>VSDK01010369.1:42035-69927 GCA_009767595.1 Symbiodinium kawagutii | reverse complement strand
TGATGATGATGATGATGATCATGATGATGATGATGATGATCATGATGATGATGATGATGATCATGATGATGATGATGATGATCATGATGATGATGATGATGATCATGATGATGATGATGATGATGATGATGATGGTGATGATGATGATGATGATGATGATGATGATGATGGTGATGATGATGATGATGCTGATGATGATGATGATGATGATGGTGATGATGATGATGATGATGATGACGACGACGATGATGATGACGACGACGATGATGATGATATGATGAATCTTTGATCCTAAATAGCCTCATCCATTCCTTTTCTTGAGAAGAACCATTCTACTAGTGAAGCACAAGCTGTGATGAGTTTCAGCCGTTGCACCTATCTCTTCAGTGCCGAGGAGCTAGCCCAACAGTGACAAACCCCAGCTCCTATGCTTCAAGAGTGAGGTCTGCCCAAGAACAATCACTAACCAGTGCTGGTCATTGCCACCCAATCTTAACCATCAACATCCACCAACCATTACTAATCATGATTAGCTATTGATTCGCCATTAGTAGTTGCTTCTCAACCATTGAGTAGCCACTACTAACCATGATGCACCATTAAGCTAGTTCGTAAACATGTCCACCACTAGCCATGACAGAGCTAGCAAACCATGATTCACCACTAGCCACTACTAACCATGACTCACCATTGAGCCTCCACCGACGGGTTTCCCAACCTGGCGACTGTAGAGCTTTAAGACTTTGTACACGGCCGCTGACGCGCCGGTCCTGCCGATGTGCGCACTGCGCATGGTTTCACCGCGGCCGTTCGTTTCACCCTGGTGCTGACGAACCAGGAACTGTGCAGACTGCAAAACTCAACCAGAGTTATGCTGTTGGTTATGACTATGCTTAGGACCATGTTTAGCTTCGCTTGGTTCTATGGTAAACGGTTGGATTGTTCCACAAAACAACCGGCAATATTTACTTTTAGAATGCCTGGAACCCCTGGAAGCCAGCATCGATTTATGTTCAGTGACTGCTGTCATCGGTGAAGGCATGGCCCGGTGCGCCATCCGGAAGAAGTATGTTTCGGGTTCTATGTCGCTTTCCGGGGGAAGTTCCGAACAGTACTTGGACCATATATTACCCTCTGGTGAACTAACATTGACATGTCAATGGAACATCCCCCATTTGTTAGGAAAACCCTTGGAAATCATCCATTTATGGTGGATTTTCCATTGCCATGTTAGTTTACCAGAGTGTAAATGGTGGTTATCCACCATCAAGCATAGAGTGAGTTGTGGATCCCTGGATCTCCTAAGTCACTCAGAGCAGCGACATCAACATGGGACATTTTGACGCTGCTCGATCTGCAGAATGGAATGACCGATGGTCACAGTCACAGACGCTTTGGTTACCATTCCGCGACGCAGCCAATCAATTCGGGCAGTCAGTGACTGGCTTCCCGCGTCCGTTCCTGCTCAGGTATTGGTATTTATGGACGCCGGGTCATACGAGAGCGGCAGCCGGATCGCGTGTGAGCGTGAAAGTGCAGAAGAATAACATCTCGCCAATTCTTAGTCACAAGACTCTGGAAAGTCAGTCATGTCCACAATTGCAATTATGAAGTTTAGGGTACTTTGGGTTAGTGATAGATTTGTGAAAATAAAGTTGCATAAGCCACCTCTCCCATCTTCCGTTTATCACTGGACCTTCAAACCTCTGTAGGTTTATCAGCACTCGCCATCGCTAAGGCAACTCATCAACTCTGGTATGAACCTACCAACCAGGGATATAGATATCCATAGGCTATACTCACCTTGGAGTATCACTACGGTGGCCACAAAAATCAGTGAGGCATAGTCACTCGCACAGGAGGGCAGGTCAATGACCGACACGTCAGGCAATCATGAGGTATGTCAGTAAACATCCCCCAGTATCACTACCGAGTAGGCTATGACCCCGCGATATCAGCAATGAAGAGGATACTGTTCAAATTAGGGGGTCCAAAACTACAAAAATCAGCAAACAAAACCCGCATCCCACACGCCCGCACATCTTGGAGAAGCATCACCGCTGGAGGTCTCCCAATCTGTGCAACTCTCTGAGTTTCAAATCGGTTTCAAGCCGCAAGGAGACTTGACTATGCAGCGAGCCTAGGCTTAGTCGTATCACGTGCTGGGGTTGCCGTTGCTACTTTCCAGCAAAGTGATGAGCCATGGTTGTTCAGGATGGTTCAGGTGATTGATGAAACCCCAAACAATCCGAAAAAATGACTTCGAGAATTACGCTTTGAGAAACAAAATGTCAGGAGTACAACTATCAAAGAAGAAGTGTTTCAAACGGTATCCCCAGCTGTGATGACTGCTTGTGCTTGAATAAAATAATGCAATATTGAAACAAACCCCAGAACGGGTTTTCAATGACCAACCAAAATTCAAGAAAAAAATTGCACACCGCCTGCGCTTTTTTCATGCATGTTTTTCACGGAAGGGCCACCGGGGTTCACATTCCTTCAACCGAATCACTGGACATCCAACTGGTGGCAACTGGGGGCCAAGTGATGGTCCCAGCTCGCGAGCTCAAATGGTCTGTTGCCGGTTGGTGTTTCGCTCCTGGTTGCGCGAAAAACACGAAACAAAGGTGTCAGATGTGAGATCAAAAGCCAGCAGTTTGTGACTTCCATGGGGGATTGTCCATAAATGGTGGAGGCTGTACCTGCCAACCATCCATGGTGTTTCTGCCATTCCATGGGGTTTGTTCATAGCCATTATTCGCAAAAACACCAGTTTTTGGGGTACACCATGATTTTGGACAAACCCATGGAGATTGCCGGATAGGATTGAAGTCTACAACTGTTTGAAAGAAGACCTGCAGAAGCCTTGAAGACCTTCATGGGATGGTCCATGAGCTCTTATCAATCGGGTGCTTATTACCTCCTCAATAAGCCCCTCTTGTTGGAGGGTACACCTCCGGGCTCACCGTCACCAACCCCCAATGATAGCAGCCAGGGAACTTGGGCAAGACAGTGCAGTAAGCACAACCGCCACTGTTCCAAACTGTGTTTGGGTAGCCAGGAAATTGAGACTATCATTCCAGAAATTTGGATTAACGGATCTGGGGAAACCCAAAACATTGGACAACTGATTATAACTATAGTAACAATGAGCAATGATTGGAGAACTAGAGAATCTAATTGCAAGTATTACAATCATATCCAAGCATAATCAAAAAAGTTTGTACATGATAATTTGTCCATAGTGAAATAAGCCATTTTCGTTGATATTGCCAATTGTCCATAGTAGTGACTAGAAATATCTAAGCTCATCACAATCACTGAATCAGACCGGAGCTGACCAGCGGACCCAGCTGTTTCAGTGGCTGCATTTGAAACAAGCAAAGCATGGCGGTTTAGATGCCTGCAATGATGGTTGATCATACTCAACATTAGCTGATATTAGCTAATGTTGAACCTTGCGGTGTAAACAACAGGACCAGCTTCACTGCGCCAGTCCTTTTCCACCATCTCTCCAAGGGTATGCTCCATGTCCTGCATCATCTCTGCAACATGACCTCAGTTTCTTCACCACGCGCGTAGAACGGTGGAGGAATTCTTGGGTCAATCAGACTAATCAAACCTACAAGCTGCAACGAGGCAAAGTTCTGACCTTGTAAAAATCTCACAAAACCTGGAGATGTTTGCCTAAACTGCAAGCTGTCAATGGGTCCAACGGTATATCTCTATCAGTTCCTAAACGAGCGCAGTCACGAATTATTGACAATGGTCAACCCTCATGGGTTATATTGACAATGATCATGTGCTTGACAGTGATTATTGTCAATATCATCGATTTTTGTGCTTTAAGCATAGTTATGGAATGATCGACCATGCTTCTCGCGTAGTATTCATGATAATCCCTCTTCAACACCATTGTTGACTCGTATGATCAGCCCTGTCAAAAGTTGTGTGGTATCATTTTGCCTTTTAGTAAGAGTTATGAACTTCTATACTCTACCGTTTTCAACAAGTAGCAGCCATCATGATCCCTCTGAGTAACTATTAGTAACTAGAATCATGAAGCATGGATCATTCTTATGAACCATTCTGAATTATAAATGTTTATTAACCAATTAACCAACATAATCCGAATGTGGTATGCATCGATAACTAGTGTAATCACCCACTGTTGGAGAATATTGCTACCCAATAACGTATAATGACAACATACGGTAGGTCTGTCGCTGATGGGACACGTTGCGGCGTTGCCTGCATGCCACAAAGTGCTATCCCCAAGTGGTTGGTAAATCGATAGAGCTGCATATTTTTTGGCACATGTCACTTCTTTTCGCACAAAATCAACAACTCCGAACATGATTCGGGATCATAGCTGGTTATAAACTCTTCTATAGTTCCTCTACCAACAACTCCAACAATGATTCGAGATCATAGCATTACTCTAATGCCACAACTATTCACCAGTAGAAGTTTCCCCAGCATATCTAACCGTTACTACATAACCATGGCTGTCACTTTCAACCAACGAACCCCGGGGGGACCACCCTGAAACCACCTTGGGCATGGCCCCCTGGCCCCGCTCCAAGGGACTGATCTGTTCGTCCAACTCGTCCATTGGATCCAAACGCCCGGAGTCCCCACGGCTCACCTGCGTGTGTTGGATCCTGGCGGTCACGGGATCAAGCGAGGAAATGCGCTGTGACTAGGGATGATATAGAGATCACATTTAAAAAAATGTACAAAAGTTCTACTAAGATAGATATGAGATATGAATTAATCATAGTACTATACGACTAAGATAGATGTGAATTTGTGATAGTATATCAGTATAAAGGCACGTATGAATCTATGCGAAGAGATATTTCAAGGTTTGTATCCACATACATTCGTACAGATGGAAATAGAGGTTTTAAGATACATCTACGAATCCACCTCTATATCTGGAATGCTATGGCTTGTTTCATGTCATTAGATCCGTTGGCTTTCCTGTACCCCCGATAGCTCACCAACAAAAATCACAAAGTGGCTGGTTTCGTTCGCAACCCATGGCATTCGGAAAATCCAGCTCATAGCTGGATGCTTATGGATGATCATGCTGAATATATAAAGGAACAAATGAGCAAACAACCGTTGATCATCATCAAGCAGGGCTTGCTGCACCACGGGGGATGCTCCCAACCTCCGAGATAGCATTAACCATTGACTATGCAGCCGCTAATATGTTTGGAACACGTTGCAGTTGGCCTATGCATCAGCAGATGTGTGTTCGACTCCTGCCCAGATAGTCAAGGGTAGCATAATGGACAACTCCCCAAAACGGTGGGTCGTTACTTGCTGCTGACCAGGAGCCGCTATCAGCCATTGATCGTTAGTAAAACTATTGGAATTGACCATTAGCGATTGACAGTTTTGTATCAAGCATAGGTATCAACCGTTGGTATATTGACCATTGGTATATTAGTCAACCGTCACTAGCCATTCATAACCCGCAGCCGCTCTTGGCAAGCTGACCAGCCATATACCGGTCGATGCTTTGGGATACCCGTCTGGTACATCCTTGGTCTCACTCGACAGCCGCATATCCTGACATGCACAACCAAGTGCTGGGTTATTCGCCATGGTGACCTGTTACAATCGTTACGGGTACAAATTCAAGTGGGTCTAGGAGTCGTGTACGCACAAACATGAGTTTTTCTCCAATTGAAACCATCACCTTCGGGATGATTAAGGGCTCCCATCAAATATTTGGAATAACAATGGAAAATCCTAAACACGAAAGTCACGCACTTACGGATGGTTCAACTTAGATGGGTCTGTCCAAAAATGGTATGCCCCTGGAGTTGGTTGGCTATGAACCGCGGTTAAGGGGTACCACCATGGCTAGGGCCGACTCCAGATGGAAATTGTGCGGAATCCCTGGATGACGGCGGCGATGGCTGCGCGCAGCCCTTAACGCAGGTGGCTCGTCCCACGCGGCCCCCCGGGGTCTTGCGCATGGTTCGATAGGTGCGATCCAAGCGCTCTTGAACTTCGTCCAAATCCTCGGCAGCGATGGCTGATGCAGGTGAGTTGTAGTGATGAACCAGTGAGGTTAAGAATAGAGGTTCATAATTGTGGTTAAGAATAGGGGATAATAATAGCATTGGTATGAACAGTTACAGTATATTGAATTATTCATACGGAAATCACCAGTTTTGGGGGTACTCCATGGCTTTGAACAAACCCTGGTTCGACCAGCTAATTTAGTATTCATAAGCTTATTAGCTAATCAGCTGGTGATTAGCATGATCCTTTGCAAGCTTGATGAGCTGGTAATATCAAGCTGGTCAACAAGCTGGCAATGGCGGCTAGGATTGGTAATTACCATGGTACTGCTGTTAGTGAGCTGCAAATGGCCAGTGGCCGAGCCACTAAAAAACCTGCTGGTTACACCAGCATGAATAAGCTGCAAATATCAAAAATCTGGTAATATCAATACTGGTAATGTTAAGACTAGAAAAAATGGTAATGTCAGGATGACGATAAAGCCATGGTTATATCAATAATGGTAATACTTTATCTTGTGGCTACTATGCAGATGGCTCCAGAAGGCCACCTACCAATGTCAAGGATGCCATGACCTTGCTACTTACAGCAGAAATGTGCTTGGTGATGCATTTAAGTTGCGCTCAATCTGATAATGACGAAACTTGATCCTGGGAGATGACAACCAACAAAAAACAGTTTCGATTTGTTGCGGTCAACTCTGGTGGTTTCCCTTCCATAGGGGTCCCCCAAATGATCCTTTTGCCAATCATTGTATATTAATCAGCCAACCATTTCTAGTTTGATTACATTACTTTAATATAATTACAGAAAAAAAAAAAAAAACAATCCATTTTGCAAACCATTCTAGGGTCACCCATTTTGAGAACCACCCATCTGTCTTCTGCTTTGATAGGCGCTGCCATAGCCATGTCATCACCGTTTTCAGCTCGTCATCCCAGGGGGTGGTGGACCAAGCTGGACCAATACAGAGAACCTCACCCAGTTAGGTGACTTAAGTTAATTCAGTAGGGCAACCAATGTTGGTAAAAGGTAACCAATGAGCTAACCATGGGTTTGTTAGATTTAAATTTATGGTAGATGTAACTATCCTTCGGTGGCTTAAAAACCAATGGATCTAACCAGCGGGGTTCCACTGTGTTTCAGCAGTTCTCAGGAGGTGCATGGAGGACTTCGCAGAAGCATCGGCTCAGAAATGATGGCAGTGATGGTGTCAGCAAAAAACTCAACGGACGGAACCTGTCCGCCAGATGCCCTGCTCAGTTGCCCTTTGCAGATCCATTTCTGGGTGAAGATATGCTTGACATATAGTTATCATGTTTGCAATCCGACCATTGATCAATTGAATGACCTTTGGATGTGGCCAAAATAGAACTGACCATGGTTCACTTGCTGAACATGACGAGTGGGATACGCAACCTAGGGACGGCATTAGCCTTCATTGATATTAATTGTGTTTGGAGGTTTGGTACTTAGTAGTGGGCAATAGTAACTAGTAATGATGGTTATCACCGGCAACTACAAAACGATCCCTGTTCCACATCGGCGGCACCCGATCGGTGTACCGATCCCCTTGGAATAGCCTCCAGAAACACTTGGGGGGCAGCAACAACACCAAGGGACAGAGACCAAACGCTTCTCCTCCATTTGCTTGAAGCTTGTCTTCAGGGTTTCACCTGGTCCCATGCTGTTACCCTGGTGCAAGTGAACAGGGGAGTGAATGTCATGGGCAAGGGATGATAACTATTTTTTGGGATCTGAAATCATCGGCAACATCATCAAAAATGCTATTCAGACTTTTCATCTGATTGTGGTTCAAAACCCTTACCTCTGATGTACCCTTACTAACCCTTGATTTGCAATCACAAAGGGATGGGTCGAGTCGAATAGCTGATCCCCTCCCAGTCGCATATGATCCATGGCCGTGCTTGGGATTCCCGCACCGGGATTCCTAGTTGACTAGCCGGTCAGCACAACATCTGCACAACCAGCAAGAAACCTCCTCAATGGGGCACACACACATGGACAGAGTGCTTGTGGCCATCACAAAACCTATTCGTACTAGCACTATTCAATTCCCCTAAAGGGGTATCATTTGGCTGTGAGCATACCAAGGGTAGCCTGAAAGTCTGAAAGCCATATTAATCCTAGCCATCAGGAGCCATACCATCAATGGACTGGTATCATGGTTGGGCAGGGCCATACCATTGGTCGTTCATTGGCAGAGCTTGGTGCCGATCATCTCCGATGTTCACTGTGGATTACTTCACTTAGAACCAGGGTCAGGGCGCCTGGCTGGATGAGTCACTGGCAGGAACAACTTGGAACTGGGCAAGGAGCCGTAGAATGCCAAGGTCCACCAGAATTTCCTGGTTGAATTTGGGTTCAGACTCACTGGCTTGATAGAAAAATCTGCTGGTTGGACACCCTGGTTGGTAGATTTTCCCCTTTCCGGATCAGCTTGGCAGCACCCTGGTTGCATCAAGCAACGCAGCGTAGTGTAGACCAAACCCATGAAGCCCGTCACAGTGGCAGGGATCAGGAAGGTGTCTTCGGCAATGCTGCGGTAGCACACAGCGCCTGCAGCCACTTCAGCTGCCTATGAGATCAATCTTAATAGCTATGGAAAATCCATCAATTATTGATGGTTTCCCAGAGGGTTCTCGAAAAATATGCTGAATTTCCACTGCTATGTTAGATCACCGGAGTCTATCTCACTGGTGAACATCATGGGGCAACACAAGCATTGCAATGTGCCCAACTATCAGCAGGTTGTCTAACGATGCTTGTTGATGATAAAGCATGGTGACAGTGACAGATTTGCAATTGGCTGGTCGTAAGGCCATTGATTGCACTCTTGCGCCGACAACCACACGACACGACCACAAGACAGTTGCATCCACTAGGTGGTTGCCGCACCCTGCTGAAAGCCATTTCCAATACAAGTTGGAAGATGGAGGTACCATCACGGCCTTTACCCCTACAACCGATCCAAAGAGCCCTTGCTGTTCTGAAGCTGTCGAACTGAAATGCCCCAAAAGACTGCTTTTCAGTGCTCCCACTTTTTTCAAGGAAACCACCGACCCATTGTCTAGAAACCGAGTTGGCACCAACTTGAGCAACATCCACCAGTTTCAGCAATAAGAAAACAATGCATCCCGAGCAGCCAAGGATGCAGCCCAGCAAGAAGAAGAGGTACAGAGGAACTAAGACCTGCCAAGTTGGCACTGCCAAGGTCAAACATGGATTGCGAATGGCTTTCGCAAAATGTTACAACGTGCACAACCCCTCATGAGAAGGTCCTTTACAGGATAGATCAATCCAAACAGACCAGAGCTAAGCATTGCTTTCTGCTTAGTTTCTCCCCGTCCCACGCTTCCAAAATCAATTCCTGCATCCCCGAAATCAATCCCTACATGCACAAAATGCTGTTTCCAGGGATTAAACAAGTTTGAGAAGTTCGCAAAACTGCTGTTGGTTCATTGGGTGCATATGCAAGAATCACGACCAACCGCTAGTTGGTTGACTTCTCATTGGAAAAAGGCTTCTATTTGGTTTAGTTTGATCAGTTTTTTCCCAAAAAATGGTATCACTTCTTGCCACATATGATAGTTTCTGATCACTATAGCTGTTACATTACTAAACATTACAAAGTATTGTCCATTTTGACAATTGTTATTATTACCATTTTGATTGTCACCATTATCATTCATGCTATTGTCATCATCATCATCATCATCATCATCATCATCATCATCATCATCATCATCATCATTGTTTTATTGATATTATGATTATCCTTTTTATTCCTTTTAAAAATATTCAAAATCATAAGAACTGCAAAAAAGTGACCCTCCAATTTGCTGAAGCCACCAGCAGCTAGCGCTATCGGCTGCGTCCGAGTTTGCCGGGGGACCATCCAAGCACACGGCAACCCTCGCTGCCAAGGGACCAGCAACTTTCGTTTGTCCACGTGCAGTTCGGCCTCATCCAACAGCTGCATGCCTGACTGAGCTGCCAATTTTGAGGTCGGGTTCACAAAATGACATTCATAGGTGCAAAAAAATGGATGGCGTTTTGTGTATGTACATTTATGTAAATAATATATGTAAATAGATATATGTCTATACACATGTATATATACACACATGTGCGCGCCAGGGAGAGAATATTTGGGCGTATAAAATAATAATGATTTCTCAATGGTTAAGCAATCACTAGTTGAAAGTAATTAATTACTTCTGTCCTCATCGTGAAACCTTCGGCAATTTGTGGTTGCTAAGCTGGCAGACGATTGTGAATAAGAATCAACAATGCTAGGAATAAGCAAAGTGGGACCACTGCCATAGGATCGTTGTGGAAAATCCGATGGAAACTATCAACGGTTTCTGAGGTGCAGCATCCCGCTACCATTGCAAATTCAAAGTGCGATAACGATAAGGATAGACATAATCGTACTAAGATTTATCACAATGCAGTTCATGAGGCTGATAATGATCATGACGTTAGATTTGAATGATGATGATGATGATGATGAGGATGATGATGATGATGATGATGGTGGTGGTGATCATGATGATGGTGACAACAAAAATGGTCACACAAACATGATGATCAAAAATAATGAACCAAAACCGAAACATTGCGACAGCGTCCCGAATCATCGGAAAAATGACAAACCTCTAGCACTAAACAAAAACCTAGGGTATTCTTAATTTTTGATGGCCAACTATTTTCCATGTAGAAATATCTCGAGAAACCGAATTTCCACAAAACTATTTCTGTTTCGAAATCTAAATTGTTTGCCGGGTTTCCTTGCAAAGGATTCTGATAACCTTCGTCAGCCACGTAACCCGATTATTGGGTGCTAACTTGCATACAGCAGTTTACAACTTGTCGACAGCGTCCACATATTCCAACAAACACCCAGCATGATCGCTCCCCATGCCAGGGTTTTGGGGCAGTTGCATGATCGAAAAATCTGCCAACACGGAGGGATCCTCCAAATGCTGAATTGTCACAAAACTGCCAAAAATATTGAAATTCCATTTTGTTTTGACAAAAAATGTCATGTTTAAGGCGTCACGAGTCACCTTGCCTCAGTCACCATGCTATCTCCATGGCCGATTTTTTCTCTGATCCCACGTTCCGACACTCAACCGGCCTGATCCTTCTCTGTGGCAAAAGCGCCGCACCAGCAGAATCGCGGCGCGCCCAGCTGTGGAACCAATGTCGGTAATACATCCAGTTACGTGCGTCGTTCTCACCTCAGTACCCAGAATTAAGGGACCAGAGAACCCCAGATGGTCACACGTTTCCAAAATTTTGGTTGTATGTCTGACGTGAAGCTTGGTTCTGCGATGTGAAATTACAAGACCGTTTTGCAAATCCCACGACTGCCACAGAGCGCCTGTGAAATGTGAATGGTGACAAATCTTTCGGCAGCGTGTTGCGCGTCCAATAAGTGGGTTCTACATGTCAGCAGTGTACTCCTCATCCTTCACCGCTGCTGGCCCACAATGGCTTGGTGGGGTGTTTTGGAGCAACTCCCAAACACCTTTAACAAAGGGCTGGCAAAACGGATAAAAATGAAACGCCGCCAAGCCCAAAATGAGATAAATTAACGAAAAGAGAAAATTGAAGACCTGGAGGCTTGCCCTGTGCCGCACTGCAATCGTGACCACTAGTTGCAATCCACGAGCTAAATGATCAAAAGCAAAATACCAGAAACAAGAACCACAGTTTCCGGTCTCGCCAGTGGCGGCCTCTGCTATTTCAAGCTTTGACCGAAAGAGCGGCGATGGAATCCAGGAGAATGCAGCGTAGGGCACCAGCCCGTGGAAGAGACAATAGCCAAATTGAGCACAAGTGAAATGAGCTGGTGTGTCCTTATAGCTGCTGCTTATCCCGAAAACAATGGTTTTCAAAAGAAGACAAATGAGCACAACGTCCAAGTTGGAGACAACGTCCAGATTGGGAGAAATGTTTCCACGTGAGCAAGGCAATACGGACCAAAATGGAGCCAACAAATAGCGCGGAGTTGCCTTCTCCCTTGAGGCCAACTTGCTGGAGGAAATGGAGGTCCAGGTCGAAAATGCCACTGAAGAGGAGCCTCTCCCCATAGAGGCTAGCCAAACGGAATGTAAACAGGTCTATGACAAGAAGGAAAAGGATGGACCACCATGAAGAGCACCGCAAGGAAGCAAAAACGAGCAAGGCCACGGCTGCAGAACAAAATGGCGAAGTACCCTATAGCATGGAGAAAAGCCGAGCTCGTGCTTGAGCCTGAATGATGACAATGATAAATAAAAACAACCGCGTCAATGAAGTCGACGGTCGGTTCGGAGCAAAAAGGTCGGTAGAAGGAGAGGAGGAAGTCGGGCATCTGCAAACATAAGCGCGCAAAGACTTTCTGGCAAATTCTTTTCTGCCAATGATTTTTTTGGTGTTTTCGTTGGACTTCATCATGGCGGTTGGCGTTTGTTTGGGGTTTGCAAACCTTATGTCTCTTGAATGATAGGTCATTGAAATCCGGAAATTCCACATGGATGTTTGGGGGAATGACTTTTTGCGGTGTCTGCAAGGTTTGGAGAACTGAACATCTGTTCTAAGCACGGTCATGGCTGTTGGTCATTGCCTGACATCATGGATTCTGAACCATAATACAAACTGACCATGATGATCCAACATGAAAGCGGCTGCTTGTCATCGCCGCATATGCACGAACTCTGGCTCAACCATGTTTTGCTCAGCAATGAATTGTAGGCTCACATTACCATGGCTGTCAACGTTCCCATAAACCACCCATTTCTTCCACAAAAAAATCATCAACCCAAATAGTTATCAACCATTCTCAACCACAATCCACCAAGCATACCCAGCACGGCTATCGTCATCAACCCATCATCAACCCATGAACCACGGCTCCAAGGATCCACGGCTCCAAAGTGCATGGTGCACATGGCGTTCTGCAGACCCGAAGCCATGGCAGCCCAGTAGGGCGCGAACTGCGCGGAGGTGACACGGAGTGGTGCCCCCCTTTGGCCCGGGAACTTGGCTTGGTTTCAGTAGGGTAACTACCAGGTACACGCGCCATACCAGCAAATACCCTACGTTGTCCATATGTTTCTGTCCATGCAAAGATCCAAACTACTTTTTGGGGCCAGCATTTCGTGAGCTGGACAGCAGAGCTTTCAGAGCTTCCATGAACTGCGATGGTGTCAGTTGTGGCGGAGTTTGACGCCAGACCCACTGCTACAACATCGGTTTGCCAGTCCAGGACACTTTTCTATGTCCGTTGACTTTGTTGAAGGAATGCCAACCCTGCGAGTGAACGTGACCCCCCGCCACACCCCAACCCCATCCCTGACGGACCCCCCCACCCCACCCCAACCCCATTCCGTGACGTAGCATCAACTTCATGAAGCAAATGCAAGTGAACGTTCACATCCCACCCAACCCCCTCATCGTTCAAGTAATTGCAAAAAAACGAACGCAAATCTGAAAAAGTGGAGAAACCTACACGTCCGGCTGCGGCGCTGGTGCCAACTACCATACAGAGTGGCACCCCCCAGTTAGGTGACGTAGGCTATAAGTAGGGTAGCTCACATTTATAGTAGATATAAAAGTATACAACTAGGTGGCCAATCTAAACCAACAAATGAAAACCAAGGAGAGTAGCATGCTGTAGTGGCTGATGATGGGTTAATTGGTAGTGCCAAACTATACTGGTTGGTTCAGTGATGGTTTATGAATGGCTTGCAATGGTTGAATGGCTGCTGGTTTCTGATGGATGGTGGTACGTATTACATATCTATCAATGACAAACACATATAAATATGTACGACCTGTGCATAAATGTCTTCTTTCGGCAGGTATTGTACCTCTACTATACATAAAGGTTAGAATACCTTAGATGTTAGAACATATCATATTACTTACCTATATATTTTCTATACAGTAAATAGATACATAGATGTTAGAATAGCTTGCAAATATTTTTTTCGCTCGTGGGATACCAGTTGTAGGTCCACAGTTGACATCAATAGCTTGGTCCATGATTTCTCCACCAACAAATCGACCACGTTGGGGGACATCAACTTGCTCCACTGGACCCGTTGAACTTGGGAGACTGTCAAGGCATCGGCGAGTGATGCTGAATGACCTCCAAACAGTGATTGATCATGGCAATAGCCAAATGGGATAAGCAAGATCGATGTATACAACTTATAAAACTGATGGAGATAACACATTGATAATGGTTGGTGATTCATGATGATGGTAGCACCTGTCAAGAATCATCAATCACAGGGAATACCGGGGACGATGATGCTTAATCGTGGCTTATCACCGGATGTGCCGCTGGGGGCGCAGCGAACACCATGGAGGGTTCCCATGGCTGAGAGTTTCTGACCGACGCCCAATATAATATACAAGACATGATCAGTTGGCGTCGAAGAGAAATGGACTTCAAACTCGTCACTGGACTCAGGAAGATCAACAAATCATGGGGGTAAGTTGTCCACAAATCAATTTGAATCGTTGGCCTCTGAAGGTGCCAATTTGGACTGGGCCCCTCCCCACTCTCCACGTCATCCACCTCATGATTTGGCCAAAAGTAGCAAACCAGCAGCAGAACACCTCAGATTCCACGCGGCTGACAATTTTCAGGATGAACCACGTGCAAGCCCAGCTGGTGTCTTTGCAAATTAGCTCTCTTATGTGGGTGGTTTACGATAGCTTGATGATCATTTTTGGATATGTTCGTCTATCATCCTTGGAAAACTCCCGTGATTGATCATGTTCAACCACGATTTGACCAAATAAACCACGATGTTCAAACATGATGAATCATTCTTGACTCTTGACCATCTGTGCCGATGGAAAGCTCCAGCCCCATGCTGCTTTGCAACCTTGCCTGCCAGCTTCACCAAGCTGCACCAGGTACTGCTGTCTTGATGGTTCCCCAACAAGATTCATTGATCGTCAGCAATAACAACCAGTCCGACGGCCTATGACTGATACGCAGAACATCGCACAACTAACCACGCTTTAGCTTAGGTTCAATGAGCATTTCTACGGGGTTAACACATCAATTTCCATCAACCTCCCATTCTCAACAGGTTGGTCCTGGTTGTTTGTTGGTGGCTCAAGATCAACCGATCGTGCGCCGGGACGCATTCTGCAATCAGTGCAGTGCCATAGAGCCCTTTGCCACCGATGTGCACCCTGGCAGTGCCATGGCCCTAGCAGCCCCCTAGCAGCCCCCTGGCAGCCCCCTGGCAGCCCCCTAGCAGCCCTTGCAGAAAAAGCCTAGGATGTCATGGGACCCTACATGGTTGTCTAGCCTCATGGGGGTTGTGATAACAAAGGTCCTGGTGGAGAAAGCAGTTTCCATATGCTGAGGATGTTTGTTTAGATAGAGAGGATTGAATACTTAACACTTGGACACAACATACCGAGCGACATCCACAAGTTCCTAGAGTTCGGAAGTCTGCAATTGCTTGCTTTATCCGCAACTGCACCTAAAAGTTTTGGAAAGTTAATGCCATCGCCAAAACGAAAGCGAACTGATGCCAAGATGTGTGCAAAAAAGGCCTGTACATGACATCGTCTGGTGGGTGTCGTATGCTTCTCGAATATAATGGCGGTGTCCATGCATCGAGAGACAATACCCTCCAAAATCTCAAGAAACCATGGGTTTTGGTCCCGCTTTATCTCCAATCATAGCGGGTAGTCATTCCCCGCTTGTCTGCACCTTCTCGGTACTATCAACCAAGGAGTGAGTCAAGGGGTTGGGCAAGGGATACCCCAAACAGTTCCGCAATTTGCCACTTGTCTGGAAGCACAGCACCTCGGAACATGGCTAACAAATGTGCCAAAGATAGTTTAAGAATCCAGCAAGAACCAACAAATAACCAATTACTAACTCGCTAAGGTCCCGTGAAAACATGGTGAACAACAGGGTAATATCCAATAAACTGTGAGCCATGGTTCAACGTCTGCTCAGTCAACACACCTGTGAAACAGCATCGTTTCGAGTAGCTGGATGGTAAAACCAATGGAACGAACTCCACCATCCATGAAGTGAACTTCCAAGTGGCTCATTCAAGAGATCCAACAAGTCAGAATCAGTTTCATTGATGATGCTTGCTCAGAAAGGTGTGTTTAGTTTCAGAACCAGTGATCATTGAATCGTGCCAATCATAAGTCATTCACTGATTGTGGTTGTTCAACAATCACTACTTCTATAATTCAAGAATATATTTCTGGTTGGTGCTTAGTTGGCACCAGAAACATCACTGGATAATCATCCCCTGGTATGATTGAAGCCAAACATTGATTCAACCACCAACCAGAATCTACCAGTGATCAGCTCCACCCGCAACTGACACGCCAACCCCCATCCGCCCACCAACACTTCGCTGAGAGACTGGGTCTTGGGGATGATGAGACCACACAAGAAGGAGCCGAAGCAGAAAAAGGTCACGCACAAACCCAGCTGCACTGCCTGCGCATCGGAGTTTCACCCATGAAGACCTTGATTTAGAATTGCGACTTCGGTCTTCGACTTCAGGGCCTTGCAACAACCTCAACAACCACGACGTGTCTCTTGACTGGTGGGAGGCAACTGACATTTTCTCTGTTGGAAGCTGTACTGCGAGGACCCAGGGAAATGCCTTGTCGTAATCGATCTTCTCGTTCATGTCATGGCCAATGTACATCCCCATCTTGGCCGTGTTGCCTGCCGGGCCGGTCAAAACCATGTACCTGTGGCTGTTCATGACCAGCCATTCTGTCATATGTCCTGTCTTGTTTTTCTTAGATCATATAATTTTTTTTAGATTGTGTTTAATAGATTTTATCGGATAATAGATGAATTTTGATAGACTTCATTGGATTATTGATGTGTTTTAAAGAGATTATCAACCCTGCCCTTGACAGATATATTGAATAGATGAATGACCCTTAACATCCCTTAACATAGATCATTGACCCCTAAGGACCTGCAATCCTGTCGTCCACACAGGTCGTAGACGCCTGTGACGTGCGTCGTGGTCACGTTGAAGGACAGGATGGAGGCTGGGCGAGTGACGACCGGATGATCGGATGACCAGCTGGGCAAATACCTCTCGGTTATGGTCACGAAAAACCCAACAAAATGAAGCATGACCATCATTGGTCATCATAAAGCATCAATATCACATCATGATCATCATCATCATCATCATCATCATCATCAATAATCAACATCATCATCATCATCATCATCATCATCATCATCATCATCATCATCATCATCATCATCATCATCATCATCATCATTGTCATCATCATCGTCATGGTCATTGTCATTGTCATCATCATCATCATTATTACTACTACATCGCCATCAATTAACATTATGAACCACCCTTGTTAACCATCATCAATGACCACCGTGTTTACTCGTCATTGCTCATCATTGATTGCCATGTGAACGTTCCGCACGTGGGCCACGGTGGCACCAAAACTCTGACCATTTGGAATTCTTGCAAACGGGACAGAAACACACCCCCATGGTTCTGAGCACAAAGGGACCGATTTGCTTCCAATCCATGGAATAGTAGGTAACCAGCTGGTTTCTACCATTGTTATCTGGGGTCGGTCACCTACTATAGTTGTAACTGGAAGCACAAAGGGACTATAAAGTGACCTATAGAAGGGGTGAAGTTCATGGACAAGTGGTACCAGTTTGCATGGATGTCCGTTCAAGGTGACTTATATAACTCGTTCGAGTCCTACTCTGTTCGTGTGTTTTTGTTGTTCTTTCAGCGACTCTCGCAAACATCGAATTTTTTTGGTGAATATTGCTGGTCATGGCCATGTCTCTCAGATCACAACTAGGATGTGTGTGTGTGGTGTGTGTGTGTGTGTATATGCGGGTATCAAATGCTGTTTGAAATGTCCCCAACTTTGACACATAGGGTAAGGTTCAAAAATGTAGTCCTGTCAATCGGCTGTGTGTCATGGCCCATAGCACATGCTCATTGTGCTCATTTCTGGCGATAGCCCCCATGTTTAATGCAGACTGGCATGACCAACTAGACTAGACCGTGCAACTGCCAATCTGTGACGCAGAGCAGAACTGCCAGAATCTAAAGGAAAACTTTGAGGTCTGGGTGGAACTGCGCACAGATGGATACTCCAGAAGTACCAAACCCATTCATGTGTCTCGCTTCCAGAAGGTTACAGAGTAATCCCAGCAACAGGTACGTGCATTACGTTCCTAAAGGGCCCAATCCATCAACTGGTCATCTGAAGGAAGCCTTCTACCCTTTCCTCCTGAACCCACTTTTTCTCCGTGATTGTTGTCAGTGTTGGTCGTGACTAATCATGATGAATCAACAGCTAGCAACTTTCCAGTCCAGACCCCTGGCAACATCGCTGGAAAAATTGCAGTCCATCCTGAACTGGAAAATATTATGCAACGGCCCCCAAAGGGTTTAGGATTCCTCAATGACATATGAGCTGGTCACTGATCGCCGTGTAGGATTTGCTGGAGACTATCATGGAGGACTCCACCAACGCGCTATCCCTTGCAGAGACTGTTCATCCAACAGCAGAATCAGTTGCTCTCCAGCAACGTGTCATGCCAAATCCCCAAGTCTTGGGCCGAAGTTCCAACGTCTACCATGCCCGCCATCATCGCCAAGATGTTACCGAAGATCAGCATGTACCACTGCGGGCGCTTGAAGCTGGCCTAGCAGATCGCCATTGCAGTGCAACTGGTGCACCACTGCCCACACCCTCCGCGGAATACTGGCTGGTCACAGGGTTAAGGATGGTTAGTAATGGTAATAATAAGGGTTCGAAATAGAGTGAATAGCGGGTAGAGTGAATGATGGTTCGTGATGGGGTTGATAATGGCTGATGACGGTTAATCATCGGTCACTACGGGTTGTCGTTCTCAATCATGGCTAATAAGGGAAATGGATGTAGGGGACTGGATCCAACCACAAGGGTGGCATACGAATTATATAGGAATCTCACAACTACACAAAGACAAAAGGGTCCATGGATGTGTGTTTCCGGTCCCCCCCAAGCTCGCAAGCGACCGTCAGTTCACGAACCCAAGCATTTTAGGATCTGGACATACCCCTGGGTCAACCTTTCTGTCAACCAGTCTTTGGGTTTCTGAAACTCACCGTGAGGCCCATCTTCATTGCGGATTGGCAACGCAAGGATAGCATTTTTGAAATGAAACTGATGAAAGAAACTGAAACAGTTTCCATTCGTCAAGGGCAAAAGCATGTTGTACCAAAGTTTCATTCGCCACAAATCCGCCGAACTGTGCTACAGCTAAACACACGGCCAAAACAAGGTCATGGCAGGGATAACCATATAGTTGAGCGGGTATCCAAAGCGACTTGCAGGGGGCCCGGCCCCACATTAGCGAAGCAAAGTTTGCATTTTAGTGGTCATGGGCCCCCTGATCTCTTGCCTCGAGCGATGGTTGACTAGATTCCTAGATTCATCGCAGGGTTGCAATAACCCAAAGGAAGCGATGTGTATACATATCATGAATTTCTGAACACAAATGCGTATGTGTGGCTGTGATTGTAATCTTTTGACACATATGGTATGCAAGGTATATGCCAATGTGTATGCAGATAATACATGAGACAGACTCTGCCATTAGCTAAATGTTGCTCCAGACCGCTGCCACGTTGCCCCCCACTACTTTGCCTTGGTATTTTCGGCCTTCATTTTGTGCATCACATAGGAAGTTGTCTGCCTACCGGTGTCAGGCAGATCTTGGATGCACCAACTTAGCTGATTGGCTCACCTAGCGGATGCAATCCTCCACTATTCACATCCCAATCAGTTACGGCTGCATCCCTGTAACCTTCTTTCCGGATGCCGACATGGACTGCTGTTCACAATTACCAATGTTGGTGACAGTTGATGACCAATGGTCAAGACTGAGGCTGTTCCATAGTTTCAACAATGGCCACATACCTAAAATGCCAATGTTCTGCGAACTTTGAAGGTACAGTCGGGTACAACAATTGCCATGTCTACAGATTCAAACCATTTCAGAAGTAAACAGAGTGTCAAAGCATCATTTGAAAGAAAGAAGGATGGGCTGAGTCAATTTCCGTCGCCAACAATTACCAAAACCATAACCCGCATCAAAGGTGATTTAGCCTTCCGATGATCTGCCCAAACAAAAAGGTTACCCATTACTCAAACCGCCATCAACAATTTGTTACCATTACGAACGAGCACAAAGAATCATTTGAAGTGCAACCACCAATGATCATGAACCAGTAGTCGGCCATTTTTCCAAGGATCCTGTGAATCACAAACACCGATGATCATTAACCAGCATTGGATCATTAAAACCACAACTAAGCCATCACTGTCGTAGGTTCCAGCCTGGGCAAATCCCGAGCAGGATACTCATCCTTGCGGAGACGACCAAACACGGTCCAGCTGACCATACTGTGGATACATCAGGTTAGGAAAAAATCCCATCACCTTCCAACCGTAAAACATACTTCCCTGGACAATCAACCGCTCTAAGAGTATGCAAATGCACAATTTACAGAAACATTTCTTTTGCGAAACCTTTCACATTCTCTTCGCGAAGCGGTAGACAACTTTGAAAATCAAATTCCCAGGAGAAAGTGCTACTGCTAAAGCTTAAAGCAGTAATTCAGCACGCAGCAGCAGCCCACACACACAGCTGTGTGGCAAAGTCCTCCGACTCTTCTGTCTCCTCAGCCAAACGCAAGAAGTCACGGATCGAGGCTGGCCATGAAAGATCAATCCCTCCCCACAATATGATCCTGACCCCAACCAGGATTGCAAATGAACAGAAAGCTGAGCCAAGGATCCTGGGGTGCTAGGAAGGCTATCAAGGAGAATCAGGGTTGTTCCAAACGTAGATGCCTGGAGGGTTTTTTGCAAAGGTTTTCATGAGAATTGGCGGTCAAACATTTCCGAGATAACCTGCCTGTGGAGAATTGGTGCACTGCAGATGCACCGACAAGTACTCTGAGTGAAGATGATCGGAAATTAGCACGAGGAATACGAACTGTAAATATGAGATCTTCATCTGTTGCACCATCAGGAAGTACTAGTCAACATCTATACTTCACATGGTATCTTCAGCGAATATCCACTCCAAACGGTATCCCAATAATTTTGATAACACAATAATGAAGGCATATCACAAACCAGTACTTTTTGTCATAAAAATCTGTTGCTATCCAACGTCCGACCTTGTGTTTCAAATTCTGTGCAACGATCATCACCGTCAAAATCTGTATCAGCATCAAATCACCATCAAAATCACCAAGAAAATGTCCATCATCACCATCACCATGATCCAACGGCCATCATCATCATCAACATCATCATCATCATCATCATCATCATCATCATCATCATCATCATCATCATCATCAAAATCCTCTGCACAACCGCGTCACCTCCGCCGAAGTTGACTCCGGTTCCGACGGTGGGCCTGTGAGGTGATCAGCCACACGCCCGGAAGATGGGAATTCGTGGTGGACATCGCGGTTCACAATGAGAAGGCCAATGACTGTGGTCAATGATGACCAATAATGAGTCAATGACGGTTAAATCATGGTCAAATGATGAGGAAACTACCAAAGCAACCGCAGTTTGGCCAGGCTGCCTGCTTGGAGGCACCCAGTGACAGGACCCTGGCCCAGAACCTACGTGGAAGCCAGCAGGTTTGGGTCGGTAATCCTGGAGTTTCCTTAGGGCTTCGCTATGAAAAACGCTCTCTCGCAGGCACCTGGAAACTCCAGGATTACCGACCCAAACCTGCTTGAGATACATGGGATACATGAGATACATGAGATACATCAGATATATGAGATACACTTTGATCGTATGAGATACACTTTGATTGTGATTTTGTATGAGATACATTTCTCAACATTTTGTATGAGATACATGAGATACACTTTGATGGTGATTTCTTGTCACCATCATTGCCGTGTCTTTTTGAGGAGGCTGACGACTGCACTTGATAACTGCAATAGGAGGAGAAGAGATCAAGCCTTTGGGAATACCACTCGGCCAATTCTGGTTGTTTTCTTGGCTCATTGCAGACTTTTGTCACGTTGTCACGACTCACGGTCTGGAACTTCAATTCTTACCACTAGGACAGAATTACGTGAACAAGTGCGGGATACGAAGATGAAAATATGAGTGCTGCACATACTCACCACCTTTCCTAATAGCAATGAATAGATGCTGATACTCTCCACCACCACCACCACCACCACCACCACCACGCCCACAATAGCTGGGTTAGAACACCCTGTGCGATCCCAGGTGCCTCGAGGCTGCAAGGGAATCCTTAGGGCACAGATCTCATAGCTCGACACGCAGGTGATACAACTGGCGAAGCTCCTTAAGAGGTTTGTGAATCAGCTAGCCAACCAGCTGATGAATGATGGTCTAATGATGGTCTAATGATGGTTGATAGCTAGTTAATGATGGTCTAGTAATGGTGAATCAGCCGATTAATGGCAATTAACTGGCTAAGAAGCTGGTTGAGAGGCTGATCAATACCGGTTGATCAGCTGGTGGTTGCGCTTCGCTGGCTAATCCATGGTTTGTGATGGGTTATGACCTTGTTGATAGCAAGGGGCAATCAATTTTATGGCAATGATTAAAGTACTCCAAAGTGTACCGGATCAATGTACGGGGTACCTGCAATGAAAACTCCCAGTGGGGATCATTTGGAGGCTTGGGAAGTTGTGACCATATAAGTAGTAACATGTGTGATAGGGATACAGTAGATTGATGTCACTACCAATGGTGTTCTGATTGATATAAACAACCTATAAGGTCTATTAGGTACAGCCGTGATGGATATAGTGGCTTTTGTTTCTCTCATGTGTGTTGGTCTTTTCTGTTCACGACGCCATCAACAATCCATTGACAAACCATTGCTTATCATTCACCATAGGTGGCCGTCAATCAACCATAAATTAATAGGCAACCATCATGGTTAAGCAGATCCTTATCAAGCATTGCTACAACCATTTCGCATTCTGATCCTAATCATTGGAGGTTGAGCAGGTCCGTTCCCCTACTCCACCGGAGCCACTTACCACAATTGGATGATCGCACTGCGCTACAGCCAGGTTTGGTGAGGCCCACCTGCTGATAGCAAGAAACCAGTGACAAACCACCTGTCTGAAAAAACACGCTCTCTGACTCCACTTGGCTGACCCTCCTACCATGAAGAATTCTAGAAGTACAAGGACCGCATCAGCAAGTTGACGGGCCGCCAGCTGTTGCGCAGGCCCCCATAGCACTAGCGTACCATCCAAGCTACGCATTTTTGAGAAACTACCGACTTCAAGAAATCCACTTCTAAATCCATGGAATCTTCCGGGCTTCTGGAGTGCGGGTTTCCCTTGCTTGCACTTTTTGGTGGCAAGTTGTACTATCGCAGAAATTGACCGTAGAAAGTCGTCTAGACCTGGTTTCCCTGCAAACAATTCGGATTTTTGAAATCCAGTTGCTCTACCAAACGATCGAATTCTCCTCCACTAATGCTTTCACTGCTGGCGGTAGCCATAGTCGCAATCATGACAGGGACCCGAACAGCTGTCAGAGATGAGCATGCCTCAAGAAATGATCACAGCTCTCAGTAGGTTTGGTTGGGATAATCCACAATGAGATTAGCAGCTAGTCTTAGCACACGGTCGCCAGTTTGTTTATCAGGGATCAACTTGTTGATTCGTATGGGGTATCCCCCTGCGATATACTGATGCTTGATTGCCACGGTCAACCACAGATTCTCTAACCGGTCAAACATCGCAACAATCTGAAGAAACAGCAATGGATGCAATGCTTTCATATACCGAAAATATCTCAAAATCTGTATGCCACTATGACACTCATGAACAACCATGAGTGATGTACAGTTGCTAGTTTATGGACTACTCAATCATGCATTATTTGCCATGTGAATCATTCTCTAGCATCAGCTATCAACCCCAACCAACGTTTACCAATCCTCGCCCACCACGGTGCTGTCAAGCCACCCACGCGTACCGTTCCCAGCCACGGGCCTAGGGGATAGCTGGTGGTCGGGTGATGCTTGGTTCATGGCTGGTTGGTGGTTGGTTTGTGATGGTTGAAGGTTCATGAGTGGTGAATGGTTCGTTGATGAATAGTTGATTGATGAATGATACTTGATTGATGGTGCTTTGCTTTAATAGTTGGTGAACAGTTGGCCAGTTGTTAGTTAATAGCTGACTGATGATCATATAGATCAACCATGAAAATTGCCGTGGTTGTTGCGTTGGACACTTGAGAAAGGATTGGCACACTGGAATGATACTATCGTCACTACTAGGGGACAAGAAGCAACCATCCTGTGGTTCCTGGTGCCTACGATCCATAAATGTTTGACAAGTGCAAGGCGTTAGCATGTTCGAACCGTAACTACGGTTAGAAGGCTTTAGATGATCATGACTATAAAGGGTATTCGGGTGAATCTCATTAGTTTGTCCTGAATCACGGTCAGCGTTAAAAAAGAAGCATGGTCAGGATCATCGTCAGCAAGCGGAAGTTACTCATGCCAGACACTTCCTTTCACAAATCCACCACAGTTCTTCGTAGATCACTCTCTGTTTGCGGTAAAAACTAGTGTTTGTGAGAACATGGATTTTCCCAAAATGAAAAATTTGCTATGGTCAATCATCATTAGCCACCAGTAAACATGTTCCTCACCAATAGCCAGTCATTCACCATATTCTACCACCAATGACCATTGCTTGCAACCTACTGATCTCACTCCAAACCATCACCTTCTCAACAGGAAGCTCGTTGGAGTTGGGTTGGAGTTGGGTTGGAGTTGGGTTGCTCAGGTGTTCGATGCTTTTTGCTGGCTGCACATACTCAACGTTCATGAACAAGGCTTCGAATTGGTGATGCTTACATTTCATTTCATTTCATTTCAGGCTTCAAAGGGTTCATTCCCTTGCTGCTAGCACCTAATTGGCCAAAAAGTTCCACCTTGCCAATCTGGGAGGAAGGTCGCGAGTCGACTCTGTACTGACCCGGCTTCGTACTCCTTCAGAAAGGTAGCAAAGGCTGAACCAGCCGACAAATGACGAATGACCACAGTTCGTTCCCTCCTGTGCGGTCAGGAAACGCTGGGTAATCGCCCATGCCAATCCCGCGTTGAAGCGGGGAGGATACTCCTTGTGCTTGGAGGTCTTGAAGGCGCCGCCTTCGGTGGCTTTGCCAATAGCGACTTCACTTGGAAACTTGGCAGCTGGATCTGCCTGGGACCATAGGGATTTCCAAGCGTTCCCCACGTCAAACGCGAGGTGCCAGTAGGTTTCACCACATTGGCTCCCCAATGCCATTGGCTCACAACGTGAAGTTGACAAAGAGGATGAGCACGTGCCAACTCAATAGGCGGCGAGGTCCAAATAGAAGCTCGTTCTGCTTGGCGAGGAGGAGGGGGATGCTCGCTGAGCATAGCACCTCCCATTGTGAGGTGAGCTCCAAGGGCTCCGAGGCCTTGCAGAAAAAAGGAAGACCCAGCTCGCAGCTGAGAATACTCTCGACGGGTCAGCAAATCCAAGCCGTAGAGCTTCTCCCTGCTGGGGGTTCTGATGCTACCAGGCTCATGCTGGCAAGGAAAAAACCTTCTTCGAAGGGGAAAAAAACCTGCCAAACTACAAAGCCCACAGCTGAAAAAAAACTCGACACGTGGCTCGTGCACGGGCGATCACAAACTCAACAGGGCAAAAGGGGCGAGCCAGGGGCTCAGGCACAACACGTTGGGTGTGCCTAAGCATCGGGCCCTCGGTGCGACGGCAAAATCTACACAGGCCAGAAAACTGGACAAAGCCCGGAGGAGGCCGAGGCACAAGCAAAAAGGCTGATGGGCAAGGAAGCTAAACTGTGCGCAGCCCCCTAGAGCACCACGAGGCATAGTCCAGCAACAATGCCTTTGGCAATGAAGCGGGAAAAAAAATCAGAACGGTGCGGCCAGTGAATCAGTAGAAGAAGTTCATGGTTCAGGCAAATATGCATGGGCCCCAGCCGGCAGTGCGGGAAGGCGACGCAAAACTGCCCGGGCGCTCTCCCGCTGCTCTCCCTGCTGCGCAGTGGGCGTTGCCATTTCCCAATGGTGCCCTCAGGTGGAGCTTGGTGTCGAGCCTCACTATAGGTCTCGCATGGCGAGCCGTTCATCGTGGCCGCGATGAGACCATCCAAATATGCAGCCCACAAGAGCTGCCATGTTGATCCAGCAACTGAGAGATCCCCGAGCACTGGGCACACAGCAGTATCGAGGGAAAGCACTCGGACCGGGATATTGGCCTCAGCACAGAACTGAGTGAGCTTCTCATGGAAATCACCATCTCTCCGGCGCCCTGAAAAGAGGTGGGCCACCAAAAAGAAGGGGCTGTCCTCTCCATCAATCTGGACCATAGGAAAGGGCTGCACCGGTGGGAGTTCATCCCACGTCATCTTCCGCAAAGATGCAAGCCAATCCGATTGACCAAGAAAGATGCAAGCCAATCCGATTGATGCTTACATGATGGCCAACAAAAATCCATCACCAGTGAACAAATTCCTTCATTGCATAATTGGATGGCTAATAACAATCAGTCACTGATGAATACATGGTTAAAATGATTGTTGCTAGAAAAATCAGTTGTTGCTAACAAAAATCAGTCACTGATTGGAAAATTCTATGGTTAACAACAATCAGTGATGAGTAACTGGCTTAATCGATGGTGAAATCTTCGTTGACCTCCACGAGTTGATCCAACTGCTGATTCTCATCTCGTCTACAGCGCTGCTACCGAGGGACGTGAGGTGCGTGTTGGGCCAAGGAGCGGGCGCATAGACCTGGAAACCGAAGCAACGAAGCAGCGGCGCACGGAAGACGCGACGGCGCTTACCGGCTGGTGTTCGGAAGATGAGTCGAAGTTGATTCGGATGGCGATGAATGAGTCGGATCATAAATGATTATGTGTTTGGATTATCATTATCCAACTTCGGATTATGATGATTTGGATCCAAAGTCATATGATTCTGCAGGTTATACACGTTATGATTCTACAGGTTATATACAACTTTAGGAATCCTCGTAAAAATGTGTGTAGCCCCATTGTACCAAGTTTTATACCAGGTTGGTAACAAAGTACAATGCTTGTAGAACCATTCGAAAGTTTTTATTCAAAGTTATGATGGCTTCATAACCATTGATTTAATAACTCGTAGTACTATAGGTAACTACTACCCTAGCCTATAATCATTGATAAACATTGATGGCTTTACAGTTCTATCTACTAGATGATGCCTTCAGAACCGTTGATGCCATTGGTTCTTACAACCAATAGTACAAATAGGCTCACAACCATGTATATGTAGTGGTTGTCCTCCAGTACACTAACCTGGTTGTGAGGAAAATCCATTATAGCAATAGATGATTCACTTATGGAAATCATCGTGATTTTTAGCTTCCAGGTCTTGCCGGTACCTGAAATATTCCCAGGAACCCTGTATCAAGCATCAAGAAAGTGAGCCATCAGTCAGTCAGATGCTTGATCAACCATTAATTAATCAATTAGTTATTTATCAATTGATCAATGATTATTCCTGGGATCCCATGAATCGATCAGCAATTGATCGCAGGAATCATCAAGAAATTGCCATCAGCCATCAGCGGATCAACCACTCAGCATCTCACAACAACTTGGGACCGTGCCTTCCATGACTTAATGCGTTTCATGTGTCCAGCTCCAACCACAAGGGTGGGTCAGAGTTGGTCCCTGCTGAA
>VSDK01010369.1:10645-41965 GCA_009767595.1 Symbiodinium kawagutii | reverse complement strand
TGCTGAACGATTGTGGTGGCTAATAATGGTGAATGGTTAATGCATATCATGCTTGTTATACACGGTTAATCATGGCAAATAGATGCTTATCACGATGGTGATCATGGTAAATAATGCTCATCATAAATAGTGAATCATGGTTAAACGACATCATGGTGGTGAATAATGGCTAGTAGTGATAATTTTGAACGATGCTTAGTGCTTATAATGATGATCAAAGATGTTGAACCATAGTCTCCAAAATGTTTCATGAATGATGGCACATGTGGGGTCCACGAAAGCTACAGCAAGCACTTGACAAAGTCCCTACACTTAGCAATGAAGACAAGGAAAGCTACTACATGATAACAAGGATGCTCTTGATGGTAATGCTGATGACCATTGGGAAACTTGAAGGGAACACAGCCACTGCTGATGGAAAACTCAGCCACCGCTAGCTTTCGTGCCAACGGCCCTCTATCACTTGGATTTTCTTTCGAAACCCATGAATTGGCTTAATTAGGTGTAGTATCAACTACTATCTAGGCATATCCAATGATACTTTTTGCCAAATATGTATACATTCAGTGAAATCATAAGTAGTGATAGTACACCATATAAATGTTAAAACCAATCTCGTACTTGTATTGTATATATGGCAGTGGTAAATATCCCTATAGTTGTTGGTCATCATCCCCCTTTATGAACCATTAGCCAGCCATTTAACCAGCCATGTCAGTTTACAAGATTCACCAACCAACCAACCATGTTAGATTCCATGCTTGTTCATAGTTGAAAATACATCCCTCATTGATAGAGGGTATCCGTAGTTTCACCCTGATTGATTCACTGCTGCATCTGGCGCGGCTCTTCCTCTGGAAGTCTCCCCTCATGAGGCTCCTCAGCCGCCCCACAGCTGGCCTGGGGAGGTGCCGACCCTTGCGCCGCAACTTGCGCCGCGGGCGCGGGCGCAGCCAACGGCGATGCCGGGGCTTGCATGGCGCAGGTGCGATGGATGTGATGGCTAAGCAGGCTGAATAGATCCTGAAGAGTGGTGAAATCATGATTTGTTGATGATTCATGAGGATGAATGATGATTAATGATGATTAAAATTGTCAATCAATAATAAATGATGGTTAGAAATGATGAATGATGATCGATGATGAATAATGATGATGAATGATGATCGATGACGACTGATGATGATCGAGGGAAGTCATGATAATTCATACTAGTGGATAATCAGCAAACAATGACGCTTGGTGAGAATTCACGTTGGCTATTGATAGTCATGCAGCTGGTTCTTAGATTTACTGCTGGATGGCAAATTAATGTCTTCCACCTTTGCGTTGTTGGTCAATGAACCGCATTCAGACGGCGGGGAACAATCAGTTTCGTTGCGAAGGATTAGAAAACGGCGATGAGCTCCACCAATGCGAATCCATTTCGGAGGCTGTAAAGAATTGCTGGTGAAGGGCTCAATGATGACACCTGCAGAAAGGCATGAGAAGACGCTGCTCATCGCTGACTGACTAAGCTCAAGCAGCGCTGGAAACACCCGGATTCACAAGCTGATGTATTGAAGTTAGAACCATCTTTAGCAATGATGATTCTTGGGAGGTCGCCAGCTGGAAATTTGATCAACGGAATCCCATCATCAATGGAAAATCTCACAAATGGCGGCAGTACTCCTGGCTGCAAACCAGTTGGCATCATCCCAGAAACAAAACCAAGCAGTGGATAAGCTGTATTATGTATATATGCCATCAGAAATGACATCGTTACCACTCAACCATCATTATGACAGATGAAATCGCACTATTGCCATTGACATGACCACTTCCTAGGCCGGAAGAAGATGCCTCCCAACTTATCCAGGATCCCCATAAAACACCTCCCGGAAGCAACGATGAAGGAATCCATTCATTTCACAGGGAGAGAGGGGAGTGAGTGACAGCTAAACATGTAGCGGAAACATTTTCTGGTTCGAAACTGTCGAGAATGGTTGACTCTGTGGGTTTCAACGGACTACCTGCAAGAACCAACAACCCTCTGGGTCTTTCCATGGAAGAATGGTGCTGCAACTCGCCGATCTACTTGCTGGGAGTTGAAGGGACCTGTGAAACTCATACTTCCATTACCGTCGTTCACTACCTTTGACCAATCATCTGACCATAGTTAACTATCATTGAGCATTACCTCTTCTTAAGACTTGATTCGCCATCATTAATCGTCACCAGCATTTGGCCGCAACCAATCATTGCATCATCCATCACCATTTCGTTGGGCCGGTTGACCCAGCTCTGCGCTCTGAACTCTGCGATCTGCTATTAGACCTGTTGGAAAATCCTACGGCGATACCGTTGGGGTAGCACAGCTTCTCCGCGGCCCTGGGCCAGTCCTTTCAGCGGCGCCCTGGCGGAGCAACATTCCACTGCAGCAATTGCTTCCAGAACATGTCAGCTTCCACGCTCAGTACTCTAATGATGTTCAATATAAGTATGCTTGCCCATGACTTCAGAGCTGAATGCCAGAAGAATGGCTTCCAATACCACGAAAAAACCCGAAATTGGATACCCAAGCAAAGAAGCAGCCACCAGGGTCTGTGACATTTTATGTGGGTGCCAGGCAAGCAACTACCCTGGGCGGCACACTCCTGGCCTTATGGCCTTGGCTGTGCAGCGGCCCTTGAAAGGTGCTTCCTGTCGAGCAGCGGCCACAATTCTGCTGATGTTTGCCCAACTTGGGTGATCCTCGGGAATGGAGTTCTGAAAGGCATTAGATTGACCTGTTTGCAAACAGCTTGTGATAAATGGCTCATCCTCAAAGGTTCAAATTGCACTGCTGAAAGGTGGCAATTTGAATTTCCCGATGTAGAAAATCCCATCGCACCTTCCACAGGTGCCAGCATATTGTCAGAGTCTCCCTCAGGGAGCGCTGGGGCCTCAGAACCGCGGCAGGCTTTCAGAACAGCCCTTGGTCGTGTGAGCCATCATTGTGCGAGGCTCAAGCTTTTTGGGTACCAAGCCATGACTTTTGCCATGTCCGCTAGCGTGTTTTGCGGGCTCTGACCTTTGGCAGACCAAATGACAAATAAACTTCATGACACCAGATCGACATGAATTGTGGCGTACAAGTACAACCTTTTTCTGCGTCCAGTGAAAGATTTGGAACACACCTAAGTTTCTTGAGTATCCCCAGGATATAGTTGCGAAAACAAAAAAGTGAATCTGAGGATGAGATTGCTTTGGCAATCCAACCCCCACATCGCCCGCATGGTCCAACTTTGCCGCTCAGGTGCATCTCGCATCCGCGACGGAATCGCTGCAGACCGAGCAAAACCTTGCTGTTGCCGCCCACTCAAACAGAACGAGACAAGAAACACCATATGTGCCATGCTCCAAAGTCATTGCATTAGCTATAACATTTGTTAAGAATTGGCAACAATTGTAATTTTCACAATTGATGATATCATCATGAATATAGTAGTGAATAAAACTAGCAACAACAACGGTCGTCAGAATTACCAGAAATGGTTGCTCATGGTCACTGCAATCTTTGTGGCTCAAGCCATCAAACCAACATATGATAGGGCTATGGCTCCAAATGAAGTCCTGTCAATGGATCGTGCTGATCATCCTTGACATGATTTCATTACGATCCATTGATTTAAATTACACCAGCATAGGCCCCAGATAGCGGGTGCGTTGCGCAGCGGCAAACAAAGCGCCGATCCAGAGCCACAAGGGAAACAAAAGGACACAAAGGGGAGACAAAGAGGAGACAAAGGGAGACAAGCACGAGCAGCGGCAGAGCAGCGGCAAACAAAGCGCCGATCCAGAGCCACAAGGGAGACAAAGGCGAGACAAAGGGAGACAAGCATGAGCAGCGGCAGAGCAGCAGCAAACAAAGCGCGATCCAGAGCCGCAAGGGAGACAAAGGGGAGACAAAGGGGAGACAAAGGGGAGACAAAGGGAGACAAGCATGAGCAGCGGCAGAGCAGCAGCAAACAAACCCAGAGCAGCGGCAAACAAAGCGGCGATCCACAGCCGACAAAGGGGAGACAAAGGCGAGACAAAGGGGAGACAAAGGCGAGACAAAGGGAGACAAGCATGAGCAGCGGCAGAGCAGCGCGGCAAACAAACCGCCGATCCAGAGCCACAAGGGAGAGAAAGGGGAGACAAAGGCGAGACAAAGGGAGACAAGCATGAGCAGCGGCAGAGCAGCGGCAAACAAAGCGCCGATCCAGAGCCACAAGGGAGACAAAGGGGAGACAAAGGGGAGACACAGGCCAGACAAAGGGAGACAAGCATGAGCAGTGGCAGAGCAGCGGCAAACAAACCGCCGATCCAGAGCCACAAGGGAGACAAAGGGGAGACAAAGGCGAGACAAAGGGAGACAAGCATGAGCAGCGGCAGAGCAGCGGCAAACAAAGCGCCGATCCAGAACCACAAGGGAGACAAACGGGAGACAAAGGGGAGACAAAGGCCAGGCAAAGGGAGACAAGCATGAGCAATGGCAGAGCAGCGGCAAACAAACCGCCGATCCAGAGCCACAAGGGAGACAAAGGGGAGACAAAGGCGAGACAAAGGGAGACAAGCATGAGCAGCGGCAGAGCAGCGGCAAACAAAGCGCCGATCCAGAGCCACAAGGGAGACAAAGGCGAGACAAAGGGAAACAAGCATGAGCAGCGGCAGAGCAGCGGCAAACAAAGTGCCGATCCAGAACCACAAGGGAGACAAAGGCGAGACAAAGGCCAGACAATGGGAGACAAGCATGAGCAGTGGCAAAGCAGCGGTGAAGAAAAGTACCGATCCAAGTCCCTACCATTGAGAAGTAGGAACCCCTTATAGCTTGTCAGCTATCTGGGGAAAAACTATGGTGACACTAAGCATCATGTTTTCACCATGATTTCTATGGCTCCGCATGGTGTGGATCGGCTACCATCGACGTCCCCATGGCACCGCGAGCCGCTCGCCCAACCCGCACGACGCATGGTGCGGCGCGGCGCTTCGACCGGGTCACTCTCTACTTGTACATCGCTGGGCGGCACTTGCGCCTCAGCCTGGGGTCGGCAGTTGATGGTATGGTGAATTTTTAGGAATGGTTGATTCATATGGTTAGTGAGTTAAGTGGTTGATTCATATGGTTAGTTGAGTGATTGATATGTGAAAATTTTAGGGGTTGATATCTGATCAATAGTTCATAGTGATTCACGGTGGATAATGATTCAGAACGGTTGTGACAAAGCTTTACAATGGGAAACAGTCCTTGAGAGCACGGCCATTACTAGCAACGGCCAAGAATCATGCTTGATGATGGTGAAAGAGCATCATCATCATCATCATCATCATCATCATCATCATCATCATCATCATCATCATCTCATCGTGATGAATGGTGCTCTGATGGTGGTAGATAGCGACTAATGATAGTCATGTTTGATGCTGGTTCATGACCAACCACGAGAATGATTCAAATTTGCTATCCGGAAATACAGGCAGCTATAACAAAAATGGTGATTGATGGCGATCATGGCAAATGTGCAAATGGCACTAGTAAATTGGTGAAAAATGGTGATAGTTCAGGTTCATAGTGGTTACTTATGGTGTGGTGGACAACAATAAATCGACAGCAAGCAATAGCTCTTAAACTGCTGCAAACTGCATATCAAAAACCTTCTGATTCATGGGAATAGTGCTGCGTGTGTGTGGCCACGAACAATTATATAACGACAGTGGCTGGCTAATAATGCTGAATCATCAATAAAGGTTGGACAAGAATGGACATACTGGAAGTTACAATGGTGAAAATGCAAATAGTAATAATAGTAATAGTAATAGTAATAGTGATAGTAATAGTAGTAGCAATAGGAATAGCAATAGCAATAGCAATAGCAATAGAATAGTAATAGCAGAAATGCTTAATATTCATATCTACTAATGTATTCATCGCCACTGGTTTTAATAAGCCGACAACTGACAACAAACCATCATTTCCCACAGAAGGAGGAACAAAGTCATCATCGCCAATGGATAGTAATGGTTGATACTTCAATTGATAGTACTTAATCATGATTGATTCGAATTGTTGGATAGCAAGAGAAGTATTCCAAGTCAAATTCGGAAACCACCAATATGCTGGGTCGACTTCTTGTAGACAACTCCTTGTTTCAAGGGCCATGCTCAGTGGATTGCTGCCATCCAGGAGCACCCATTGCAATGGCATCTCGCCACGTTCGTGGGGTGACAAGCCATCAGGCTGAATGACAGATCCGTCACCATTTCATGATAAGGAATACCCTCGGGGAGTCCCTAACCTGGTTGGGCAAAAAATCCGCATGCTTAAAAGATAAAAGCAGTCTGAATCCTGGATTTTCCGTCAAACCAGGTCAGTTTGCCAGAGCGGAAACGTTTGTGAGGGTTCGCATGGAGTGGAAATATAACCAGTTCATAGTGGTCCATAAAACTATGATACAATCACCCATCCCAGTTCTCGCAGGTTGTGTGTGTCCTTTTCTTTCACCAAACCATACCATCCAACCATCCAATTTCCGTCCTGTGAAATGTCGCAATGGCTGAGATGCCCCACTTCTCTCATTCTGGACGGTACTCCGGCGGACCGCGGAAAACCTGAGTCACTGCTCGGCAAAACAGTGAGAATGAGCAGTTGAAGTCAGTTGGCTTTGGATGGGCTTCTGATGGAAGTCTGTCCAGTACGAAGATTTCATTTCTGTTTGTAGAGTGAGAACGTGATCCGCGACATGGCAACATTTGCGACAGCTCTGACTCTCCGACTTTCGAGTTGAAAAAAGTGCTTTTTTAAACAAAGGTCAGGCATTTATTCACCAACGGAAATCATGGATCTTGAAAGCTTGGGAGAAAACCTCCCAGTTATGAATTTTAAAAATCTGACGTACGAGCTCAAGCGCTTTAAACGTCGGTCAGCCCAAGGAATCGGGGCAACCATCTTTGGTACTGCCGAAACCTTCCGAGATACCAGAGCCACACTGAACGATTTGAAAGCCTGGTTGAAACCCGCCCGCCCCCAAGAAGAAGAGTGTGACTGAGGCCACTAACAATCTGTGGTGCAGTTTGAGCTGGAGTGAGGCCAACATGGGCTCAACATTTGCCCAACTTCGACCCCTGATGTTGGAGCCCTCAGCACCAGTGTGAGCATTCCACCAATGTGTTGGTAGTACCAAGTACAGTAGTGGCACTGGTTGAGACTTCCCAGTGTAATGAGTTCAAGGGCTGCATGACATTGTATGGAAAGATTCATGTGAGATCTCCCTGACCTATTTAAGCACTTGTTGAGGCGTATGCTGTGTACCTAGACTCAAGGTTGGGACTTTGGCTCAGATTCGGCAAGCAAATGTTTTCAGGATAGTTGCAACTTTCCAGGCATTCCAGGATTTACTACCAAGGAAATAATTTTGTACCAACAAAATGTGGGGAGGTTGCTCCATTGGTTTCCTGAGTAGAGATGGGTGTTTCTCAAAATAGGGGACCTCCCAAGTCATCCAAAGTCATCCGTTTTCAATCATGTTCACTAGTAAACCAACCGTTTCTGGGGTCCCCTATCTTGACAAACTCCCAGATGCCAAGAGGGACATGCCTCCCCTGCCGTTCCCGCCTGTAGCCCTGGTGGCCCCAGGGATCAAATTTGCTCGGCCAGGATTCAGCACCCCCCATAGTAGACAATCAGATGATTAAGCATCACTGACCGGGATTAGCCATTTTGAGTTTTAACAAACTCTACTGGTTGATGCTCTTCCACACTATATGTTAACCCGCTTATAATCTTAATGTGCTTATACTCTGGCAAGCTAACCTGGTAGCGTGGAAAATCCACCATTTTTGAATGGTTTTAGCCATAGAACATGCTGATTTGTAGCTTCCGGGTTAGGTTCTCGGAGAGTAACCATGGTGAAGATCCCATCGCGTTCGCATCGCCCAGGGGCTCCCGATTTGGTCGTAGCCTCCCTCAGTCGCGGGCCCATCCTGGTCCTGCACACAGGGGACCTCCGTGGGGCCGCTCTTTTGATTTTTTGGAGGTTGTGATGATAATGTTTGATGATGGTCGATGAGGGTTGATGATGTTTGATGATGGTCGAGGATGGCCGAGGATAGTTCATGATGGTTGACGATGGCTCATGACGGTGAATGATTATGGTCCATATATGGTTGTAATGGGTTAGTATATGGTCATGTTGGGATAATATACCATATTGGTGAGGGTCATTAATCATTATGTTGATTGTGGTTGAAGTTCATGATGGTAAATGATACCTAGTGATGGTTGATAACAGTTCCTGACGGCTGAGGATACATAGCAATGATTGATGGTTGGTAATGATTAATGAATGATGATTGATATGTGGTCAGTAAAAGTTATTCTATCATTGCTAGAAATGGCTAATGCTGATTACTGACGGCTCACAATGGTTAAGGATAGGAAATCATACAGTAGTCAGTAATGGTTGATGATGGATGGTTAGAAGGGGCTGCCGATGGTTCACAATTTTTAGTTGCTGACGATGATTAATAGTGGTTACTGATCGTTGATAGTAATTACTGATCGGTAGTAACGGTTGAATCATGGACAATAGTGGCTATACCAATAATCAATCATAGGAAAATACCAATACCATTATGATTAAGCACGATTAATGATGGTGAATAAAGTAATCAACCAGTGCCAATCACAGGAAAATATTCCCATAACGCTCCCGAAATGGTAGACCTGGCAGGCACGACCTCCGTTTCATCGTTGGAACCACGATCGATCCCACAAAAAATTGGAGATCAAGGCGTGAACTCACACACTGGTTGATGGGATGCTGGTTTCACGCTGGTTGATCCATTGAGTTTCACTAGTTGGGCAACCAGCAAACAGCCGCCAGTAGTCAACCAGCTAGGCTATCCAACTGATTTCACTAGTTTCACTAGTTGTCAGTAAGTCGTGAGTAATCAGCCGGCCGTTGATCAAACTCCTTTCCCAGGCTTTTCCATTGCCAAAATGGTGGGTTTTCCATTTGTTATGTGGCAGTGGGTCAAAATTGGTTCCCTATCATCACCCATTGTCTTCCCTACGATTGTTAGTTATTATCCCCCATGAAATTGGTTGGTTAACTGCTTGACCCACAGCCATATATAGCTGATATATATATATATATATATCCGCTGTAATTGTTGGTCATCATCCCCCATTATGAACCATTAACCAGCTATTTGACCAGCCATGTCAGTTTACACAATTCACTAACCAACCAACCAAATTAGATTCCATGCCTGTTAATAGTTGATGATTATCCCTCATTAATAGAGGGTATCCCTAGATTCACCCGATTGATTCACTGCTGCATCTGGCTCCTGCGGCTCTTCCTCTGGAAGTCTCCCCTCTTCAGGAGGCTCCTCATGACCGGACCTCTTCTGCGCTTCACCGCAGCAAGCGACAGGCCCTGCAATGGTGTCTTAAGTCATCTAGTAATGGTTCTTTTATGTCTAATTATGGCTAGTCATCACTGAGTAATCACTAGAAATTATTCGATGGGTGTCATTTATGGCTAATTATGACGTAATCATCAACAACTGATTCAGAAAAGAGAATTGATTACAGTGAGCCAGTCAGCTAGTGGCATGAATTCAAGAATACGGCAAAAATCTCAGGAATATGAAAAATTGGTTTGTTTAGCTGTATGACGAAGCATCACCAACAACCTTGGATCATAGAGATTAATAACCCATGAACTGCTATGATCAATTGTTGAACTCAAACACTTCAGAATCTGAAAACGAAATGTATGATGATTATCCAAAACACGTATCCGAGGTGAATCACCACAACCAACAACAACCAACAGGGCTGGTACCCAACAAATCTTCTGAGCCAAGCCCATCCCCACAACTGTCAAAGTCTCAAAATGCAACAGCCTGAGCAGTAAAGTACTAATTCCTGGGGATTACTCATGCTAGCTGGATGTAGCTCTCATTAAATAACTATAGCATGTCTTTGGTGGATATCATTCATATTCTTTGAAGCTCACTAATCCTTCAAGGGTTGTTTTTTGGACCGAAAAATAACTCATGCTGGTGAAGCCGAATCGTTTGTCCTCTTCAACCAATCATGCTGATTGTCAGCCATTAAGCATGAATGGCATCCACCACTTTTCTAGCCATCATTGTCATACCAATCATACTGATTGTCAGGTTTAGCAGGAAAGTCCATTCTCACCGGGTAAGTTGTCAATGATGATCCAACCAGGGTAGATCAACGGAGTGCTGGGAGATCCATCATTGGTGTTGATGGCTGATTGGATCACCAATGGGAAAGTTAGCACTAAGAAATCATGCTTTGATAATCCCATTGTTAGTCACAGGATAAGTAGTCATTCACTATCCAATTGCTGTTGTCAATTAGAAATAATTAGATAGTTACCCTCTGGTACCCTAAAAGTGCAAAAACCGACAGTCATAAGGGATTTACCTCTTTAAAAAAATGATTGTCCACTTCCAGGTTAATTTACCAGTGTAATCATATATCTATCCATAGGCTCAAAATGATGGATCTTCCATTGTCGAGTTTCGAAACAGAGCTTGGAATAAATCATGGTTGTTTCATATTAACCATTTATCGTCAATTTTGGCTAGGAATAATCAACACGGTCAACGATGACTCAAAACAAGTCGTCGTATGTCATCTAGTAAGGAGAAATCCGTTTGCAGCCTGCTGCAATAATCTGCTCTGTGCTGGCAAATTGTACATCATCTATCAACAATTACAACGATGGTTGCTAATTAGTAAATCATCTTTCAACAAGCACCAACCAACTCAATTAACCAAGTCCATCTACTAAGGGTCACCAAGGGTTACTGATGTTAGAACAGGGATCAACCAACTGAATTTACTGCTCAAGTACTCATTTCTTCCCCAGCAACTGCTCGTGCCGCCCAGACACTGAGCTTCAGGTGAAACCTCATCCTCCATGGCGCGGCAATGGCACTCTGAGCGATTTCAAGCGCTTGCTGCTTGGCTAAGTACGGTGGATTGGGCTCACGCAAACGTATCACTTGGGAAGCATCCAGTCGAAGAATTGAGCACGGCTTCCTTCAAGAAAATTCAGACGTTCGAAACTTGGCCGCTCTTAGCTGGAGAAGTGCGCTCGGATATGTGCACTATCCAGTCACATGAGACTGCTGGTTGCCTGGTTGCTACGTGGGCCGACCCACTGTCTGTGTCCCCAAAAAAAACTTGGGCCATGAGTGAAACCATGGCTGAACCACCTGAGACGAGCGATGGACGACAGGGCACTTGAAATCCGAGCAACCGCGCTTCCAAATGTTTCACAACTACGCACACAACATGGGAGACAGAAGAATCTACCAGCCAACATGAAACGAATGATCAACCAATATGAAAATAATGAAAAGAATGAAAATTATCAACCCATAAGAATCTACCAACCAATATGAAACTAATCATCAACCAAGCCATCGCATAGGTGATATGGCACTGAAAAAATAACTGGGAATCATGCTTGACACCTTCGAATGCATGATGAAAACCATGTGGTTGATAGTGGTTGATAACCTCGGATAACTATGGCTGATGACGCTGAAAAATCATAAAACATTGATTCCGCACATGTCATCCAGCTCGCGGTGATTCATACCCCCAGCTCCCAAGTGGTGCAAACCAATTGGAATACTCCAGCCTTTCAAAAAGCCATGGGGGGTGAAAAGTCTCCATTTTTCTAATCAGCAAGGTATATTGGTGTTTCTCAAAATAGGGGTACCTCCAAATCATCTACTATTAGCCATTTATGGTAGTAAACCCACCATTTTAGGATTCCCTATGGCTTGAGAAACCTGCCTATGCTCATATGATGGATGGTAGAACCAGACTTCCGACCGATGTTCAACGTAGCTCAGGGCATGGTTTCGGTATGTCACGGCGTGGATCCTGAACTTTGAGACCAGGCCGTCTCACAGCACCACGGTCATCACCACCATCTTCATCATCCACAGCAGTACAATAGCAAATAACTTCAATCATCATCATCGTCGTCGTCGTCGTCGTCGTCATCATCATCATCATCATCATCATCATCGTCGTTGTTGACTAGGATCAACCAGCCAACTGAAAGTTCTTAACCTCTTGTTCAAACCCCGTTTGGATTAAAACCTCGCCTTAGTGAACTTAACAGGGCCTGCAGGTCAAGCTTATGATCCCAAGTCATAAGCGTCATATCAATAAAGAATCATATAGCTTGATTACATGACTGGAGAATCAAGAGCAGTGATAGTTCTGAGATGTATAATTCAATTGAAAGATATTCATAGTAGTACTTATATTAGATAGTTAATTGTATATCTGAATAAAAAAACAGTAGTCACATGGTTCTGCAGTGATAAGCTGATCCCAAGCAGGTTGCGATGATCATCCAAGTGCAGCCTCATCAGAGCCTCGCAGCATTGCCTGTGGCACCGGTTGGCCCAGTTCAACTAGCTGGTCACACAGCGAAGCTCAGCTCAACAGCTGGTGAAGCTCCTTCAAGTTTTCCCTAACCTTCCAGTAGTCATCGTTTAAGCGTAGTGCCAGGAAATTCGTGATTGATGCAAACTATGCTTAAAGCACTTTGCTTAAACCCACGAAAATAACGTGGAAGATGTAGAATTGATGCCAGATTCTTTCTTGGTGAGATTGTTACATCACGCCAGTTGGAAACTACGACCCATGGTGAATTCTTTGGACCGGCATCCCTGTCGTCATTGCCCAAATCCTTTTCCCAAGTCTAAAGTGATCTCAAAGTACTCTCATCTTGTGATTGAGTCCACCTAGTTGTGCCATAGTCACAGCATACCCTCTACGGCTGGCGCTTTTTGTTTCACTGGCCCATCCCCCGATACTGCAATGTGTCCCAAAGTATCAGACAGTGAAGTATTTGGGCAACAGTGAGCACAACAAGGAAAGCTGTATGGAGCGATGTGTATAATCGTCCACCACTTTTTTCAAAACGGATGATGGCAATTTATACAAACCACCTGGTGGAACCTCTCCATCAGCGAGGGGTAGGTTGGCCATTGGTTGTTCAACACATTGCTCTAAAAAGTGCCAGAACAGTGAACTATGGTCGGTGCAGAACTTGGGGGTTCACCGTGGATTGGAGAGCCCGTAGGAGAGCCCGTATTTGGGTGTTTGATTTGGGCAAGACTTAGCCTGCTTGGCAGTCCATAAGACACGATTCACCAGGCATGGAACCTTCAAATGCTTCAGGGAGGCAAATCATCTTTGGTACTGAAGCTTACTGCACGGCATACTCTCTTCTTCAGGTTTTCGGCTCTAGCCATGCGTACACAATTCCTTTCACTCTGGCAAAGCTTGCCAGGATGGATCCCTGCCATCCAAACGTGCTCTTAAGTTGGATAAAAACAAGCTTTCACGGAATACTGTGGAAAAAGGAATAAGTTGTTGCTTACGGCTTAAAGGACACTTTGAATTTGTAAGAACTACTACAGTAATGTTTATCTGATTCCAGATACGAAAGGTTCCTTGAAGCGTTCGTAGGTCTCCTCCGTGACAACCCTGTTCTTTTGGCGCCAAACCTAGCAGCTAGCTCTGGATGTGAATTCCTTGTCCCCTGACCACAGGCTCCTGATGAAGGAATTATTGTACTCCAAAGGGCACGGACAGAGTCTGAACCACACAACATGCTTTAAAATGAGTCTTCCATCCACATCATACCATATACATGCACAGATTCACTTCTATCGGTTTCAAGTCTCCTGTTCTGTCAATATCATTGCCCTCAGCCAAAACGCATTCCAAATCCAAGGATTGGTGTGTAATGAACGAAAACGCATTCCAATTGAGATCTCCCAAGGTGACGTTGGTCCCATTGAAGCCTCGCTTCCCTGCCCCCGTTCCTCGAGATTGCGTCTCACACGAGGCCAGGGACAATCCCCCTCGAAATCGCTCGGGCCTCACGTCACCCAGCTGAATTGATACAGGTTAAGGATGGATCCAAATGTACTGAGATGGTCTATGATGATTGATGGTGAATTAGGAAATATAACTGGAGATTTTGGTCAATTGATGCTTAGAGAATGGTTCCTTGACGGCTGAGTAGTGATCAAAGGCTTAATGAAGGCTGATATTGGTGAATAATGACAAGATGATTGACCTCTGCTCGAGTAAATTCAACCATTAATTTCAATGATTCATTTCTTTAGACTCCAACTGGCCCAGTTTATCGTAACAGCAACAATGAACAACGAGGCAAATGGTCAGCAATTGAGACGTAAAACCTATCTGCCAAGGCTGAACGATGATGCAGAGTCCACGGCTCCCGAAGTAGGTACCTACCAGCCCCGGCTGTCCCCGAACCTTGAGCGTGTACCACAGAGATCGCCTGAAGCTTGGTCATGATTGGCAAAGGTTACTCCTGGTCATTACCGGTTATATGGCAGTGGGTCAGTTCACCCTGTACCCCTGGTTCCCCATCATTAACCAGCCAGTTTTCCCACTATGAAATTGTTGGTCAATATTGCCCCAGCTCGCCATTTAATATTCATTAATAGAGGCTTCATGGTTCTTAAAGGTGGCCGATGATGGTCAAGGCTTACAGCCATCAACAGTTTGGAGGGAAAGATCCAACTACTCAGGGAGAGCCCCGGCTGCAGTCCACTTGCCAGTGATGATCACATCCCAATAGCTGGACGGCTATACCATGACTGATGTAGCGCTTCCGGGTACAACTCGGGAAACCCGCAGCTATATCGGTCTGGTTCAATAAACTCTCAACAATAATGATTGACATTGATTGACCGTGACCAATCATCATCAATGAGCATTAAACATCGTTGATATCGTTAAATATGTTCGATTATAGTTCATCATCATCCATCATCTTCACCATTATCACCATCATCTTCATCATCATCATCATCATCGTCATCATCATCACTACTACTACTACTACTACTACTACTACTACTACTACTACTACCACCACAACTACTACTACTACAGCATGATCATCATCATCATCATCATCATCATCATCATCATCATCATCATCATCATCACAGCATCATCATCTTCATCATGTTCATCATCTTCGTCATCACCCATTGAACCACTACTCGTCATTGACATCCATCATTGACCATCACTCGCCATGCGCTCCTGTGCGACCAACAGCAGCCTAGCCAATGGTGGTGACATGGTGGAAGCTGGTGGCTAACCATGGTGGACGGTGTAGGGGGAACCAACAAATCATGAGAGGCTGGTTAAATGATTGTTGAATGGTGGTTGAATGATGGTTGAACCATGGTTCATTGAGGTTAGGTGATAGTCAATTCATGGCTAAATAATGGTTCGTTGATTGTTAATTGATAGTCGATTCATGGTTAGATGTTGGTTCGTTGATGTTTGATCGATTGATAAACAATGGTCAATAATAGTAAAATCATGGTGAATGATGGTCTTAATGATGTGGTCAATGATGCTGACTGATGGCTTCCATGATGGTCAAGAATGCTTAGCCTAGCCTATGGGTGATGAAGGGTCAATGATGGCTAGCGATGGCTGACCGTGGTTGATTGTATGACCAGTCAGACTTTCTGACAATGGTTATCAATGGTTCCGAATGCTTGAGAATGGTGAGCATATAGTGGTGAATACGGTGGTCTGTGATGGGTATTGATAGTGGGAAAGAATGTTTACTACTGTAAATGGATGTCAACAATGGTTAATGATGGCTAAGAATGGCTCTATTAGCAAGTATCTTGTCAGGGGGTGATGAGTGATGAGTACTTCAGAATAGGAATGTACGTGGTATGAAGCATAAAATCATGGTAGGATGGATGATGACAAAATGGGTAGTTAATATGGTTGAATATGAAGACTGTCACTTGGTAATGGCCAGCAATGGTCAATATTGTCATATAGTGGCTGATACTCCTCAGAACAAACAAAGAAATTCGTGTAACTTAATCCAAAATGTGGGATCCTGCATGAAAATCCATCAGCATTGAGAAACGGCCCAACAGAACTGTTAGAGTCGAAGATCCAGCAGTTTTGCACGGCCGGAGCAGTTCCTTGGAAATGGCGAGTTGGTACACCGTGAGTGTCTGTCTATCCACAGAAATATCAATGGGTGCACCAACTTCTTTGCTGGGAATGGAGCAGTCTTCTCTGAATAAACACGCTGGAGAATCACAGTACTTCCAGGTCATATGGCGAGTTGGGTCAATATTAACCAACCAATTTCATGGAGGATAATGACCAACAATAATAAGGGAAACAATGGTTAATGATAGGGGAACCAGGGGTACGGGGTTTTGACCCACAGCCATATCTTTCTTTCCATCTCTTTCCATACTTCCAAAGTGTTGGAGAAGTATGACTGTAGCAGCTTCTCGGTCAGAAAAAGATAATTCTGGAAGAAAGAGTTAAACTATGACCACGGTTAGGACATGACAATGAGATGGTCATCCCCCTCGTATGATATAGTAAGTATAGCTAAACTATGATATTTGTAAGTCATATCCATCTATGTACATAAAGATATCTATCTATCTAAATATTTTTTTTATAGGTAAGTATAAATAAATAAGTAAATAAATAAATAGATAAATAAATAAATGAATAAGATATATATATATAATTAAAAAAAATGTTTAAATATAAAATATAATGGTAATCCCCCCCCAGCCACCCGACGACCCAGCCACACGCCTGGTTCTGAGTGCCGAAGCTGGCCGTGGCACCACCATGGAAGCGCCCGAGGCCGATGGCCGATGGTCGGGCGCGTGGCATGGGAGCAGGGAGAAGTTGTGTAGTCAGTTTGGAGATCAGATCTATCCTGGTACTTCGAAACATCCTGGTCATGAACTACTTATCACTAATGATATCTGAAATTAATGAATGAATATGAGTGATAAGTAGTTAATCACATGATCAACCAATATAGTTGTATTAATGATACTGATTCATCATGGTGATTAACTACTAATCACTCATGTTGATTGACTGATCAACTAACAAATATATACATATTTGTATGTACATATGTGTGTGTGTGTATGTGTGTGTGTGTGTTTGGAAGAATCGGAATGCGTAGGAAATGAATCAAAGTATGTGAGATAATGGTTGTCTTTTGTGAAGAAAAACTAAAAGCAGGTTCACTAATTGTATAACCATTATATCATGGAAAATGTGGAACAATATTTCTGTACATCATCACACAACTAAATCAAGTTATGTCCTTTCTACTTTTCAATACGCGTACACAAATGGTATACATATTACATAGTGCATGTGACCTATGATGATTATGACAACATCACTTCATTTGGAGTCAGTGACTGTGGACGATTTCATCAGCTCCCTCTGCTGAGAAGCTCATGGAGCTTGGTGAGTTAGCGAGTGCCTGACCTTCACACCTGGTGCCTTCTCCCGACATCTGCTTGCCTCGAAAGGCACCTCTTCATGGATTGCCTGAAGGTAACCCTGGTTGCAAGTGATGTTCCAACCAACCAACTGCACCAACCCCGAGACTCAGAGGCTTCAACCGCATGGTGCCGGAAGAAACGATTACGCTCCTGACGGATTCACCGCATGGTGTCTGAGACCCTGAAGCTGCATTCCAAAGTGGAGAGAAGCTATCTTCAACAGCAGGTCCCGGGTAGATTTTTCGGGTAGGGACAAAGAATGATTTGAGGAATTTCTGAACCCAATTGTGTACGGGTTATACTTTGCTGGCACCTGGAGGGGTTCATCTTGTCCCGAATCAACCAGCATCGAAGTCATCGAGGCTTGGGTGCGGGAGCTCATGAATGGTTGAATTTCGGGTGACGAATCTTGCAGTGAAGAGCCTTTGAAAAGCCAAATATCGGTGTTTCTCAACATAGGGAAACTCCAAAAATGGTGGGTTTGTCCCTGTAACCATTTACAGGAAGATAACCCCATTGATGGGGTACCGATATTGAATGTTGGTATGAAACCCCCATACCCTAATGTTGGTTTGTTAATGGGGTACGGATATTTTACATTATGAACCCAGAAAGGAAAAAGAAAAACACACTGGGGGGCAGAGACTTCCGCCAAAGAACAGTTGGAGACTTGATCAAGGGCATGACATAGAAATGCCATAAAACATATAATTACACAAGCAAATACACATGTAACCTGTATATACAAATGAATATACATATATATATATATATATATATATTTATTTATTTATTTATCTATTTATTTATACATTCACATCTCAAATTCTCCATCCATTTTCACTCCCTGGTACCAGGGTTGAGCGGCCCCCCAGGCTACCCGTCCTCGTCCCAAAGCTTGTCCCAGGCATCTGCCAGGATCAGCTCCATGGCTTGGTTCGTAGGGCCTTGGTTGCGCGCTGCGCTTGCGCAGTGGAGTCCTCAAGATACAAATGCTGAGTGGTAATGGTTGATAGGGTTGATAATGATTGATATAGGGTTGATGAAGGGTTGATAAAGGCTTGATAATGGTTGATAATACTTTAATACTGGTTTATATTCCCGGATCAAAATGATGGTTGATAAAGGTTTGATAATGAAAGGATTGATAGTGAAAGGTTCGATAATGGTTGATGAATGTTTAACATTCCCTTTCCAAAATGATGGTTGATAATCGGTTGATGATGGATGATAATGGTTCATGATGTTCACTGAATGCTTAGTGAATGGTTCATCATGTTCAATTCATGGTTGATAATGGTTCGATAACAGTGCTGGTTGATGGTCGTTTATATAATGTTGGAAATGCTGGTTGATCACTGTTACATAAGGTAAAGGTTCCTCATTCTAGTTCATAATGACCAAAAATGTTTTGCAAGGAATAGAAAAATGATCAGTCATCGTTCATGATTGTAAGACTGCTTGGTGATGGATATTAGCGCTTCATGATTCACAAAGGTCAGTAACAGCTCACAACAACCAACAGCTACAAAGAATTCATTGGCTTTCAAGCCAGGTGAGCTGGTACGGCTTGTTGTGAACCCAACCCAACATTACCATTACACACATCCACTTTCGCATCATGATGCCAACAGCCACATCCCATCAAACCCCAAGGGAAAAAAAAAAAAAGAAAATGGTTGCCTATGGTTCCCAGCAGGAAAGGTCAAACCGTTTGATCAATGATCATGTGCATCAACAATTACCATTGATCCCATACTGCTTGGTATATAGATTTGCCTCAAAAAACACATCCAACGAAAGATCTTCACGCATATTGAAATAGATCTATGTCACCTTCCAGATGTCCACAAATGAGCAGTGGCCAAACCTCTTGTCCTATCCCTTTTTGATGGTTAGTTGGCTATTTATGATATCCCATTGTAGAGACGGTACAATCATACAATCATCATCTTAAATGAATGATGACGCTGCACAAATCATGTAACTCAAATTGTGTACCAAATCTCGTTTGCACAATAACGGGTATCCATGCATAGAAGGATCCATATATGGAAGGACCCATCTGGAGGAAGCTCAAAAAGGACACTAGCGACCTGATACGATGCCCTCCTGACTAAGAAACTCTGATGGTGATCGAGTGGAGAAGCATGTTCCTGGAGCTTCCATAGACTTCACCAGTGTCATAGTTTGAGAACCGACTTCTTCGATAAGTTCTCCAGACATTGAGGTCCACCTCACACACCCAGAGTTTGTTTCAAAGGGGTTGGCCTGCGATCAAGGAGCAAAAGAGCGTAAAAGGACCCTCTTGAGATAACTCCTGCGGCGGGATCCGGAAGTTCAACTGACAAATCTGTGGAAAAATCCGGCACAATGGATAGAGTACCCCAAAGTCATGAGGCTTATGCCCTCATACCTCGCAGGAATTCCAGTAATCCCGGTGATTCCATAGCAGCCGGTAGAAGTCCCAAGCCACCGGCTGCTTCTTGGTCATGTCCTCCAAACTTCATTGCGAACCACCAACGGGTCACCCCTGAGTCGTCCTGTATCACTGAAGGAGCTGAATCCAATCTGGTGCCTGAGCGCCAGCTGTAACAGGCTGCTCCAATGGTCGGAGTGATCGATCGATGACCAAGCCATGGGCTGACCCTCAAATGGTCAGTTTCCTATATGGGGATGTCTCAATAGCTCGGGGTACCCCAAAATCATCCTTTATAGAAATCATTTCTATTAATGAACCAAGCATTTTGAAGGGTATCCCTATTTTGAGATACCACGATTTGAACATGCTTAGGTTCTTTAGGTGTCTATTGTCATGGATCTACACACTTGCCGTCCTCCCGAGAGCTGCTAGCTTGAGATTCACAAACGTCCCTGAAGTCCCACAAATAGGCAATGATTCAAGAACCATGTACCAGTGCTTTCATAAGTGCATTAGGAGCCCACCCACAAAGAGCTCACCGAAAAATAAAGAACATGTAGTGACATTTAAGGGGAAAGCAATGTAGTGACATTTAAGAGACCTTTAGTGACATTTTAGAGACATGTAGTGACATTTAGTGGAGTGGTTTATGTAGGAAATGCACAGCATCTGGTGTAATAGCTGATTTAGAGTAATGTATTGCTCTTCTGATGTAATCTGATTCTGTGATCTAAATCTGTAATTTGACTCTGTAATCTGACTCTGGGAATTGGGAAAGATACATATTGAATTGCACATTCAGCATTTCAATATGATAAATTCAATGAAATTAATTCCTTCATTGGTTATAACTGAATCGCTGGCGAATCATTAAAAAGATCAGGAATTGTACATAATCGCACATGTTAACATTTCAAATCACCCCTTGGTAATATAGATAAGCGTTAAGAAATAGGGACAAATAGTGAAAAGTAAGAGCAGAACAGTATCAAAACAAATAATAAAAGTAGTGCAGAATTGTATAAAATAACAGCAAATTACTGACAAACAGGGACAATTTAGTGACAAATAAGGAAATTCCTATGGAACGTATATTTGAAATTTGCCTGGGCTCTTTTTGCCCGGGCTCCTAACTCACATATGATACTTTTGCTGGTTTATACGGATTGGCTTGGAAATCATGTACCCAGCTTGCTGATTCATTATTACCATCACCGGATCATTCGGAGTACTCCTTGTATGGACACGTATTTTCCAATGATGCTTGATAGTGGTTGCTTTTGATTGCTTCATATTATCAAAATAGTAGGCAAGCATACCAAGGAAAATCGTGGACGCCTGGGTTCCTACCGCGGTTCATGGGGGAAGTTGATCAACCCAAACAAAACTGATAGTGTACTTCACTCCTGCGTGCCAAGTCCAAAGGCGGCCTGGTTCCTATGTCGTGGAACCTCCTGAACCTCCACCACCAATGTCTTTCAACCACATGCTTTTGACGGACCACAGCCAAGCTATGCCAAGCACTTGGATTCCATAGCTTAACTTTCCTGTGTCCGGGAAAACGAGAAACAAAACAAACCCATATGCGCATTCGTGTCGACGCATGTGTCATAGACATGCACAAACGTACCTTTGCATGCCTGGTTGATTAATATAGGGATACTACTCCAAAGCGATGCACTTCTACTGCGTCCTGGTGCCACAATTAACAATCCCAGAGTTGCGACCATGCCCCAGATTGTTGCTGCCTCTTGCTGGTTCGTCGGGTAACTATTTCCAATCAGGTTTTTTTATCCTGACTATGATGTGTATGTGGCTGTTTCTCAAAACAGGGGTACCCCTGAATCATCCAATACTAATCATTTTTAGTAGTAAACCATCTATTTTGGGGGTCCCCTACTTTGAGAAACACCCATTGTGTTGATTTTCATCCCCTACCATCAACCATCCTCAATGGTTTTAAGCCTGAAAAGCCCTTTAGATCCCCTATAGATCCCCCTATAGATCCCCTTGTAGGTCCCCCATGACCAACCCATGATTGCTCTCCTTGCTCTCCTTTCCTCCCCTGTCCGCGCTACCGCAGTTCCAAGGCCCAGGCCAAAGTCGCGAGCAGAAGTGACACGTTGCACCTTGACTCTGACAACGTGAGAGGGGGACAAACCATAGGGTGGTTTCCCAGTAGCTGGGGGTACCCCCAAATCATCCTGTATGAACCATTCATAATGCTACTAAACCAACCATTTTGGGGGGTTCCCTATTTTGAGAAACACCCAAATGATTTCAAAAAATCAAGTACGGCCAACAGCAAACAACAATCATAGAGATACGTGATGAAATGGATTCCTTCTGTCTTTGTTGGGTTGATTCGAGGATGGCTGTGGATTATATGGGATAATCACAAACAATACCAAAAGTCATCTGGAACGACTATAATGTTGCCCGTTGAAAGCTGTCTTCCCATCAGTTGTAATGACCCTCTGCAGGCCCATTTGCAAGGATCCAAGCAGCCAACCAATCAAAGCAACAATACATTGGATTTGTCCATGGATCTGTGAACTTTCCAAGGTCTATAGTCTATTGCCTTGGTTGCAACATCACATCGACAATTTCATGGCAGCCACCGGCCCTGCGAGAAATATATTGTTTTATAAGGGTTCACTTATGGTTGATTTGTGGCTGATGGATGCATAATTTTTGGATGATAGTTCCTAGCAAACAATGATTTTTGGATGGGGAACAGGTTCGGAAGTGAAAGTCACTTTTTAAAATACAGACAGAACCTTCATTGTGATGAATCACCAAACATCCAAGGACCAATGACTCCACTTTTGAGCTGTAAATCAACCGATCAATCTGGAGCAATTCTTTGTCACCTTCGATGCCTAGCAACTGGGTTGTTCGTGATCGTTGGGGGCCCAACCATTCCAAGTCATGATCATTATATGACGACAGGACAACCAACCGGCTCTGGGCGTTCATGACATGATAAGGAGAAAACGAAAGCCAGGGACCACACAAACATGCAGAGAACGGTGCCAGCCCGAAACCATCGCACATCTGCTTCGACACAGCCTCAACCTTTGGATCGACCTGGAAGAGAACAACCAACCATGGATGTGCTCACACCACAGGTGTAACACCAGCAAAAAACACCACCACAGCAACAAAAACAGCAACAAAAGGGAGCCTCTTCACAGATCCCAAAATTCGACACATTTCAACACCGTTCACCTCTGTGAGGTCACCCCGTTGAGGCCCTTGACGCACCTCGTTTGTGACCTGCCTGAGGCCTCACCTCCACCCCCCAGCTTTGCTGCGACCCCGCTCAACCCCCACAACTCACTTCGTCACCAACTCCAGCCTTGACAGGTGGCTTTCCTAATCTATGGACCCCATTTCAGATCAACTCTTGCGCAACTACTCTCTCTTGCGCCCTGTGAACTGTCGCTGTTCAGTGTCAGTCCCGGTCAGTCTCGGCGCATGGACGTGGTTCACCACCGTTTTCCGGATCATGCTCTTCTCAGACCAAAACCTGGCAGGTGAGGAGAGGATCCAAAAGTGTTGGTTGACGATATGTGACATGAATGCTTTTTGTGCATCCTTATACTTCATGTATGCATATATGCCTATTTATATATGTGTATATATATATATATATACATATTATCTATTTGTCTATTTACAGCACAAATATGACAAATGACGACAGATTAAGGTGAACACGCAGGCAAACTATCTTTTCGTCTACATCGGACCTACGTAGGAATATGGTGGTGTCAGAGAATGTGCGCTGACAATCAGCCTTCCGGAAATCAAGCAATCAGAATTGTCCCAGAAAAGCACCCTGCAACATGGTAGCATCGACCGCTTCGGAAATTTGCCAGCTCCACCATGCGTGGTTGTTTTTTGCAGCCCAAGGACTGTTGTGGTACCATCCATATCTCAGGGGCTCACAGCCAGCTGCCGGACATGTCTACGGCTTTGCCCGTCACTTAGGAGTCAAGAAGTGAAAATGAAAATGTCACATTGATCATTCTAGGATTATCATCTGGGTGGCTGATTGGTGATCCACTTTGGATCCATCATTATAGCATTGGGATTTATCAAAGACCATGCCGAACTGAAAAGATTGCATCAACCTAATGGCTCTTTCAAGCACAACCATCAACTGGCGAAGAACTGATGCGATCACCTTCCAGAACGAGCTGTGGCCAATTCAAATGTATTTCTCAAGCAACCTCCGACCGATCAAGCTGAGTGCTGATCATAACGGGGCTCAGCTGATGCTTTTGTTTTCTGATCTTGTGAAATTTCACAGGACCGACCTCAGCTTGCCAAACTCTCAGGTTGTGAAAAACTGCGAATCATCTGGCTGCGGATCCCCTGACACCCAAGATGGCTATTCCCATCGCCAAAATTCAAAACAACGAACAGGCGGAAGGTTTGCCTCTTTGGTGTCCAGAATACTCACTTCTGGGTGTTCGGTGAATTTGTTTGGAAATTTGGCCTATGAAAAGGAAAATGCAAAACCATTTCTCGCCATCGATGAAAGGCCAGATCAAGGTCAAGAATGCGCAATACTACTTTTCTGCCGATTTCTTGAAACTGGGATTAAGCTCCGCACACCATCAAAAAGATGCGCTCGCGCACACCGGCTCATGTTGGTAACATGGAAAGTCTTTATTTTGTGATTCAACTGGCGGTGTAGTTCGACTTGTGTTGACCATTTCAACTTCCATTTGCGCTCTAACAATAACAAATTCAAATTAGACATTCACTGCCTGGTGGCTGAAACCCATTCCAAAAATATACTGTCAATGGGATCATTATCCCCAGGTATGTTGAAACCAATCCGTTAACAAGTTAATTATTTGATTTCATATTCTGTCCCGGTTTTCCTTCCCCTTGCAAGCCACTTCCAGTCTTTTGAAAACACAGCGCTCCGAGTTTGCTTGTGAGCCAAGCCAACAAGTCCGAGAGAACATAGCTCTGTGCGGGATTTTGTCAAGGCGATGGTAGAGAATCCGTTACCAAAATCAAGGTGAAAGTTTTCAGAAGCGAACTTGAGTCTGAGAAGATCTCTTTGCAAAAGTTCCAAAGGGCATCCAATGCGACAGCAAGTGCAAGATCCCTTGTGAAAACCTTTGGAAATACAGCAATTCATTCGCCTCCTTGAAAAAACCGAAGCCAGCAATCAGCGCAATGAGCCGAGTCAGGAATTGCACACCGCCAACTTTTTACAAAATCTATTTCGCAGTGTGCTCATCCAAAACCAAATTACTAAGCTTGCCAAAATAAAAATGCCAACCCAATGTTTGTCACCAAAACACTTGCGAGAAGAAACAACACTGACACCGAAAGAAAACTTTTGAAAAAAAATGCCAAATGTCAAACTGAATAAAAAATGCAAAACAAAAACTGAAAGATTCAATGTTCGGTCAAAACTGAAATGCATTTTGTTCATCACTTGTTTCGCTGCAATTGTTAAGAAAAACCACAAGAATGAAAGCAACAAGTCAAGCCAACAGTTCACATGACCATTTTGCTGAAACAGATTGTGAAAAAGCGAAAACGTCAAAGATGGTTCTCTTTTGCTTTCAGTGCGACCAATGTCAAGCTGTCTGCAAGCGAAAAAACATGTTAAAACAAACAGAAGGCGACCACAATGGAGGTTTTAACAATTTTCTGGACATACTTTTTGCACCAGAAAGTCCTACAATTTTGGATCAAAAATTATGTGGACACCTGTGTTCAAATTTTCCAACAGCATTAACCATAAAACAAAGAGAGTGGATGGAACCAAACGAAACCAAACAAGAGACCAAACCCCTGCTGCAAGTACTGAGTTCATATAGAATATTCATATAAACATGTATGCATATTTACATAAATATAGGTTTGCGCACACTTCAAAAACTCTTTGATTTGGTCGGTGAGAAGGAACCACGGTCGATATCTGAACTGCACTCCCCAAACCGCATTGATTTCTCACACGCCCGGGGAACCGAACTGTACGCATGAAACCTGTGTGCATTTCAGACAGTTATTTTTTTGGCGGTGGCGTTCTTTAGAAAGTGTGCACGAATCGCTGCAGGAAAAAAAAACACATACGTCATTTGCCCACTGGTTTGATACAGTGTCAAATGGTCAAATAGAGGCCAACCAACTGCAAACAAACAAAAGGGGAGAACAAATCCAACAAACCCCGAACCTCACAAGTTGTGCAACAAAGTGAAATTACTTCAAGTGAGAAGCTGGCACCACAAAAATTGAAATCGCTAGGAGGTGAAACAGAACGTTTTTGTTCAATGCTCTCAGTTCAGCATCTTCGAATCGTCGGATGAATTATTTATCGTCATCCAGTTTTCTTCTGATCTGCTGAAAGATTTTTGCAGTTCAAACGTCCACCCAGCAAGAAACAAGAATGTGCAAGCTGTGAATAGTATATATTTTTCCAGGTCTGGGAGGGTGGCCTCCAAGCCAAATTGGCACATGTGTATTTCTTGTCAATGTCAATGCCGCTTCAAAGGGAGTCTGAAAATCCAAAGGCTGCACTTTTGCCTGGGCAAGGGGTCGAAGCCTTGTAAATCGTGTGGGGAAAAGAACGCCAGGCTCTCCAAGGGGACATGTGTTTCCACCATTTCGACGAAAACCAAAATTATCAAATGTGGAGACAAACATGGGTTTCAGTGGGACCAAGAATTTTTTTGCGAAGGTTACCTTTCTATCACAACCTGGCGCAGTAGCTTTTCGACAAGGTCAGAATCAGCATTCCGCCTGCATGACCCTGCATGACAGGGGTTGATCCTCAGGGCAAGATGCCCCATAATAGTTCAAAACACGAAACCTGAAGTGATGAGCGATGCTGAGCACAGAAATGGCCCCTTTTGCGGAAAAACACACTTTGGGCAAACCTGGGCCACGCATTGCCGCTGGCAAAATTCAATTGCGCCGGCAAAGACCCCAGATCGCAATTGAATGTCCAATTTTTTTCCCACAATACTATTAACAATCATAGCAGCGCACTCCCAACCCCCAACTCAGGGCTCAAATTCGGGGGGCCAAACGCTTTGTTTATAGCAATGGTTCAAAAAAATCACAAACATAAACTCAGGCGCTATCCACAACAGTTTGAAAGTTTGTGCATTTTTCCATTTTTTCACGTTGCATTGCTTACGCACCTGTTTGCCAAAACAATTTAACAAAACACATACATGTATGAGCGTGCAATCATACAATCAGGCTATGATGTTGCCACGGCAAACAAGAAAAACATACATAAATACACAATCATGTTGGATGATACACTGTCGTATAATTGTATGTAGTCATGTTGTCATTATCATCACATCAAACGCTGGGGATACACGAGCATGAGCATGCACATAGAATCATGCACATGGAGTCATACACACATACAAGCATGCACCTACGTTCACCATACAAGCACGAACACACAACCGTACACAAACAGTCATGCACAAACAATCGCGCAAACATGTTCACAATCATACACATACAAGCACGCACATACAAGCACACACATAGAATCAGAAACGTGCAACCATACATAAACAACCAACATTAATACATGTACCGTTTAGCAGAACAATCATCCCATCCACGACCACAACCACAACCACAACCACAACCGCAACCACAACCACAACCACAACTACAACCACCACCACGACCACAACAACGACCCCAACCACAACCACCACCACGACCACAACCACGACAACAACCACAACCACAACCACCACCACAGCCACAACCACCACCACCACCACAACCACCACCACAGCCACAACCACCACCACCACCAAAACCACAACCACAACAAAAACCACAACAACAACAACAACAACAACAACAACAACAACAAGAACAACAACAACAACAACAACAACAACAACAACAACAACAACAACAACAACAACAACAACCGCAACAACAACCACAACAACAACCACAACAACAACAACAACAACAACAACAACAACAACAACAACAACAACCACAACCACAACAACAACAACAACAACAACAACAACCACAACAACAACAACAACAACAACAACAACAACCACAACCACAACCACAACCACAACCACAACAACAACCACAACAACAACCGCAACAACACCCACAACAGCACCCACAACAACACCCACAACAACACCCACAACAACAACCACAACCACAACGACACCCGCAACAACGCTTCGGTTGGCTGCGACCGCGCGCCGTCAGGCGAACATGTGTGTTTTCCATGGGTTTTTTCCCACACTTTGCGCGTTTTGACCATCTTGCGTTTTCTTGTTTTTTCCGATTTTTGTTTTGACCCCTACTGCAGCCCAGCTTTGGCGACATCCCAAAAAACAATTGGGTTTCCCACCATGGACACTTTGGCCTTGCTGTATTCACCCAGCGCTGTCAAAATGGGATTCAAACCTGGAGCACGCAAATTAAATCGCACCAATGATTCAGCAGTACAAATACAATAATTGGTGAAGCATGCAACAATCGCAATGTAACCACCACCGGACAGTGCGCTACTGCCTGGCTAATGAATGTTAACAACCATGGACCCTGCCCCAACATCCTCAACATCCTCAACATCCTCAAACGTGCTTTCGCGTGGTATGCACACACTGCGCAAATCGCACTGACCCCCCACCCCCCCACCCCATCAGTCACACGACCATCGACCCTGTCCCAACAGAAACGCAACGACAAACGAATACGACAGGATTACCGTCACAATCCCGCGCGCAATCAACAAAAACAACATCCCAAACCCGAATTCCCCCCTGATTCGAAACGGAAAGAGCCCGCCGCGACACCCCAACCCAGGGAACAAACCACAACCACCACCACCAACACCAACACCACCACCACCACAAACACCACCACCACCACCAAAACTACCACCACAACCACAACAAAAACCACAACAACAACAACAACAACAACAACAACAACAACAACAACAACAACAACAACAACAGCAACAGCAACAGCAACAGCAACAGCAGCAACAACAACAACAACCACAACAACAACCACAACAACAACAACAACAACAACAACAACAACAACAACAACAACAACAACAACAACAACAACAACAAGAACAACCACAACAACAACAACAACAACAACAACAACCGCGACAACACCCACAACAACAACCACAACCACAACGACGCCCAAAACAACACCTACAACAACAACCACAGCCACAACCATAGCAACAACAACAACAACAACCACAACAACAACCGCAACAACACCCACAACAACGACCACAACCACAACGACAGCCAAAGCAACACCCACAGCAACAACCACAGCCACAACCATAGCAGCAACAACAACACCCACAACAAACAACAACAACAAGAACAAGAACAAGAACAACAACAACAACAACAACAACAACAACAACAGCAGCAAGAAAAAATGAAATTTAGGCAATCCAAGCAACAAACCATGACCTTGTGTATTAAGCGTGACAAAAAACTTTAATCTGCCAAATTGGGGCGCTAGCTGTTTTCTTGTGGTCTTGGCGCACGCGGTTCAATGCGAAACTCCTGGTCATTGTTCTCGGTTAAGTAGCTGAGGGACCACGAAACAAATCTAGCGACAGATAGAAATTGTACCAGAACAACCCAACTTTGTTGATAATGAGTATTTGTCAATGCATCTTTATTTGTCAATGTCTCCAGACAAAGATCTTCTAGACATGTCGGCTTCGTTCTATATTTGGCAAGCTGATCTTTGCAGACTATTTGTCCAATTGGTGAGCATCTCTTGCGACCGTTTTCCTTGGGACAAAAGAAATCTAAAGGGAATTGTAGAGCTGCCTCCAAAGAAATCTAAAGGGAATTTCTCTAAGTGAGCCCAGACAGGACTAGAAGAGAGCGTAAAAAACGAATTCCAACGAACAACAACGAATAGCCATGAACACGAAGAAACACAAACAAGCAATCAAAGAATATTAGCGAACTGCAATGGCAAGATCGACAACGAAGCAAAATGTAAGGTAGACCAGGATGATGATAATGATAGAGACAAGCACAAACAGCCAGAGCCTGCAAAGGGTTCTTTCTCAAGAAAAGAGAACTTCATCTGACTCATCTTTGTCAACTTTTCTTCATCATCCCATCTTTACCATCATCATTATCGTCATCATCATCTTCATCATCCGTATCAGTGTCATGATGAAGATGATGAAGATGATGAAGATGATGAAGATGATGAAGATGATGAAGGTGATGAAGCTGATGAAGCTGATGAAGCTGATGATGATGGTGATGGTGAAGATGATGAAGATGATGAAGATGATGAAGGTGATGAAGCTGATGAAGCTGATGAAGCTGATGATGATGATGGTGATGGTGAAGATGATGAAGATGATGGTGATGATGGTAAAATTTAGATGAGTCTGAGATAATGATGAGATGGTGAAATGGGCATGATGATGATGATGATGGTGGTGATGATGATGATGAGATGTTGATGAGATGATGAGATGATGAGATGTCATGGATGATTACCATCATGATCATCATGATCGTCATCATCATTACTACTACAGCATCATCACCATCATCATCATCTTCTTCTTCTTCATTTTCATCATTATCAGCATCATCAGCATCATCAGCATCATTATCATCGTCACCATCATCATCTTCTTCCTCTTCATCTTCATCATCTTTGTCCCTTTTTCATCTTTATCATCGTCACTTTTTGTTTCCACGTGCCCCTCCAAAGTCGCCGCAGCAACAACAATAGATGCGAAAGCCTGACCTCAACGACTTTGAAGCGAAAGATGGACTCATCACGATGATTTTCTTTCTCGTTAAAGCGTCAAACGAACAGAAAATCTGGTCGCAGCTACTGGAGAAGCGGGTCAACTGAAATGATGAATCTCATAGCACTGTTACACCAAGGCAGCAAACCAAAGCAACAAACAGACCGAGCGAACTAGCACACTCTGTGACGCAAACCTCTGGATGGCTAGAGACTTTGGTTCCCAATCACACATTATATTTTTTTTGCGTGGGGTTGTGCCGTTGTGGCGCGGCGCCTCGGTCAGTGTAGACATCGCGAAGTGAATAAGCTAAGGTGATATCCCCAACAGCAAGAGCCACAGATCTGAATGCTTCCGCGCGTATTTTTCTTTGCAGGAAATTGCTATGTAACAAAGAAATCTGAGGCATGATCACGATGGCATGTTGAGTTTGTGTAAATTTCGCCTAGGCTGCTTCTGCGCAATCTCATGTTTTACTTCCAGATCGTTCCTGAACTTTCCAGAACCTTGCCTGGCAACTGCATCGGAACTCCCCACAACATGTCGGAACTTTCGGAACTTGAGACTGGAAGCTGCGCCGCAACTTCCCGGAACCTTCCGGAACCTTGCCTTACATCTGCACGAACATACCGGA
>VSDK01010368.1:0-16507 GCA_009767595.1 Symbiodinium kawagutii | reverse complement strand
TTCCCTACAGAACAATGATCATTTCGGCATCAGCCTAGGCCCAAAAGAGGGCCGGCGGAACACTCCGCAGGGTTAAATACAGTTGTTTTTGATTTACCTACTCTTTGAGCCACAACCGAACTGACAATTATCAACCAACCAGTACAGTTGTTTTTGTCAGTAGCTATAGCATGGCTTCATTCTCCTTATAGCCTTTGGTTGGTTCCCAGCCACCCAACCAACCCACCCGCCAATGGACCTGCCCTTGGTCGCCCGGCGTCGTTTCAATCTACTTCTATCCGTCCAAGGTCCCACAGGAGTCGACGCGGACACCTTGAGGCCAAACGGTACAAGTCACCGGTAAAAACAGTCAAACTAATGGTTGAGCAATGACTTGTGTTATAGTTTGATAGCAATGGCTATAGCAATGACTTGTACAACGATAGCACCCATAGCCGGTTGAGCCATAAGTGACTGGTATAGCTTATAACTTAAGTTGTGGCTGGTTGAGCAATGAACCTCAAGTGATCAACCAGCGACAAGGATAAGCCTTGCAATAACTACTAGCAAGGTAAACTATAAGCTATGTCTATAAGCAATATTAAGAGTTGGGTTGACCTGTGAACCTTATGTTTGAAGCTATAAGCTATGAGCTGCTACGTACGGGTACAGCAAGCTATGTTTAAGTTACATGAGGTGGAATAGAGCTGTGTACAAAACATCACAGCTGGGAACATATACCAAACATCCCGAAATATCCCAAATATAGCTGGGAAAATACGAAATGGTAAACTACCCACCAGATTTTTTGCAGAAAATCACGTCATCTCAGCACTAAAATCTGGGTGTCGCACGGGAAGGGCCATGACATCCTGGCGGCGAGGGTAGGACCTGCCAGGACCTGCCTTGCAGATGCATTTCCAAACGAATGGCTGGGGCACCCCCTCAGCCATTTCAACCCATATCCCAAGCATCCGAAAATCACCAACTCACATCCTTCAGGAGCTTCCACACCGCTACGAGGCCCCGTTGCGTTGTGTCCTCCTCCACGTGGACATCGTGGCTATTGAAGTAGTTCAGAAACTCGTCGTACTCGATCATTCCATCTCCATTGGTATCAGCCTCCAAAGCGCAAAACACAAGAAGCTGCGCTGCTGCGGTGGGTGACAGAATCCCCAAAGGCGCTATGAGGGACCACCCGGAGGCATTCAATTACACCGCCATCCCGCCATTTTCAACGCTATGTTTATTCATGCCCTTAAAGTGTCAAGAGTTTGGAGTCTTGATCTTATCAAATGAGCGCATAAACACATGATTCATCTCGATAGAGGTGATCAATCAGCAAATTCAGGGCTTCCGAAAATCCAAGAGTCCACCAAACATCATAGACATGCGCTGCTGTCATCTATGAACAGGCATGTGGTCAGGATTCAGGATACCCTCCCGAAACCAAAGACCCTGGCAAGATGGTATTCAACAAAGAAACAGATCCTCTCCAAACACAAATAAAAAGGATTGACTGGTCAGTTTCGTGTACGGGAATCTTTGAGGCTCGGTATTATCAGCCATGTCTGTTGAGTGAAGCAGATTTCGGCGTGGGACACCGCAGATTTCATGATAGGGGTTACCTCCTTGTCTGTGGATAGCGCCTGGTTCAACCAGGAACTGCACCACCATGAAATCACATCCTTTCAGCTCCGGCGACCTTCTCACTTCCAGATTTGCTGTCTGCGTTTCTGATAGGTTCTCACAATATCCCTCCACCCGAGAGAAGTAAATAAATGGAGTGTCAAATGGATCAAACCTCTGGCCCAAACAAACAATTGGTGCCTGGTTGTTTTTCGAATCTGCTTTCCTGACACTTGACACTTGACTTGTTGAGATTCCCGCTGCTGGATTTTGGAGATATCCAGAACACTGACACAAGGCGCATGCGCAATTGACGATGTTCAGGTCAAAAAAATCATCCACCACAAATGTAGAGAAATATAGGATTATATCTATATATTACATTAGTATAAATATAATATCTATACATCTTTACGTACACACAGTCCTTTGCTCCTATGCAAAGTACCAAACTGTACCATACTCTTCAGAACCGTTTTATGAATCATGGTTTTCTCCATCTAACAAACGTACAACAACCATTACTAATCATCATTACCAATCATCCCGAATTAACGATACAATAATCGGATAACCCTTCCATTGATCATGAATCATCACCATCATCACCATCATCACCAAACTGCACCAAACTGCAAACGCTGCCCCGAAACCGAGCATCATCGGCATCACAGCTCGTTCCCGCGCAAGGGCCTCTTTAATGAGCTCCTTGGCATCGGTGCCTTCGAAGTGTTCCCCCAGGATGCCTTTCAAATCGTCGGCCTCGGAACGACCGAGGCCCAGGTGGAATGTCACCGTGGATCAGCCGATATGCTGGGTATGTATAGGGACCACGACCATTATTAATAAAAATAAAACAAATTGGATTTAGAGATTCGATTAATTAAATCCCTTTTTAGGGGGGATTTTATTTGAATCAAAATATTGCAAAACAATGGATTTCAAAAAGGACCCTAATAATAAATTTGCAGGATCAAGCTATTTTTGTTGTTAGGGGGTAAAGACCCTTCTGGAATGAATGTGCTTCCTATTGATTTTCAATTGCCACAATTAACAACGCCATTAAAAACAAAAAAAACAGCAATCGGGAATTCCACGAATATTTTTGATATTTGGGGGACCTTTAGTAATAGACATAGAGGGAAGGGATTACATTGGTGAATGCAACTAAGGATCATACAAGTATCCACATCCAGCTCTTCAAGGTTCTGTACAACTTGAAGTTGTACACAAAAGCAAAGCCCGAAATGTATCCCGATGGCTATACTTTTGGATATTGCACACAGAATCGCTGACTGACGCAGGTCACGCACGAATAGGTCTTCATGATTGCCGGAGGTATGCCTGCACCTTCAGAGTGACAATACAGGCTACTAACTGCATTAGGATATGAGCCATCATCAAGTTCGGAAGGAGCAATATGAGTCATCTGACATGGGCAGCGAAATGGATCCCCCGACATGATGCTGACAAGGAAGGACTCCGTAGGAGTCACTCTTAAGATTTGAAAGACTTGATTTCTCAAATCAATATCAAACAGTATCCCTAATAAAAACTAACAGGGGTTTCACCGCTGTTCCGTTGATACATTGTAGATGCAGTGGTAAGCCCTACCGATTTCCTCCAGTGATGGATAATTTGTCTACATTCGTGGTTTGCGACCACCAGGCTTTTGTCATTAATGTGAAGAATTATTGCATACCCCTCAGTTATTGTTGGCCATCCCTAGTCTTGTTCATTTTGTCTACCTGGGCCCGTTCAGAGATGTCTTTTTGTCACTATCATTGATAAAGAAAAATGAACTGTTTAAATTGCGGCCGCATCTGTTTGCAAACATAGTAGCAGTTATTATAATACTAGCAGCACCAGCAGCAGGATTAAGACGTAGTAGACGTAGTAGACGTAGTAGACGTAGTAGACGTAGCAGCAGCAGCAGCAGTAGTGGTAGCAGTAGTAGCAATGGTCGCACGAGTAGCTATAGCAGTAATAGTAGTAGCAGCAGTGGTAGTAGAAGGAGTACAGTAGCACTGCATAGTGCTGCTGCTACTAGGAATGCTACTTGTTGCTGCCACTGTTGTTGTTGTTGTTGTTGTTGTTGTTGTTGTTGATGTTGTGGTTGTGGTTGTTGCTATTTTTGTTGTTGCTGTTGCTGCTGCTATTGCTATTGCTGTATGTCATACTTCTTTCGGTAAATATGCAAGTAGGTTTGTGGCATACATGGACACGTGACAAAGAAATCCTGATGTTGCATTAGATGGCTTGTAGCCCGTGGGATGACCAGTTCCTCTTTCCTTCCCACTCAAGATTGCCTGTTCCAAGAAAAGCTGTGAACAATGTAATTACACCACCGTATTTGCTGGGTGAAATAGTTCCACATTGACATCAACAGCTACTTGTACCCTGAGAACCCTATGGACAATGTCCAAGCTGATACTTGGGATGAAGAGAAGTGTCTCAATGTATTGCTGCAAACATATTTAGCAATAATTAACAACAGGACAAAATCAAACAAACATTCATGCATACAAACAAAACATAGCTTGTTTCTCTCGAGCTTGTTTCTCTCGAAGTAACAATGCTTGTTGATGGTTGGGGTGATTCATCATCCATACCTGGAAAGACTAATATGGTCTTGTCAAAAGGACCACCTTTGCTGTAGATACCTCTTCTTGTCAATCATTCCACCCTTTGGGTACCTCAAAAGACATCTCGTTCCCAGCCTGGCAGTGCAGCGCCCCCCCAATGGCGTCAGGGCACAGTGATGCGCCCACAGTTTTCGACGTCGAACTTTCTGAAGGTCCGCCGTAGGACATCCTAACGCGCGCTGCTACCAACCAGCTTATCGCCAGCCATGAAGCAGTAACCAGTAACCAGCTCTTGACGCGCTATTGATGAAGCGGATCCTGGCAGATTCACAAGAAAAAGATCCAGTCATCAGTATTAATAGCTGGTTAGATCCATTGTTTACGTTCATAGCTGGTGTTGCAATCATTCATGATTTTCAATTGCTGGATTATATGACTTAGTTTCATCATCAAAGGATGAATATGAACAATCCACTATCTTTAGCTGGGTGATATACAACTAGTAAAAGGAACAGCCAAAAGCCAAGGCAAATCGCAGGCATCGAATGGTAAACCATAGTCACCGGGACTCTGGTCAATGCTTGACAATGACAAACCAACAGCAGTAGTGGGAGATCCATATGAACACAACCCCAACAGCTTAACCATATACAGCTAGTGATTGACCCTCAAAATCATCGAAAGAGGTCCGTTTGTTAATATGTATCTTCCATTGACAACGGATCCTTCGTCATGCTTGCCAGTCACTGGACGGAGTGAACCCAACTGCGAACAGAATTGCTGGAGGAGTGGGACCAAACAGGACAAGCACACTGCGTCATGCTACGCGGGTAGAAGTTCTCCCCCTCCCTGAACAAATGATTGCAAAAGCCCATGCTGCTGGGACCCCCCAACCACTCATCAGATTTTCCCTTGAGAGCGTCGAAACAACAAGAAGCACATGGGATTTTGCTATTTTGCTATTTAAATGGATGTGTGTATGTGTGTGTGGCCCCCCAAATGGTGGGGGCATGTGGAGGCAATCCATCTGCTTCGTCCCATGCCTCTGAACTGATCCAGAAATTATACATGACGGACCGAGCGTGGTGTTTTCCCAAACTCAGCAGCTGCCCAGAGGCTAACATTGAAGGGGAGATTACAATTTTGGAGCATTTTGGGTGACAAGAATTCTCAACACGTTTTCAGTACACCCCAAACTTCGGCGCAATGTTTCAGCAACCTCCCGGGTTTTTGTGAACCTGCCACTGGCTGCACGGCTCCTCATGTACTTTGATGCGACCCTGGCAAAGGCGGGGGATCGGTGGATCTATTGAGACTAGTGATGTTCAACTTCACGGACAGTTCTACCGTTGAACTGCCGAAAGAAATTCAAGCCAAGGAGTGCTACCTGGTCACAGACCCACCTTTATGGCTGCCAAGCCCCAACCAAGATCACAATCAAGCAGCATGCTACCGGCGATGCTCCCCTTGCTTGCAGCTTTCCACAGCTGTTAATTTCTGAGACTTACCCAGGTGGAGACAGTATAGACCCATCTCGATATTAGTCTCGAAACCGGAGACGATGCAATAATGTCACTGTTTGAAGCGACAAAGCTGGATACTACAGAAACAGAAACGGACAAACAACATGAATCACTCCTGTGACACTCGTAGCCTACCACCAGCCATCGCTTAAAACGACTAATCCAATCTTGGAAAGCCAACAACACAAAGCCACCTTGTAACGTCATCGAGGGGTGACAGTCCCCTATACATAGTGGTATGCTTACCAGTGCCAACCAACAACACGAGTGTAGCTTTTCATGGCTGGGTTCACCACTTTCTATTGTGCCCTGGTGAGTAAATAAACTAGCAAATGAGTATAGAAGTTGGCTGTAGTCACCCCAACACTGTAAAAACAAATTCATTGGCATGTTGGTGTACACAAATGGTGTGACCCAAGTCAAAAAGTCATTGGAAGTTTCGCTACAGTAAGGAATGGGTGGTTTACCCACACAAGAAATCATTCTTGGGGCAAGGCAAACTGACCTATGGACAAAGTCATAACTGGTGTATCCAGGAATGGTCGTATCCACAAATAAATGCTTCAACGTACCCAATTTTTGAGATAGTTTAGAAAGTTTAGATCATGCATAGCTCCATGCATAGTGGCGGACGCACGAGGTTCAACCCGATGAACTCAGCGGCCTGCATGGCAGCCGCCAAGAACTCACTGTAGGCGATGACGTCGTCATGGTCGGTGTCCATGCTTTCGAACATGGCCTGCCGCTGCTGAGAACCTCCCCCCAACAATGGATGTTTTTGACGAAGCCGCCCACCCTACCTCTACAGATCATGATTATTGAAATTACCCACCCCACCCAGATATTTTTCCGGCACTGTCTCCAGCCACTAAACGATGGGATTGGCCAAGCCAAGAGTGCGGTGGTGTTTATGGTGGTGCAGTGAGCATTTAGCACACCCCAATCATCCCCATCCTTACATTCCGTCAACCGAGCGTGAGATCCACCAAACAAGAGCAATGAGAAGTTGAATTAATGGTACTTATTCCATGATACTACTGCAATCAGCTTAGCAAAAGGAATAAGAGCCACCCCAAGAAATAGCAACTTCTTTGCCTCCAAACTACTCTAAACTCGGTGGGTTTAATGTTCTAGGATTCCAGTACTTGGGTAAATCGTATTTCACTGTACGTGCATCATGTATTCTAGGCACAAACATCAAAATCAATTGCTGACTAAGTTCCCGCTTGTATTTCAATGCATTCACCACTTTAATCCAAGTCTTAGTTGGCTACTCCAGACCTCATCCACATCATTAATCACACAATCAATTATCATTCCCTATGATTCATAATTATCCCATATGTCGTCGGTAGAGCCCTATCATTGCTGTTTGGCTAGGTAGTGCTTTGGATGGTGGTCTTACTACCTATGTCGTCGGGATCATTGCCATAATCACCATGATCATCATCATCATCATCATCATCAACAATATCAATGATTCGCTAGTATGCCCTTCCAGCAACTAGTATGGAAAGGTTGAGGGTCAGTTTCCCCAAATCAACGGCGTTACTGAGACTGGTTTCACTTTTGGGCTTCACCACGGGGTTCCACCATAGTTTCACTACTGTTTCACCGTGGTTTCACCATAGTTTCACCACATTACCATGGTCTCACCTAGGTTCCACCATAGTTTCACCTAGGTTCCACCATGGTTTCACCATAGTTTCACCACATTTCAACATTTTCAACCATTTCAGCCCAGGTTTCACCATTTGTTACCACCATTCAAGGCCCCTGCCACGCACCTCAGCCTCCATGGTGTCGATGTGGTAGTACTTCTCCAGGATCTCTTTCATCTGGGGGTGCCAAGCCCATGGCCATGGCCTATAGCCAAGTGGTATGAACCAACCATTGGTCAACTAGTTTACTAACGCTGACCTATAGTAACCAATGTTAATATTGGCCTCATAATGGTCAACCAGCCATTGTATACCGCAAACACTTTCAAGAATTAACATCATTACTATACTGATTCGTTAATCTTCTAGTTAACGGACACAATTTGTCAAAATTCTCGGACATGAATTTTGACAAACATGGTGCCGTCAGGGCTTTGTGGTTGCACTCATTTTCTGGGGGATGATTCCTGTCGAAACATGTTTTCGAGAGAACTACTGTATGGATATGCGAACCACCCACCGAAAAGTTCCATGTACAAGTACAATTTGTGCATGTCATATCACAAACTCGTCTGGCACAAATTACGAATCACAACCACCATCACCAACAGGTCACCAACAGGTCACCAGCAGGTCACCAACAGGTCACCAACAGGTCACCAACAGGTCACCAACAGGTCACCAACAGGTCACCAACAGGTCACCAACAGGTCACCAACAGGTCACCAACAGGTCACCAACAGGTCACCAACAGGTCACCAACAGATCATCATCATCATCATCATCATCATCATCATCATCATCATCATCATCATCATCATCATCCATGGATCACTAGTATACCCTTCACTTATGAAAAGCTTCACAACCCTCACCACCGACACCGACCACCTCAGCATCACCACATCGACCATGGCCCAGCGCCGGCACCGCACCTGGAGGTGCGTAATGGTCCCCGTCCTCTGCGTGTCAAAGGCCAGGAACTCGTTGCGCAGCTGTGCTCGGTCCTGGACAACCGACACGGCACTGTTGATGAAGCCTTAGAAATGATCAGTGGATGATGGTTGTCAATGGCTGATGGCTGATTACTATGCTTTATTAACAATGGTTGATCAGTTGATGATGGTTGATCATTGACTATTGACTATTAATGGTTAATTTTTACTCATGGTCAACGATCATGACATTGGTTGACGATGGCTGATAGTACTAATGGTTGCGGATTGCTATGGTTCGTTGACAATGGTTGATCAGTTGATACGAATGGTTGATGATTACCGATGGTTCGTTGATGGAAATTGATGGTTATATGATCTATATAATCATTAGTGATGGCTAACCATGATCGAGAATAGTTGGCAATGGTCAAATGAAGACGGGTTTAACATTGGCTGGTGACGATGATTGATGAGCAATGTTGAATACTGGACAATGACAGTCAATGATGGTTGTGTACTGATGTAAGCATGGCTAATGATAGGAAATCACTGGTTGAATCTGGATAATGAGAGTTGATTCAAGTCAACCACAATGAATCAGGTCTCTGCCTTTCGGCCGTTGAAGGCCTTCCCATGCCGCTGAGTGGTGCCCGGTGCCCAGCCGTGCCCAACCGTGCCCGGTGCCCATCCCCGTCCTCAGCATTGAGGGACCACGCCATCATGGAGAGCACCGCGCGACGGAAGGCCGTGGCTTTGGCGAACTTCCGCAGGCTCTTCTTGATGTCGTCGTCCAGCGCGGGCGACTGCGACAACACCGTTCACTGGTGGCGTGTAGCAACGTAAAGCGCGCTGGCTGATCCACATTTTTTTGGATATGAGTGATTTAGATGTGATCAGTGATTTGGGAGATTTGTTTGGCGTTGGACTTGGTGAATGATGATTTTGTTTGAAGATCTTGATTCATACCACGAGGAAAAATGCAGTCTGCCCATGCCGGCTCTTTTATTGTATGCTGCAGCAACCCCTACAGGTTCATGTTTGAAAAAGTGTTCCCACGACCGACGAAGAGCTCTGTCTCCTTTGAAACGGCCCACTTCGGCAAGTCCACCGTCTTGGCAAACAAAAGACTCAGTCGGTATCCTCAACAGTGAATCCTGCTTCCTCGCTTTCGAAGATCCCTTTTATGATAAAAACCTCATATAATCCCCATCATACAGGCTTGTAAAGTCGATAGATCAAACGATAGTGAGCCAACCATCAAGCCTACCCACCCACCAATCAACCAAGATGCCGCTTCAATTGTGCAAACCCATGCGCCTCGGTCTTCCCCCCTAGGCTTTTGATCCAAGGATGCTCAAGCGCGCCTGAAAACGAACCCATGGATGCGATGAGAAGTGCTGACTGGTGCAATCGTTGAAGTTGACTGTACTGATATGGGTGTTTCTCAAGTTATCAGAGAACCCCCGGTTATCTTCCGGTTTATGAACCATAGTAAGAAACCGACCTTAACCTGGGGGTTCCCTGTTTTCGGAAACCACCATATGAGCGGTGGATTTTATTTATTGTTCGTTGTAAGTACAAAGGATTTCGGGAAGTTCCTGACTCGTTTTCCAGTCCCCTGTTCGTTTTTACAAATAGACTCGTTTTCCAACGGCAGTAGCAGTAGCAGTAGCAGTAGTAGTAGTAGTGGTAGTAGTAGTAGTAGTAGTAGTAGTAGTAGTAGTAGTAGTAGTAGTAAAAATCTTTACACAAGGAAGGAAAATTCAATTTGGAGAAAACGGAGCTGGATGGACCTGCGGTCTCTTTGGGACACTTTCAGACTCGTTTTGAACTCGTTTTGAACTCGTTTTGGAACTCGTTCTGGGGCATGCAACTTTTGGGAAATAAGGCACACTTGCCGCGATGCATTTTTCGCAACAAAATCTCTTCTTTAGCTTGCATTTAGCAGCTCCGGCGATCAATTTTTTGCAACAAGATCTCTTATTTAGCTTGCGTTTGCTGACTCCCGCGATCTATTTTTTGCACCAAAATCTCTTATTTAGCTTGCGTTTAGCAGCTCCGGCGATCCATGTGTTGCAACAAAATCTCTTATTTAGCTTGTGTTTAGCAGCTCCGGCGATCATCAATATGGAAGTTCCAAACGTGACATGTTAAATGCCTGACTCGTTCTCGGGAAGTTCCAGACTCGTTTTACATACTAATTCTGGATATTTGTGCATTTCCCACTTCCGCCCGAAGATATAGCTCTTCATACGTAAATAAAAGCAGTTGCTCATATCTATGTGGCTTTATGTGGGCTAGTTTGTTGAACAGCTCGCAAGCTGTTTCAACCTGTGATGCTGTTCAAAACCAGCGGCGGCTACGTCATTTCAACCACGAGGCTGTACACCAACTCACTGGGTGGTTTATTAACTCTACAAGGCGAGAGTCACACAACGCTTCAGCAACTGGGGCAGTTCCAAGTTAATTGACCTTGTTATCCTTCGTTTTGCGTATGTCAATAGATGTTTATAGTTCATAGATGATCGTAGATGTTTAGAGTTCAGCAAGTTCATGCATCTTTATGTTCTCGTGTCTTGTGCTGGTTGGTTTATGAACATCACCTAAACCGCTAGCCTGCCCCATCGCTGTAGCACTGGAGTCAGCTTCCCCAGGTATGGAAACCTCTGCTGAGCAAGGCATCTCTACCTTCTCGGTTGGTATCGTCACCTTCAACATATCGTATGTGAGTCGAGACCGGACTGCCTTGGATAGCCACAAATTTCTGTTCCTCTAGCCAATACCGGAAAGTCACAGATCGCCACAAACACTGAATTGACACAGCGTTGCGGAGGATGCCCATAATCCACTGGACAGGCCTTTCCGTTTCGAAAGCATCACGGTTTCCAAACCAAGAACCAGCATTTCTTGGTGGATTGTGAGGCGCAAGATGCATATTTTAAGGACTCGTGTGGAGTCAGAACCACTCGCCAGGCAAACGTCATCGTCCGTTCTTGTTTCCACTATCCGGACCTGGATATCGACCATTGTCATTTTTAATAGTTTGCAGAAAATCAACCAAGAGAAAAGTTGTAAGATGTGGTAAGATGTAATAAGATGTGGTAAGAATGACAGCTAGTCAGCTAGCATCTATACATTGCTTGCTGGTTGATGATCGATCCCGACTATAAACAATGTTATCAATGATTCAATGATTGTAGATGATTATAGTATTTCATAGTCATGATTGTCGTGTTTCCCAAAATATGGGTACCCCAAATCATCCAGTTTATGAACCATTTATCTGGTTGGTGGTTTCAACCTCCATGAAACTTATTAGTCAAACAAGCATTTGTTGAGAATAGGGAAAATATCCAATGTTTGAAACCGCCAACCGGTATGCTCATAAACATATCTATATAGGTCAACAACTCATAGCTATAGCTAAACAATAATGAACAATTTTTAGGTCCCCAAACGGGCTCGAGGACCCATCATTCAGCCACTTCATTTGGCAACCAAACAGCTGCTGCCGCCCCGCCGCTTCACCCTGCTTCACCTTGAGCGTCTAGTCGTTCGTTGGGGTTCACCACTAGCAAGGCCTCCAGCGATGCACCAAGGTCACAGGATCACTGACAATGGCGGCCAATCAGCCGATCCCAAGCATGAGTGATCTGATGGCAAGATTAATGATGGTTAAGGATGGGCAAGCTGAAATATAGCTATCTATTACTAATCCTTAACGACGCTGGAGGATGGGTAAGCTGATGTAAAACATTTCACGTTAAGATTTCTGACGGCTCACATACAAAACATGATCTGTAGACCTATCTTTGGCAACTTCCATCACGATTGCTAAAAAAATGAGTGCAACGCCATGTGAAGCTGTCAAAGCAACCCATGTGGGTTTCAACATGCTTAAGCTGCTGGTGTGTGTGTGTAGGTGCGGTGCATCAGCACTGGGTGTGGATGGGATCTCAGCTTCACAGGCGAAGCCATCATGCAGCAACCGGCATCAGATCATTCGAGCATCACTGTGGTTGACAAACACCAGCCGAGTAGGGAATGGTAGTGGTATAGCCAGTTCAGTGACCAATAATAAGAACTACTGTATTGCTGAATGATTGGTACAGCCATCACGTTCCGTAGCAACTATGGTATCACTACCTTGCGCATTTGCTACAACCTCCCTGCAATGCAAAGACGCATCCACGATTTGTTCGACAATTTGAAGTCGACCACCCCGCCATTGTTGCGCCTTCACAAAGTCTTGCGCATGCTCAGACAGCCTCTTGAACTTTGAGGACCAATGGACTTTACCCGCCCTGGCCAGAGACGATTGCATTTTCTTTCGATGATGGCCCGCTTGCACATGGACATATTGTCAAGCCATTCTGGTACCCATCACTTCCATCCTGTACCAGTTCTTGGATTGAAAATTGTTCAACTCAAATATCAGCTGATAGTCACAACAGTTAAACAACCCCGAGAAGCTCAAACAAGAAGCGGAAACGCCCTCACACATTACAGCTCGTTCGTGTCTGTGCTTGTGCATGCAAAATACGACTCATTGGGTCGTTGCAAAGGTAATGTTGATGGTTTCAACGCCTATGAAAACATTTGTCAATCAACCATCCCCAATGTTCCGGAAAAGGAAACATATCACAAACCATCAACCAGGTAGTCAGGTAGGTGATAATTATGATTTTTGCCATGGGGTTTGTCACACTTTTTCTCCCACCTTGTGAGCTCAAATCTTGCTGATCCAATGTCTTGCAACTTCTGAAACTTCTGAGGGAACAATAGCAATGTTGAATGGATGAATGGATGACACTTCTCAACAATGACGACCGGTGACAACGTTGCAACTTGGTTCTGCTGATTGGTCAGTAACTTTAAATCTATTCCCACCATGGCTTGTAATTTCAAACCATTCCCCAAAAAACCATGGAAACCATGGTAATCCTTCGCTTCTTTGGACGATCCTTCCACTTTGCTGGGGAACCCTGGTTGCCCCAACGGTAAAGCCGTCGTGTTGCGCCGGCGCATCACCGTGGCGCCGAACCTGATCTTGGCCAGCACTTCTTTGTCGGGCCCATGAAAAGGGGGGCTCCTGGCACCAAGTGAGACCGGTGACAGGCTATCACCAGGGAACGCAGCGCTTCTGTTGCGCCTAGTCAGCGAAAAAAATTTGACATTTGTATATAGGATGATTCATGTACATGGGCCATCATATATTGTTCCGAGAACTATTGTCATATCATAATTCATGTGAAATATCATATTTCACATATTGATGCATCTTTTTTGTCGCAATACATCTTAAAACCAGAATCCGTTGGTGAAGAACAGTTTGCGGATGGTTCATGGGAGTTTTGCAGGTTAAATAGAACCAACGGATCAACAATGCCCTGGTGATGTATAACCCCATCCAGACTATGATTCTTCGGTAGATTCCTTAGCTGGTAAAGCATCAGTAACGCCTTGGTGATGTACAACCCCTATTCATGACCGCGGATCAACAATTTGTTTTTTTTGATTCACCGCTTGATGGACCCGCAAAAATGGTCCCCTCCCCAATATAGCCACCTTTGTATATTCCTGGGTTTACAAATCATGGGCAAAGAGTATCGACAATGAACCACCGCGGATTTTGGCCACTGCATCACAAGCTGAGTTCGGCCTGACAAAATCAACTACTGCTACATCATCGGCGGAAGTATGTATTGAAAAATCAGAATGATCAACAAGCAGAATATGTGGTCTGGTTCAGAGCAGAACTCTATCTCAGTGAAATATTGAAGGGGGTGAGATCAGTGGGGTTTAGATCAGTGACTGTTCTCCAAAACAACAATATCATTCCAGCTCATTGGAGCTGGAAAGAGCAACTTTGAGACAAAAGAGGTTGAGAACAAGATCAACATCACCGGTTGCCAACGTAGGTAGGCAGCCACAAACCTAGCACAGAAACCCAATTCAAGTAAAGATTCATTCAACCCATTTGTCTGCTGGCATGTGGTTCCAGAACTCCAGATCATTTTTTGGCAGAGGTGAAACGCTGCGTGCTTTGGCATTCGATTGGGTGCCAATTCATTCTAAACGCTGATTTGCTCAAATGAAATTATTTGATTTCTACATGCAGCAATCCTTTCAATCGCATCTGGAAATGTTTGCGACTTGCTGGATTGGTTTGAAAAGCAATGTGAACCATTTTCACGAAAATAAATGAACTGCAAACTGCTAGAATAAAAAACAATTTTGATGGTAGTCTCCCGGCAAAACGGCAAGTAATAACTAGAACGGTCCCTGTCATTGATACTTCACCCAGCCAGCCATTGACATTGACGACATCTAAAATAAAACCACATTCACGCAAAAGTCAGTCTGTCAAACAAAGGAAAGATGGACACAATGAAATGCAGCCTGGTCATGGAGAATTAAATGGACACTGAAGTCTCCTATGTTCGCCACGTTTTCCAGTGGATAGCGGCACAAATCACACGCCAATACGTTCATCTGATTTTCTTAAAAGATGATACTGACTGAACCATCCACTATCTAACGCAGCTATGCACTCAACTCATTCGTTTGCAGCACGTTTTCGACCTTTGAATTCAGAACAGCAAGGACGCAACATCAAATCAAATGGCAGATATCAATATGCACAAATTCATTCCTGTCAGCTGGGCTGGCTGGCATGTTTATTTGACAATCAGCAGGTGGCTAAACAACATGAGCAAATTCAATCAATGTCAACGCTAGATTCTGCAGATAATATGTGTTGCTATCAGTATATTAGTGATTTAACAGCTCCAGAGTAAAACATAGCAAGAAAAATGAATCACAGTGAGCGGCTCCAAATCTGAAGTGAACTAAACAAGCAACTCTAATCTTTTTCACGCTGGCACGGGGACATCGCAACACTTCTTCTGGCTGTACACCCAAGCTGTGGCACCTTTCGGGGATTCACCGATCAATCTAACAAGCCTTCTTCTGAAACATCTGCCTTGAGAAGGCCACACATCGCCATCTTTGACACGCATATACCAGGTTGGCTCATCCCGGTCACCTGGATGGGGAATAAGTTTGATTTGTCCACAGGTGATGTTGCAGTGCGGGCATGTGATGCTAGTCCATTCAACGACGTCAGACCGTCGGGCATGTGGACCCCGTTCCTGTGGACTTGGCCGCTCTGGAGCATCCACAGCTGGGGCAACATTATCATCTGCAGCTTCCCTGCGCACAATGTCCTGGAGCTCACTCAGCGTCATGTCATCATCAGGAACAAGCAGATTGTCTTGAACAGGTTCTGCATTGGCATTTGTTTCACAAAGCATGTCAGAAGCAGGATCTGGAACAGGGTGCTCAACAACAGGTTCATGCTCTTGATCAGCTTCAGGATCCACAACTGGCACTGGCGGTGGGTCGAGGTCAGCTTCAGGAGCCTTGCGCTTTCGAGAGCCAAATCGTTGTTTTCCAGCTTTGGGTTTTGCTTTGGCCTTGGCTTTGCTTTTGGCCTTTTTCTTGGGCGCTGTCTTCTGCCTCCACTTTGATTCAACCAATGCCCATCCTGTCTTCACTTTCGCATCAATTTCATCTGCAACTTCTTTGAAGTCTCGCTGCTCCTCCAACGGCATTTCAGACAAAATGACTTCGTCCAGCAGATCTCCAACGACTTTGGTTTGCACAGCAGGTTTTTCAATGGAGGCCTTAACCTTCTCAAGCCAATCATGGCCATCAGCACCAACATGATCCAAAATTGCGTTGAGTAATTTGTCACGCTTCATCTTCTTGGGGTCAAACTCGTCCTGGCCCAACATCAGCACATCAGCAAGCGTTGTCATATCAGCAATCGTCAAAGAATTTCGATGACCTGCATCACTGAAAAAAAACTTCAGCAAAGGTTCTTCCGATTGAACTGCCATGTAAATTTTTTCTTGGTGTGGAACAGCAGTGTGAAGAACCACAACCCACTCGTTGGGCTGCAGTATATGCACCCATTCCACTTCTCCTGCTGGGTCCAAGTAGTACCCTTGAAAGTCGCCATTTTGGTGCAACCGAAGCGGCCAAAACAATGCACCCCACAAACCATGTCCAAGGCAAAAGCCTAAATACTCAGCATGTCTGCGCTCTCCCTCGCCAACAACTCTGCAAAGGATGTTGAGCGCCACCGCAAACTTGCTGAGGCATCCATGGGACAAGCGAACACCTCT
>VSDK01010359.1:15753-32500 GCA_009767595.1 Symbiodinium kawagutii | reverse complement strand
CGAAACACATTGGCAACAATAAGACATGGTCATTACATGACCAAAGCATATTGTTTTTTTCTTTATGTATAAGTATCTTTACAAGTGTAAGAAATTATACATACAAATACTGTTTAAAAGGAGAGTATATATGCCTATACATATATAGCAGCATGGGACTAGTATACTATCGTCCCATTTCTCACCAATCTTCGTATGGGAACGAAACCTATTTAGCACTGAAAAACTTCCAGTTGTACGTTTGGCAGTGTCCCTTTCCCTCCTCATGGTGCTGTCATTTTACACAGAGTCACCGGGGGGGTCGTGGAGGTACCACCCAACCATCACAAAATCATCTCTTGATAGGGGTACACCCAAATGGTTGCATGCGCTGCTATCATTCTTTAGGGAACATCTATATTTGACCACGATTGCCGTGAAGCAAAGTGGTCCTTGGAAATCGCAGTTGTGACCTACCCTGCGACCAGGCGGCTCTTGGTCCCAGATCTGCTGGCATGCAGGTGCCTCGGCAGGACTCCAGGTCGTACCTGCTGGCCTCTGGTTACCTCTGGGGCTCGGCCAAGATGATCTAAGCACTCTTGGTTCATATCAAGCATCAACTAAGAGCAGTCAACCATAGCCACCACCCACCCTTCGGCATTGGTGATCCAAGACACCCCATCCAGAGCCATCCACCATGCCCGAGCAGATCGGTCGACTCTCTTGACCTGGAGCAGTGCTGCCAAGGGTAGATGGCGAGCCATGACATTGCCTGTTGCACATGGGATATGATGAATAATGATGGATAGCCATGGCTAATGCTGGTTGATGATGGCTATGGGTGGCGAATGTTTGTTTGGAGTGTTTGTACTGATTGATCGTCCTTGAGAATGATGGTTAGTATGGATGATAACAGTCAATAATGATGCTTCAGAATGGTCAATGAGCGTTTAATGATGGTAATGGCTAATAACGGTTGATGGTGGTGACGCTATGATTTTTAGCTGTTGACAAGGTCAAGCATGGCTGATATTGGTCAGAGTCATGGTGATTTAACCATGGTACCGTGGTCGGGAATCTTGATGGCAAGGGTTCACAATGGTTGGTCATCATTGATTGTCCCTCCCTCCCCCGCTACCCCTGCTCAGAGGCCACCATCGTGTTTGGGGTTTCCCCGATCATTGTTATCGTGGTCGCCACATGATCCCCATCGCTACCAGATGCCAAGGCACAAATGGTCCATGGCAGCTGGATGAAAACCGGCTTCTCAGCGGTGGATTGGTTGCAGCACACCTCATCTCCTAGCCACAGACAGATCTATGAGCCACAAGGTAGGGTGAGGGAAAGTCGGTTGGGCAACTACCAGTTATGGGTTATAGTTACGGGTTATAGTTATGGCAGATATTAATCCTAGTTCAATGGCACATTCACCGACTAATAAATGGGGGGCCCCACCTTGTAGCATACCAAATGATCTAGACAACCCGCAGTACATATCACTAGCTGATGAAATGGGTTGTGTGAAACAATTCGTTGCACTTGGCTTAGTAGTTGTTTTACCAACTCTATGACACTTGTGGATCCCACTCTGTGGCATCAGCAGCCATGTTTTCTGGTCCCATCAGTCACCCAAGTCATATGTCAGCTCCCTCGAATCTACCCTGCAAAGCTTTTCTCAGCTGCAGCCCTGGGTGCCCGATGGTTTCAAAGAAGCCTGGTTAAGAATGTGATGATATTCCTGAGTTTTAACTCTTGGCTGAACATCATCAGATTGTGGTCACTATTGGTTAATCATGATGGCTCAAAAACATGTGTGGCTGCGAGTTGGACTGATTTGGTGTCACAAACCATCAAACTGGTTTAGCGACCAATAAACAAAACAAGATTTGGGTGACTTGCACCTGAATTCAATTGAATTCATGCTCCTGAATCAACGACAACCCTTCACAAATAACAAGGGAGGATAGGGCCCACAAACAATCCAACCATTGTAACGTTAGTGAAAGCCATGGTTGGAGGAATCACCATCTGGGGTCCAAAGGATAGCCGGTCCTGCCTTTCTTTTGCCCGAAGTGTCCAGAGCACTTGATCGCATCAGGCATGTCGCTCCTCAGATCCCAACCAAGGAGTGCAAAGTTGTGAAGCCTCAGGACCAATCCGCCAACCACCCAATCAACAAGCTAAGAAAACTGATAGACCAACCAACCAGCCACCCAACGTGGTGACGCCCACCTTTTGAACCCTTTTGACACCAAGATGCTCAAACATGGGTTTCCAAGCTCTTTCCAGATAGTGTCCTGCTTCTGCAACGCCTGGCATTTGGAGTTGCGGACTGTGGGTCACAGGCCAGTTGTAGTGATGTCCAGAAACTTGGCTCACGAAGGCCAAGGCCAAAGATGCATGTTTGTTCGTGCCATTTGTTCATTTTGTGGTAATCATCTTAATATAGATCTCTGTGTGCGTCTACCGGGTCTACCGTTTGAAAACATGCATGCATATACACACACATTAATATGCATACGCATGTCAAAAAAAGACATGATCCCATGCGGAAATAGGTTTAGTATCTCTATATATATATATACATACAACAAAGATATATATATATATATATATGACTACAAATACATAAATACACATACATACATTAAACATGTATAAAGAGAGAGAGAGAGATGTAGACGGATTAGGCGACCTCAGCGATAACTGCTTCCACCTGACTACACCGTCACGGCTAAGCCCAAGGACTGGACCTTCATGTGCTTTGGAAGTGCATCGCAGGATTTCGCGCAGGAGCTGTTCATACATGGACCTCAGCTTCGTGTCGGTGCTGCGCAATGCCAAGTGGAAGGTCTAGACTGTCACGTGGGACTGGTACGTGCATATCCGATTGTATAGTTACATCTATGTATAGATTAAATTCTAGATTTCTGTGTGCACATCTTTGGGTACAAATGCATAGAAATTATGTTTGTAGTAGGCTTATAGGGTAACGTTGGCACCCTTAGTGGTGCTAGGAATCTTGCACTTGGTTGTGCACAGGGATCCGTTTTGTAGATTTGATGGAATGTTCTCCCTTTTGTGAGTACAGTTCTGATGATACATTTTCTGTTTATTTATGTACACATACATGAAATATGCATACACATACATCTGTTCATGTGTCTAGGTTCAAGTAACACACAATGCTTATCCTGCGGCAGCTTGTTCAAGTATCACCAGTCTCGGTTTCAGGCTGCTAATTTCCGCCCACCCTGGCACCACCGCGGGGAAAGCCTGCCGATTGCACCCATGAGACAGCACAGCATCCCACACCACTCCAAGCCCTTGGCGTTTCCGCGCCGCCGTCCCCAACGTGTTGCGCAAGTCACTTGGGATACTGCCGGATGCGCTCGCGGGAGACAGCGAAAATGGGATTGTAAAGGACGCCCGTGTGCCTGAAACTATGAAGCCACAGGGAGCGGCAAACAACGGGCAGCTTGTGTTAGATCCAGATTTCTCTTCCTAAGTGCCATGAACTAGTATTGATGATCTTGATTATCATTTCGATCATATTGATGGTATCATGTTCTTATCAAGATTCCAAGGTTCTTGCTGATTGTTGATGATCCAAATGTACAGTACAATTGAACCACTAGTCACTAGTCCTATCTCGCAACTTGACCATGAATCTCTATTAGTTCTGCTCAGCCAAAATCAAGAGACATACTGTACCCCTGCTTGCTGTCTCCAGGTGCTGGATGCTTGTTGGGCGACTGGGAGAAACTGCTGGGAGGCTGGAGTGGTTTGCAACCAGCAGCAACTGCGTGTGGCTCGGAATTATTGCTTAGCAGCTGTGCAATCGGTCAACATGGAACTCACAGTTGGCATCTGTAAGTCATCTGTTTGGGCAGCCAGCTTTTACGCTTCCACGTTGACAGTATGCTGGTGAAGTCACTAACTTGCCTAGCTAAGGGAGTCTCGACTGCTGAGTAAGTTTGGCAGTCTGCTGGGGCCTTGGCCATCGTGGGGAACAACTCACGCAAACAGAGATGTTAAAATGTCAAAAGACATGGCAGCAGAAAAGCGGTCCTTTTCCTCTGTTGAGCCACTATGTATCGGTGTGTGTCATCCTTGCAGTGGCCATGCTTTACAAGTGCCATCTCTACGTGGATAATGTTTCACACCCCACCTTGGTTGTGCATGGGTTTCGAATGCACAACCATCTATGGGTTTATGCCACAAACACCGCAGGCCACATCTATAGCCATCTATTCTTCGTTCTAGGTGCATGTGACATCTGTACTATATGCAACTTCTCTGAATTGCGTTCCGTCTTCATCCATGGCTTCCACCAGGTCTCGAAGCATTTGCAAATTGGACATGCTCCACAAGCCTTTCAAGGGCTCCCATGAACATCAAGTCTCCTCTCTGAGTCTCTCAGCCTCTTCATGGTTTCCTTGCCTGACAGCCTCCTGGGGTTGACGTGCTAAATCTTCTCCATGTCCTATCATTTGGTCTTGCAACTCACGACGACGTTGATTTGGTGTTCTTGGATCGGCATCTGCTTCATAGGATGCTTCACTCATCTCCTCTTCTTCCTCATCCTCTAAATCAGGGCCCCAATTGGCAATCCTTCGACTACCATCTGAGCTCATGTCTTCGTTGGCATACTTCTCATTCAAGTACGCCAGGTGGCCCCTCAAGCTGCTAGGACAGCAAAACTCTGCACCTTCATGGAATCGAAACCACAACATTTTCTCGTTCTGGCTGAAGTGCAAAGGCATTGGGACAGTATCCCCCAAAGATTCTGCCATCACCTCGATAGCTCTAGGAAGTGCGCCTTGAGGTCCTCCACAAGCATCCAGAAACCTCTGGACATTGTCATACTCATGCCGTTGCCACAAGATCATCACCATCCTGAGTTGATGGTACACTTCGTTCACAGCATGCTCGTTCTCATGGCCTGTCCAGAATGCTTCTGAAGCCACCAGAAACATCAAAGTCATCTGTCGCAGTTGCTCTGATTGTTGAGCTAGGCGTCTCTCATGCCTGGCATCTTCATCTTCTCCACCATCACCATGCTCATCTATAGCCACAGCAGCACCAGTTTCCATTACAGCTGACTCACCAGAAGGAGTTCGAACCCATTCTCCATCATCCCTTGTAGTCAGCTCATGTTCTTCCCAGGTGCCACCATGAATGGCCACATCTGCTGCATCTCGTGGTGGTGTATTGTCCACATCGCTATCGCCCAAGTCACGAAATCCGAACATCACATCTTCTGCTCGGCGAAACTCACGCATCTCCTCACGACTCATATTGGCGAACGGATCATCCGTACGCTCTGGTGGAACATCTGCTGGCTCTGGTTCTCGTCCTCTTCCACCGCCTGTTCGGTTCCTCGGCGGCATCGCACCCACAACCAGCATCACCATAGCCATCGCAATCAACACCGTGACCACGATCTTCCAGTCATGGAAGTCATACTTCTCCATCAACTGCTCCATCATAGAGCTCCACATCGAGTGCACTGATGCAACCGGCATTGCTTTCGCTCCAGTCAATCCAGAGAGAAGTGCAATCACCCTGAGAACTGTTTTGTTGTTGAGTTTGGGTATGTTTTGTACTGCAGGAGTAAATCTTGAACCTTCGTTTGAAAAACCAGCTAAACCCATGAGAAATTCTCTACGAGCACATGCCAGCTTCTTGGTGTTCAAGTCTGCAATGTTGTATGTTGTTGGAATCCTACAAATCCTCAGGTACTGCTTCTTGACCAGTTGCTGCACCCACAAATGACGAATGTCAAGATGCTTCAACCGACCAACACCTCTTCTCTGTAAGGCCGACTGAGCACTTGAACTGTCCATGTATAGTACCATGCTGACGCAACTGTTGTTCACCAACGAGGTTTCACCAACCAGGAATCGAAGAACACTGGAAACTTGGCATGCTTCTGAGAGAACATAGGTAGCTGCCAACAACTCTGCTTCACAACTCGACAGCGCAATCGATGCCTGTGTCTTGCACAAGCTCAGCACTAGGGCACCACACACGAAAATCATCCCACTGCTGGTGCTCTTTCTTGTCGATTGACAACCTGCCCAGTTCGAGTCAGAGTAGCACTCGATCACAAAGTTGGCTCGTTCAGGAACTTTCTCATGACCATCGTTGTCCCAATGATCACTCAACACATCACCCATACCACAACATGGAATCAATGTACCAACTCTGTCGCTCCCACGCAAATAACATACCAAGTGCTTCAATGCTGAAAGAGCCTTCACTGTAGGGCATCCCATGTACGTAGACAGCGTCTTCACTGCTTCCTGGACATCGGCACGATCTTGTGCAACATACAAGCATAGTCCCAACCCGGCTCTGAACTGTGTAACTTCATCACCACGCAACTTCTCTTCGTCAAACACGTGTTCTGCACTGTAAGCTTCAAGGTTTGCATGATGGGGAACAGTTTTGGTTCGCCTGTTCTCTATCTTCAACAGTTCAACCAGCTTAGGAACATACTGCTTGTTGGGTTCAATCACCACGCCATCACCAGTGAAAAATAAAGACTTCTTGAGGTACTGCAACTCACCAGGATGTCCCGTTTCACATGGCCCTTCGGCTTTCAGCTTGAATTCCTTAAGCAGTTCTGCTTCCAACCACTTGCAATCATCACTAGTTCCAATCACCAGCACATCATCGACATGAATAGTAATGAACATCTTCTTCTCGTCATGCTTGAATAGTGTGGGCATACCATCATAAGACTGAAATCCAATCTTGTTGACCACACTCTGGAAATATTCATTCCAATGCAAAGCAGCACTACGTTGACCAGGTAAGCACTTGAGTAGCAACCAATGGTCCAATGCTTCACTTGCCATGCCACATTGCTTGATCCATGTCGGGATGCTAATGACCACTGGTTCTCTTTGAGGAACTGTTAAGAATGCATCTTTCACGTCCAACACCATCACTGCCAATCGGTAAACCTGTGCCAACACCATCAGAAGATTGACAACCCACTTGGCTGAAGTTGGAGAGAATGTATCAGGATGGGAGATATCGCCACTTCTAAACTCCCTTCCAACCAGTCGACATCTTCTTCTCCACTGGCCGTCCCGATACCTCCAGTCATACACCTCTTTTGTTGTCAGGGTCTTCTCACTGCCATCAAGTTGTGGATGATCTTGAATGACCTTCATCTCACGAAGTCGAGCAACTTCCTCAAGAGCTGCTTGTCTATCAAGCTCCTGAAGCTCCTCGTCTGTCACACGAGGTGGTCCACCATGCTCGTCATAGAGGCCATCATCATCGATCATCATCCACTCAGGATCCAACTCTTCTTCAGGCTCGAAGTCAGCAAAGGTTTCAACTTCACCATACATGCCAACTGCTCGAATGTTGCCAGCATTGAGAGGACTTGCTGACAAACCAGTAGGACTTGTTGCTGCCCCACCTGTCTCTGGCCTCGAAGCTTTCGATCTCCGTTCATCAAGGCTTTCTCCAGCAGAATGCTTCTGTTGGTATGAAACAATCTTCGGCAGTTTCGGTCCTTGAGATCGTTCACCTCCACCGTCTCTGTCATGCTTTTCACCACGGCCAGAACTTGGATCTGCACCCATAGATGAATCACCTCCACCTGCATTGCCTCCACTGGGAGCACCACCATCTCCAGGTCCATCTCCATTGTCATCTGTATCAGGAGGATCTGATGCAGCTTCATCGGGTCCAGGATCATCATCTTCCGATTCTTCTTCTTCATCTGGCAGTCCATCTTCGAGTGGTTCATCATCATAGCCAGTTTCACCATCCTTCAACTCACGGTATGGATGGGGATCAGGAGGTAGAGCAGGAGTGATCTTCACCTTGGTCTTGGTGGCTGTCTTCAACAACTCATCTGGTCCAGCTGCAACTGCAAGCACCATCTCTGCTGACCAGATCTCAGCTATCTGTCTGATAGCTCTCACTCGAATCAGCCTCCCATCAGTCACTGCCAAGATATCTTGATCACCAGCATCTTTTCCCAACCAAACTCCTCTGACCCATGCCGGCTTAAACTTCGATGAGCCACGACCACCAGTCAGCCCGAATGCTAGAGCACCGAAATTGCAGATCTTCCCATTGTATGGCCTTCCATGCAAACTCTGGTACGGTGTACATCCCAGTGATGCATGCACATGGAATCGATTCAGCAACCATGCAGAGTGCATCAGGCTCCACTTGTGGATCACATGCTGATCATCAAACTTGATCTGAAGCTTGTCCTCCAAGTCAGCTATCAGTGTTTTCGCCTGATTTCTCACAGTCTGAATCGTTCGTTCGGCTATTGCAGTTCGTCCCTTATCGAAACTCTTCGTGGGTTGAATCAGCAACTCTATGCCTGACCTTTCTCGCATGATCTTAGCCTGATGAGCTCCCAAGTTTAACACTGGCTCATTGTCACAAACCAGCTCAACTTTCTGGAAGTAGCCCAGCATTCCCAGGAAATTCGAAATGGATTCAGCCACCTGCTTGGCACTCTTCGTCTTCATAGCCATCGTGTAAACATATCGAGTCCACACATCAACCAGAAGTAGCACCTTCGTTCCCCCAACACCAAACATGATGTCCATCTGAACTGTTGGAAGTTCACGCTGTTCAACTTGTTCTGGAGGAGTTGTCTTCTGGTAGTCATCTCTTGACTTACATGCCACACAGTGACTGCACCAATCCCGGAAAGGTAAATGGGTCAACTCATGCAACCTCCTTTCTCTCACACTGGGTTGCCTACCAGCTGCTTTAGCTTGACGAGGTTCAATCGCTTCAGCATTGTAGGCTTCTTCTGCAATCTCCAATGAACGTCTTCGCAAGGCAAGCAAATGGCAAGTCACAATTCTCTCATACATCTTTCTTTTCGAACCAGCTTGACTCACCCCAAGATAGCGAGCTGCCATCCTGAGATCTTTCACTGCAGACGTTGCCTTCAACTCAACATCGTTGATCATGATCGATTCAGGAATCTCGACCTTCTTGTCCAACTCAGGTCCTGCAGCGTCTCCATGCTCAAGTGGTTGAGCTTCTCCTTGGTCATCCGGTTCACCCTCAGGAGGAGCCTGAGGCACATCCATCACAACATCCTGTAGTCCTGCCAGCGGTTGGTCTTCATCCAGCACTGCACCAATGTAGCCCAAGGGATGTTGCTTCTGAGTAAGAATTGTCAACACATCATACTCAGCTCCTTGGCAATCAGGGATGATGCCTCCACAGTCATCCTTGTCCAAGTAGTAGCAACTCAGCTCAGCAATCTCCCACTTGAAACGATCACGAGCTCCACGTGCAACTTTCTGGATCAAGGTTGTTCGGTAAGGCTGTCTCTCACCCCAGATTCCACGAGCATCCACAAACTCATTGCCACGAGTCAACAAGTAAGGAGTTCCACTTGACGTTGTTTCCCACTGACCATAGCTTCTAGCTATATATCGATCATGCAGTTGAACTCTCACCAGAAGAACATTCCCTTCAACCATGTCACTTTCACTGGTCACACATCTCACATGCGCTTCAATTGCCAATGAAGAACCACGGTAAACCACTGGAACCTTCAAGTCATCATCAGGAGACACCAGAAACAAGCCTGTTCTACTCGCTTCATGCTTGAGACTCCATCCTTTCTGCATCATCTGTCCCAAAGAAAGTAGGCAGTTCGTCACATCACCCACAATGAAATCTTGCTTCAGGATCACTTGATTCCGGTCACAATCCTCCACCAGTAGTTCAGCTTGCTTGGTTCCCCAGACTTTCAACGCTTGACCTTGACAGTCTCGAAGATTGTATCGACCCTCTGGAGCTTTATCTGGTACAAAACTACTGGGAAGTAGTGACACATCTGACCCAGAATCCAGGATGATGTATGCGAACTCACCCTCATTCTCAGGATTGATCTCTTCGATGGTTGTTCTCACAAACATAGCCTCTTCAGAGTCATCATCATCCTCATCAACATAGGTTGGAGAAAGTGAAATATCCTCGTCAATCACTGTCAGATCACCAGCTATGTCATAGTTACCGGCAAACCATCCATAGAAGAAGTCGTTATCAACTGCTTCCTGCTCTCCACCAGCTACCAACTCCCAGTCATCCCCAGCATCATGCACCATGTTCACTGAGCTTGAAGCCGAAGAAGACAATGTAGGTAGCCCAAGGTTGAACACACGTCGCACAGTTGAAGCTGATGACAGTGTAGTCCTTGCAGAAACACCTGAAGGAACTGGCTGTTGAGAAGTCGAAGAAGCTGTCTGGGCTGGCTGTTGCGGTGGCACTGGAGCTTGTTGATATCCTTGTTGTTGTGATTGCCAGGAGTCGTTCTGAACTTGGTTCACACGTCTTGGACAGTCCCTGCTCCAGTGATTAAGATCACCACATATATGACAGCCATCAGTCGTTTTACCCTTCTTTCCTTTGTTCTTTCCCTTCGACTTCCCCTTATCTTTGCCACTGCCTTTCTTGCCTTTTCCTTTCTTATCTCCTTTTCCTTTTCCACGGCCACCAAACTGACCAGCACCACTAGCAGCACTCCAACCATAGGACCATTTCCCTTTACTCTTTCCTTTATCTTTCCCTTTGTTGTTCCATTTTCCTTTTCCTTTATCATTCACTCTATCAACTTCCATGGCCCTTGGTCCTCCATCATCGGGTGAAGGATCCGGTGCAGCAAGTGACTTCATGATCTGCTCCTGTGAAAATCCACGTGTCACACGCTCATAGCCCAGCATCGCCTCACGAATATCAGCGTACGTGCTAGACTCCTTCAGTGACAATTGAAGATGATCACGAACCTTCTGAGGAGCACATCGAAGAAGTGTTGCACTCTTCAGGTCTTCGGGATAGGTCTGAGTCGATGATGCTTCATACTGAGTCACCAACTGCTCAAACTTCAACACATTCTCCAGCATCGACACCTTACCATCGAAGTTCGGGAACTGCGAAAGTGCCTGAGCCAAGGACAAGGTTCTCTGCTTTGTACTTGGTAGATACTCCCTGCACAGCTGATACCACAACTTGAAGCCATCCTTCGAATCACTGTTGGCCCTCACCAAATGCGTACATCGACCACGCAAATAGGAGGAAAGGATTGCAAAGAACTTCTGTGCAGTTGTCCTCTGATCTGCTGTGTACTGACTTGCATCTGGAGCTGCATTCATCTTATCCACCTTTGCCAGAAGATTCACAAACCGCTCATCCCCAAAACATAGCCACGTCTCAAAGGATGTCTTCCAGCTCTGAAATGCAACCACATCCTCACCATTGAAGTAGTCCGGTGCCTTCAGAATCTTCGTCGCAGCTTCCCACCCAGATGTCCTCGTCTGAGAAGACTGAACAGCTTGTGTTGCAGCAGCAGCTGCCTGAGTTGCTGCTTCTGTTGCCCTCGTTGCAGCTTGAGCAATTTCAGACAGGTGTTGCAACATCTGTTGCTGTTCCATCCCAGCACTCACCTGAACCATGACCACGATGATCACAGCTCTCATCATCTTCGCCTCCGTAGCACGACCCAAGTGGCATCTTTTCTTCTCCATTCTTGTCTTTCTCTTCCACAACATGCAACTTGCTCTGTACTCCTGAATGCATGTCACCATACACATGTAGATGCACATCGTCACCCACAAGCATGTCCGGTGTTCCAGCACACAGTCCATAGCTATGCCAGAGAATATCATCGCACACCTGGAAATCCACTGAATCATTCTGCAGGGCGTGTTGTCATTCTTTACCATGTAGCAACATAGCAACGCATCAATGACCAATAAGCACAAGCCACTGAATACCACTGTTGTACCTGCAAACCACTGTGTACCAACATCTGCTGAATACCATCGCAAGCAATCACTGATACTGCTCACACACCACACGAATTCCGGTTGGGACACCATGTCCTCTTGTACGTATTCCGGTTGGGACAAACAGTCCTCTGGTACCACTGCTGTACCCCACATGTCAGAAAAATTCCAAAGCACTGTGCTGTTGCCCAGATTGTACGTTGCCAAACTGGTACCATGGAAAGATTCCAACTGCGTTCCACTCACTAGGTACACTTCTCGATTGCTGCCACATCCATCAATCTGCTGCAAGGGCGTACGTTGGCCAGCAGGCAGCAGATGACTTCCACCCTGGATCAACTCCAGAACCACCAGCACGAAGAACATGGCTGGAGCTGGAGCACGTAGCTCCGCTACCATGTCAAAAGACATGGCAGCAGAAAAGCGGTCCTTTTCCTCTGTTGAGCCACTATGTATCGGTGTGTGTCATCCTTGCAGTGGCCATGCTTTACAAGTGCCATCTCTACGTGGATAATGTTTCACATAAAACCATTTCACAGTGCCTCCCTAAAGATCAAACCCTGGCCAGAACCCTTAAAGATAAATACAGCAGTTTCCTGACTGACCTAGAGAGGTTTATGATAGACAGGACGGATTATCTTTTTCCTCGTGACAAAGCCCTGGCCAGGAGGCATTGTGCGGGTCCCCATGTCAAGAAACAGCCACAAATTCCAGCAGAGTGCCGAGCTCTTTTTATGGACACGTTGTGGATGAACTTCTCGAACCACTTCCTGAGTGGTTGACTGCAACAATGCTTGAGCTTCGAAACCCTGGTGCATCCCAGCATTGGCAAACGAGGCACCCAATCAAAACCAAGAATGGTAGTATATACAGTTTAGTAAGGTTTTCCGGTGTGACATGAATGATGAAGGCATTCAAAGGTCCAGACTTCCCTCATTGACTTGCAACCCTTACAAGGTAGTCCAACTCCCTGTCACAGTTGAGGGGTTGACCTTGTACAGCACGACACAACCCACGCAACGGTTCATAACGGATAGTGAGAGCATGCTCAAAGGCACCAACCTGCTTGGATTCTTGGGTAGCAGAATCAATAAAATGGGAAATCTAGTTCCAATCATTTCTGATAAACCATGCTTAGCACTGTTCACAGTTCCTGTGCGATTTCCCGTGTTGCGGCAAGAATAGCAAATGTGTGCAAGTGCATGTATTCCTATGCATCAATGAGGAACCGTCACGGTATTGTTGATCCAACACTGAGTGTATATTAACCACAATCGCTGTCATACCCATCAATCCCGACTTCAGCCGGTCTTGCCAAGCCCGGCATGTGCTGTTTGTTTGGTTGCAAAAGAAATGATAACACATTATTGAACATGATGATTGCTCAACAACCTCGTCAACGGGAAACTTTGACGCGATGAGTCTCAACTGGACACAATCTATTTTGGAAACATATTGGACCCATGGTTGCCCATGGTTGACAATGGTAATCATGCTTAATACACTTTCTTAAATTCTTAAATAAAACTTCCCGACGGTTTCATTGGAGGTGGGAATGGTTGTCAGAATGCCAATCAATCATTTACAATCCCAGCATGTTATTTCATTGCTGAACCCTGACAGGGGTCAATTGTGTGTCATGGATTGGGTCTGTGGGTTAGGCCTTGAAAGTTTGATGGCAAGAAACCGAACTGAATTGAAAGAACACCCATATCTGACCTAATGTCTGCTCTCGCTGACATGGACACACCGTATAAAACTGTCGTTGCCATCATATCTGCTGAGTTGCTACTGCAATCCGTTTCTCGCCAATAATATGAAAGCCCTCCAACAAAGCCAACCCGCTTGATGGCGACATATGTACTAATTTGAGGTTCTCAACACTTTGCCATAGTTTTTGGTGATTCTCCTCTGGTACATGATCCTGGCAGTGAAAAAATGATGAAGTAAATGTAATAATAACCCGACTAAGTAAACAAATCCTCTCAAAAGTGGTGGATCTTCCACGGCCAGGTTACCAGTGTATCCAAGTATCCAAAATGCTCCCAGCTATTTCCGCTGCCAAGAAACTCCAAGGGCCTCACACTGGCCCTACAGGAGTCTGTCGGGGTGCCACCCGCATGGTTGCGATACCGATCTCAGTGGAGTCTCCAGCTGATTGCCACCATGATGACTGTGCACAGCTTCCCATGCTGAAACATAGTCATGTACCAACAACTAGTGATTCCAGTGATGCTCGTAATCTCAACATCGCTGTCTAAATGACTGGCTGTTTGCAATTCACCAAAGAAATCACCAGGATCATGAACAATGAGTCCATCGGGGCCAGCAACCACTGGAAAACTACCCATGTTTGTCCCCTGAAGAAGTCCACCCCGTGCCCGGACGCTGCACCAAGGCACCCAGTTTGAAGTATCCTGCAGAGGTGAAGAGTGTAGATATCACCAACAATCAGGTGTGGATAACTCGTGAAGTAGTTTGCGGTTGGATATCAGCAATCACCATATCAATAGACAACTATGCAGTAGTACGAGTTCATCACCGTCGATCACCATACCACTTGTTGTCTCAAAGGTACCTAAACCCATATCTACCATCTCACCAGCCCAGCAGGTTTAGAAAACGTCAACTGGACAGAAGAGTTGTCGCTGGTGAGACAAAAGGGGATTGGTCAGCTTATATGTATACTCGTACTACTCAACTATCTGCTTGACATCTGCTTGACAATATCACGTCACCATACTTGTTGCTTGGGTTTATTGGTCATGTGTATGATCAAAATGAACATACTGCATTGACATTCATTGGGGATATCCACCAGCACTTGCACCTGTTGTTGATATCACACATCTTCCTTATCATGTCGTGCTTTTGCTGCTTCATTGGTGTGAGTTGTTAACTATCTATAGATCCAATAAAGCCATGATTGCAGCTATACTGCATTGTCCGACAGCTCCATCAGCTCCAGATCGTCAACCAGAATTCCATACGCGACATATCCAAGCTGTCCACTTCTCAGATTTACAAAAAATCCAGACGGATTAATTCCCAACTAAAGATGGATGATCGCGATGATAGCGACGACGACGATGACGATGACGATGAGGAGACGACGACGACGACGACGACGACGATGATGATGATGATGATGACAACACATGTCACGAACCATGTATTTAGAGCGAATCGACTGGAGACTATAGCTATGTGAGCTGTAGGTGTCACCTCTTAGAAATTCCAAAGAGCCCAAGATTTCGACGAACGGCTGAGCTGCTATACCACCCACTCAATTGCGACTTGTAGGATCCCCCTGCCAACAACCAACCCGCAAGTACAAAAGGTTTCACAGGCCCTGCGTGTGTTTTCTTCCACGTCCACGGTTTTGCAAAGCCAAACCCAGAATGTGGCAGGTGTCGTAACCGAACAAAGGCATCTGTTCCGCTCATGGTTGCAATAAGGTTGCAGGGTTTCGACCCGCCTAATATCAATGTCAATATGGACCCTTGCACTCTTACCACTTTTGCTTGTCTCCCTCATTGTCACTCATCGTGTCCCAACAACATCATCCATGTAGCCAATTCCCATCCAGTTCAAAAGGTCAACCAATGACTTGGGATTACCTTTTCTGTCCACCTGATCCATCCCCCCCCGTCCTTCAAACTCCATGAAGCTATCAGGCCTCTGGTGTGCCATGGTGGCGAATCCCGGGAACTTCGAACGCTTCTCCGGGCTGTCCAAGTTGCTCAACACCTGCGCCAGGCACCACCCCAAACACGTCTGATTCGGGAAAGCAACGGGAACTAAGCATGATTACAGAGGTTGGTACAACCACCTTAAAGTGGATTTACCGTGGTTCTCTTGCAGGGAACTAAACCCAACTGCACATCCAAGTATTCATCAATATCTGGACAGACTGGTTTCTTTTGCGTAAAAAAACTGCATCAATACATGTATGTCATCTTCTGTCTTATGCAGTCGTACATACATCTCCAAAGCTGCGGCACAAAAAACATGAATTCGTGAATTTTGGAGAAACGCGGGTCTGAGCAATAAATTTTCACATGAAGCGACATATTCCTCTCCCCAGGTCCGCCCACATGCTGCTAAGGTACGAAGTTGAGTTTGCGACATTTCAGCCACTGCCAGTCTTCGTTGTAAATTGATCCCAAGGTAAAGAGGGTGATGGGCGCCAGATCATCGTAGAAGTGGGTGATGTGCGTCAAGTACCTTGGGCCCAGCGCCCATCATGGTCATTCTCTAACAGGCTGAGAACAGCATTGCTGGTGTTGTTTTCATCGCACCCTCGACGTCGTCATCACGATCCCCATCCTCATCTCCACTGCGAGCACTGTATCGCATGACTGGCATGATCATCTCATGCAAATGCATCAAGTGGCGCAGTATTGATCATGTCTGGGACAGACATGGTCTGACATTCATCACTGACACCCCAAAATGCTCAATGCTTTCGGGGGATGATGTCAGTCTTAAATAGTGCCTTGGGGTAGCTGGGTAGCGAACCTATTAGATCACCCATTACCATATGTTCCTTGGTCATACCCACCATTTAAAGCCACTACTGAACTTGGCACGATATATCATAATTACTTCCGGTCCTTGACCACTATGAACCATGATGATTGACCGTTACTGACACCCACAACCACCTCTACCACATCTGTTCCTGACGCCATCAGCTCTGAGCGGCGCATATTCCTCTCCTCCAAAGTTGTGGATGCGCAAACACCTGGGGTCCTGCAAGCGATCTCCTGCGCCCAGGTTTCATGGCGGCTCGGTGTCTCACCAAACCCCATGATCTTGGATCCCCGAACTGAAGCCCGGTAGCCCTGAGACCATAACACTATCCATAAATGATTTTTGTTGAGAGAAGTCCCTATAGTGCAAACCATTATCACCAAATGAATGATGTCCTTTCCAAACCACCACCGTGGTGTTAAGGATTTCCTGCT
>VSDK01010358.1:73787-110670 GCA_009767595.1 Symbiodinium kawagutii | reverse complement strand
TTTTGGAAACTTCCGCCTCCGCCTCGTGCGGGAACTACTTGTAGTCAGATTTGTTCACACAAGAGAGATGAGAAGAAAGGAGTTGAACGACATTTCCCGAGTGGCCAACCCTGAGCTGTTGGTTGATTGTTGTCGGTCGTGCAGAAACACCAGACCACTTTTTTCACCAGAACCAACTACCAAGGGAGCCGAAGGTTCTAGGCGATTGCCACGTTTCAGGGTTGTCTTTGAAGAAATTGTTGTCATTGAAACAATCTGGTGGTGTCCTCTCCTGTTGGATGGGAGAGGCAAGAAATTGGCCAAGAAATCTGAGAGCTTTGTGTCAGGTAGTGGGCAACCGCGCAGTGTACCGACAGTCCAAGGGTGATGATGACTGGGGTGACACCTACATCTTCTATGAAAAGTCCGAGACAAGATGGAAGCGTGCCACTGAAGCAACGGAAGGTGTGGTGCCCCTACACTCCTCGAGGATCTGGGCAGGGGTGGATTTGCATTAAAGGCTCTCAGGTGGCAGGGCCACAGTTCACCCTTCAATCTGACTTCTTCATCTTTCTTGAACCTAATCAAGACCCTACTTAATCTTCATCTTTCTTTATACGAGATGTCAACTTTGCGATCTTGACACGGTCGTGCAAGACCCAACAAGAACCTGTTTGTTCCGACACATATTGACGCAAACTAACTACCAGGTCAAACTTACAGCAGGACAGGATAGCAATGGACAGGATCCCACTGCGAAGCTGCGCTGTCAGGATCACCAAGGAGCCTTCTCCTAACAAGGTCGCCTGGATGGACGAGCATGGGAAGATCGATGTCATTGCTATCGACACAGATGGAATCCCTGACAGCACCGGACAGACTCTGACCTGGAACCCTGACGTTGAGGAAGGGTGGAAGGACCCAACCTTCCCGCATTCCAAGGAGCAATCCGATGAAATCCGATGTCGGCGGTTTGTCATGTGGTTTGGCGCCTTGATAGGACACACTCAATTTGCAAAAGGTCACATGTCACATCTTCACGCCAACACTTTTTCCGCGGAGCTCTAAATGGAAGTTGTTTGTTCTTTCCAAACGAGTTTCGGAAGTCTTGCCGTTAGGATGCGCTTTGGATCCTTTGTGAGTGTGCGCTTCGGAGCCAGGGCTTGCTGTTGCTCCTTCCAGGGTGTGCCATGTTTTTTTTGCTTTGATGCGTGGAGTTGCGTTGGCAATATTTCCAGCACCGATGGTTGACTTTCAAGCGTGGTAGTTGCAGTGTTGTGCTTTCAGAGATGTCTTTGTCGATGTGCCCTTTGTGTTGTCATCACTTGCATTTGTGCGCCGGTTTTTCTTCGCCGGGTGTTGCCACTGCTTTGTGGCACATTTCAGTTTATATAAATGGTTGCGTTTAGACCTCAGCGTTTGCACTTTGAAAATCTTTGAAACCCGGATGCTAGCATCATCGCGTGTCACTTCCATGCTGTCCGCATTTGCTGAACATGGCCGATTAAAACTCTTCGCATCTTTTTGCAAAGCATTTCTTTTCTTCTTGCCATTTACTCTTGCATTTATATGTTTTTTCTCTTTGGGGTCTGGTGTGTTGGACCCCCAACTTCAACACCGCAGGATTCCATTGGTGAGAATTGCTCCTTTTCTGAAATGGGCGAAGCAGCAAGCATGGCATGACCCTGAACAAATCCAACATGTCGTTTCTGAAGTTTACCTCTCCCCGAAATTGTTGGTGGTGTAGTTGATTGCTTAAGCGAGTGGTTCATGTCTCCTGTGAATGTTGTCATTGGTTCTATTACGGAAGCACATCAATTTTGGTCAGTGATTATTTTTTTGCAATCGAAGCACAGATCAACTGCCACTGAAAACGTCACCTGAGGCTCCAAAAAGCTGGGCCGTGTCCGCTGGCTTCGGGGTCTCGCGTTGCATTCTTCTCCTGTTTTGTTCGCCGATGTGGAGCCTGCAGATGCCTTGCAGGGCAGCGTTGGCAATTGTTGGCTGATCGCAGCAATGGCGGCAGTGGCAGAGTTTCCATCCTATTTGAAGAACAACCTCTTCCTCAACAAGAAAGTGACTCATCTGAAGAAATTCATTCTCTCAACAAGACATTCACTTTTTGTCGGTTGTTGCGTTTTGTCTCATGCTAATTATCTCTTTTTGCGTGTAAATGTGGTGGTCCACAGATGCCATAACGTTTTTCACCGGACGGGTTTGGGATGATTAGATTCTTAAAAAATGTCCGCTGTCAACACTCCCCACCCACCCACCCACCCATCTCCCACCACCTTTGTCAGCAACACCAGCAAGATAGCATTGCAGTCATCTGGTATTCGTAAAGAAGCTTGATGCGATCTTGACCACTACTGATCTCTAGACGTATTCTCTATGGTCCCTTGGCTTTCTGACCTTTCCGATCACCAGCCTCCTTTCCCCGGTTAGCCACCAGCTGCTCGTCGAATCCATTGTTTGGTGACAATTCTATTCGGATTTAATATGATGTTAACGAAACTTATTGCTGATGCATTTTTTCAAACTATGTTTCACGTGTCTTTTCAAAGATATTATTTGTTTATGGCAATGGTGCTTTGATACCAATGTGGGTTCAAAGTGAAACTTTTTTGGATAAGTACCTGGGGACTGTGAACCATGTTGAGCCGCCTTGAAGGTCTCAAAAGAGGGCAAGTACCACGTGAAGCTCTTTGACGGCCGTGTGAACCGTTGGAAAGTTTTTGACGTGGACGACTATTTGCCGTGCACTTCGTGGGGTGGAAATCGACCATCTTTGTATTTTGGAAAGATCAACGATGGGAAACTCTGCATGGTGCTGCTGGAAAAGGCCTTCGCCAAGCTCTATGGAGCTTATGGAGGACTGAAGTCTGGCTGGCAGCCTATCGCTTGGTTCCACATGACAGGCTGCGACAACTTCTTCCGCTACCACTTCACCTATGACTCACCGATGAAGTGGGAGGTCGTTGACAGTGAAGGTATTCCAGTGTATTCCGACAAGAGAAGATCGAAGAAGCTTGGGGTGTTGCCAGCAGGCGCTCACTTTCATGAAAAGAAGAGGATTGGATCCTGGATTCAGATCGTCAATGGAACCGATGGACCCAGCCAAGGGTGGGTCACGTACTACAGCAAAGGCAAGCGAGCGGCACGCCGCAGTCCTGCCTACGCGCCACGCTTCTACTTCGGCCATTTGGAAGTGAAGAAAGCAACGGTCAGTGCCTCAGTCTGCCCTGACAGATAAGAATACCTTGCCGAGAAGAATGCGCTTGCCGAATGTGTACTGTGTATGCGTGCATGTGTGTATGTGTGTACACAATGTAATGTAGCGTGCCTTGAGGTAAGGTAAGGTCAGGTCATGTAAGGTATGTCATATGTGTAGGTATACAATGTAAATGATTACACTATGTATGTAGGAATGTTGGCATGTATGCATGCATGTACGCAACGTATGCAGTGTATGTCATGTATGGCAAGGGGTGTATATATAATGCAGCGCATTGTAATGTAATGCATTATGTAGACACGAGTATTCGTCCGCGTTCTTTGTTTCTTTGGGGGATTTCTTTTTTGATGTTTTTCCGCTCTGAAGTGGTTTTGCGTTGCCTTGTTTGCTTTTGTGCTTTCTTGTTCCCTGTTTCCTTTTGTCGTTTGTCCACATTGCTGTAGATACCTGCTTGAAAAAAGCAGGGAGTTGTAAATTCTTGCGAATACAACAAAAGCTGAAAAAATGCCCTCTTCAACACATTGCAAATAGCAAGCAGTTGCCGGACGGAGGACAAGACATGAGTGAAAAAACACAAACACACCCTTCTTAAGAGATGTAAATGTGAAAGTGTGTTCACATTAAAAAAGTTCACATACCTGCCTTGACTTCCGTTTCGCCCAGGTGATGCAAGGCATCAAGGGAGAACGCGAACAGTCAGGAGGATGGAGGGCAGCTTTCAGCCAGAAATCCGCCAGGTTTGTATTTGGGCAGCAGTTTCAGAGTAATACATTTTTCTAAGTGCTATTGGAAAGGCCATAGGAATTGGATTAGTTTTATTGTTTTATTCTTATGTTTCATGAGCTTGTCATTGGCTTCCAACAAAGACTGGCTGCAGGTTCAAGGTGAAGAAGTCTGGGAAGATCTGTTGAAATTTGACAAGGACAACCACTTGATGGCAGCTGTTGCCACCACAAGCCAAGACGAATCAGACTCTGGAATGGTCCATGGGCACGCCTACAGTGTCTTGAAGGTGGTTGAAGTAGATGGTGTCAGGCTGGTTGCTTGCAGGAATCCTTGGGGATCAGATGCTGAATGGAATGGACCTTGGAGTGATCGCAGTGCTGAGTGGCGGAGCAATCCTAAGATCTCCAAGGCCTTGAATGTGGATTTCCAAACGGAGGGCACTTTCTGGATGGACTGGGAGGATTGGATGTATGTCATGGGCAGCATCAAAGTCATGAATTGCAAGATGCCAACATCGCGAGGTGACTTTCATGCTCAGTTCTTCGAGGACGACGCAGATGCTGGGGATGAAGGAAACAACGATGATGAGGACAGCACACAAAGGGAGAGAGGTGTAACGTTGTAATGTGAATATTGGTGAAATGATTTTAGGGGTGTTGATCTCTTTGTTGCATAAGTGATGTGAAGTGCCTTCCAACATGGCAGTTGCGAGGATGACTCTAGCGGTGGAGGTGGCGATATTTGGATCTCACCACCCAAGACGGGAGGCAAAATCATCGCTTGCTCCGGGCTGGGGGTGAATTGGAATGCGCCAGTCCTGATGCAGAATGGCACTCGCATCCAACCAGGTGACACCGATGCCACTTTCCAGAACGTCCCTGCATGGATGGACGGCCTGACCTACTTTGGCCATCCCATTGACGTCTCTGCCGGCATGTGGAACATTGAGTTCGAGCCTCCTTTGAAAATGTATGTTTGGCTCATGGAGGGTGCGTCTGACTCACTTGAGTTGGTGATGCCGACTCAAGGGTGGCAAGAAGAGAACTGTCCGGGATTCCAAAGCAGTGATGGATACAAACTCTTCGTTTTGAGCAAATACATCGAGCAGGAAGACATGTACACTGGGCGCTGGGAATGCTTCAGAACCATCAGTTCCAACTTCTGCGGCGGTCTCGTTGGTGTCTATCCGTTGCCAAAGGAACCTGAAGTCATCCCAGCCTCCTCAATGCCTCAGAGTAACTTTCCAGTTACAAATTGCTCTGGTCTGGAAGTTGAGTGGAATCCACCACTACCCATGGAAGAGGGCACCCAGACGAATCCTGGCGAGCAGGAGTCGATTTGCTGTTGTTGAACTCGTTTTTGAACAGATACTGAAGCAAAGTGTTGTTCATATTTGTTCTCTTTTGCTCTCAATTTTACTCGCTGAGACCTGAACAGGAGCACGTGTTTCAGAATGTACCTGAAGTCCTACAGGGTGGCACCTACATTGGCACCAAATGTTGGCCTTCAGCGGGTACATGGACCATTGAGTACCAAGCTCCTTGTAAGTTGTATGTTTGGGCCAGGGAAGGCGAGTACAACGGCGGCGTAGATGGCATTTTGAGCGCTGACGGATGGGCTCGTGAAGCCGCAGATGGCTTTCAACGGAGCGACGGCCAAGAGTTGCATCTTTGGGGCAGGCACTTTATATCAGGACGAAACAATGCCACTCGAAAGGGGGAGTTAGACACATGAAATGTCACATGAAACAACTTCTTAACTCGCCTTTGCAAAGGATATGATGTTTGAACAGTTGGAAGTTTCGTGTGGGTTTGAACTGCAGGATCCTCATACAGCGTCCAGTTGGAGTCTTGCATGGTAGGCGGTGTCGTTGGCCAACCTCTTGACGTGGGTGGTGAAGTCACAGCTTGCTCCGGGCTGGAGATCGACTGGAATGCGCCACGCAAGATGGGCGACAACACCTTGGTGAATCCAGGCCTGGAAAGACTGGACCACAACCATTTCTCAACGTGCAATTTTTGAACCTAATCATTTAGTATGTTTTTTCGTTATATAAATCATATACTGCATAACATATGTGTCTGCATGGTGGTGGATGGGGTTGTAGTGTTGTCAACGTTGTCATCAGGGTGGTGGTGCCGGTGATAAGTCAAAATCCACAAGCTTAGATGCATGGGACGGCTGGATGGATTTCTATACTTTTGCTTTTGGGATGTCTTGCCTGACTCATCTCAGATTTTGGACAGCAGACAGGGATTGCGGACAATCGGCCTTTCTCCAGAGTAGAGATGTGATTCTAGGGTTTTTGACGTGCAGATAGGTTGTTTACCGGAAAGTGGGGCTTCAATTTTGCTCAAGTGACAGGAGTTTTGTTTGTTTTTTGTTTCGGGGATCATGGATTCTCGCGGGTTGTCATGGTCTCTTGCTCTATTGGCCTTTTCTTTGGAGCTTTTGCAGCGAAGGTGCAAACCATAGGGGTTTTCCGGTGGAACTAGAAAGTTTCGTCACAGGTGACCGGGACTATGTCTTCCGCAACGTGCCTTCCTTCCTGAACGGCGGGCTCTATGTCGGCAGCAGGACTTGGCCAAAAGCAGGCACCTGGACCATCGAATACGAAGCTCCCACGATTCTTTACGTCGTGGTGGAAATGGGCGAATACAACGCGGGAGTGGATGATGTGCTGAGTGCAGATGGTTGGGTGCGTGAAGAGGTGGGCGAGTTCTGTCGCTGGAATTCCAAGGGCAACAACCCGTTGGGCGTTTGGAGCAGACACTTTGAGATAGGCTCCTCGTACAGCACCTTGGTGGAGAATTCATTACTCAAAATGCTGGGATTTTCCCTTGAACGATTCTCATCGATTATCAACGTTCTGCCAAAAGAGTTGGTTGAACAGACTTGTAAACTGTCTCATGCCTGAGTTTTTGTCACTTCTAGCTCCTGCACGCACTCTGGCAAGTCATAGTTTAATGACATGAGCCATATCTATCCAAGTTTCCAGATTGACCGGCTTCTTCATCCCGCAATACAACAAGGCACGCCTGGATACAAGACGAGGTCTTCGTCCGCAAAAGGTGTCCTCTCTCTCTCGCCCTTTTGCTATCTGCCCACCTACCAAGATGTCGACGACGTAAAACTACGATAATGTCCCTTTAAAATTATCGAATTTGAGTGCTTGGAGGATGCCATTGGCCACAAAAGGAGGTGAAGGCTTCTTTGGAGGAACGGATGTTGGGGCGCCGTAAGGCACATGTCAAGATCCATTTGGTAACCGATGTTAGGCCCATCTCAGACTGATCTTGGGCATAGCCGATGTTGGGCACATCTTTGACTCATCTTGGTGCTATTGTATGGGCCCCAATCCTCTCTTTGGGACCATGTTGGACTCCAGGTGAGCGTAAATTTGACCCATGTTGGGCTTCGATTGGATCACTACTTCTTACCCCCGGAGACGTGGAAGTAAAATCGTCAAGAATATGTTTTTGGACAAGTTGGACATCCCATAGCATCCTATGTTGGGCTCAAAACTTTTTTCACGCTGAATAAAAAGATCCAAAAACGAGCTCGCTGCAATGTTGGCCTTTTGACAACTACAATTTTCAGACTCTCAAAGGTTGAAAAATGGGTGCAACTTACACCTATGTGTCGACAGCGAGTGCTAACAAATGCAGGCTATGTCTTGCGCCGCTGTCCATTCCATGCGGATTTATTTCCAGGGTAGCTTCAGATGTGGGAAAACATGAAGGCCTTCATGTGCAGCTTTGGATGTATTTAATGCCTGAGGCATTGAGACGAATGGCCTGTTCGTTGGAGGTGTTGTTTCAGCATGCGCTCAGTGAGGGCCAAGAAATAGAATTTCACCCAGAAACAATGCCAAAGGCAGTGTTCGACATGGGGTTGTCCGTAAAAGATTGCCCAAAAACCATCCCAGGACGTGCGCCATTTATGGACAGCCCCGATGGTTGCTGTTATCCAGCAAGATTAATTGGATCTTGGCGGCCACTGTTCCACGACTCAAAGTAGTAGGAACTTAGGCTGTATCCATCTGCCAAGACCTCTGCCAGGCGAATGTTGACTGTGCCTGGAGACGATAGAAAAAAGGGAACACGGCTGTTTCAATCTGGCTCACTCTTAGCACACTTTTCAACAAAGTGCAGCAGTGCTGGGTGAACTGGGCAAGACCTCATAAGAAAGGCTCCTATCAACCAGAACTCGTCCACGACAGCTTTTGGAGACCCCAATCGCCCTTATTGGTCAGATCTCGATTTTTGGTTGAGCTACTATACAAGGATTGCATTTGCAATGGAAGATGCATTAAAGTCGATAATGCTTTCTCCTAGGCGATGCCACTTATCCCAGCTCCCGGGAACTGCTTCATTGTGGTTTTGTTTCTCTGCCATTTGGTCTCTTCCGACTGTGCAAACATGGTTCTTTATGTTTTGATGTGTATTTCGACCGCCTTATCTTTCGTTTGACATTGGGAGATCAGCATGAGGCATGGCTTTGCCACAGAAATGAGGCATTCTGAAGCACTTTTCTCAATGGACTGAAAACCACACTAGGTTGAGGTGAAATCGTGAAATCCACTGTGTCAAGTAGTCAAGAACACATGCAGCATTTGCATACCTTGGCAGATAGTTGCGAAGAAGATGACTAGACCACTCAGATTGTGCCACATGACTCTTGTGATTCAAATTTTGATAGGGACGTACCAAGCACCTTCCATTATGCTAGGCCCTATGCTGTCCCCGCATGTTACATAGAGTGATTTTTTTCCAAGTGATGACCTGTATGTACGTATATTTGATATTATACTATTCTCTCTCTCTCTATATATATACTATATATATGCACATCTGTATACACATGTACATAGATGTCTTTGCAGTTCCGGAAACCGACCACAAGAGTGTTTGAGAGACTGGGCCAAAAGTGCTTGACTTTTCTTGAAGGAAAGGCAGGTTCAAATTTTGGAACAGTTGTTTGCAGCCATGGCTGTTGTTGGTGTGAAGAGGTTGTCAAACTGCAACCGCGGTCATGGCTCGAGATTAATCACAGTATCAAAATTTTTGGCAGCTTACTTTCCACGCCAGCACGGGTGAAAAAAGCGGTTGGCACGCCAAATGGTTGAAACGTTGAATGAGTGATACGATACCTACCAAGTAGTCCTACTAGTCGTAGTTGTCTAATTTGATGTTAGGTCGCATTGCATCATCTCACAACAGCTTCTTTTTCACACAGCTTCACCGCGATGACCGTGGCAGAGAAGCCAACGGCCGAAAAACATGCAGAGTTCGCGTTGGAAGAGGAGCGAGTTTCTTGTTGAGCTTGGTTTCGACAATCGTCTGAGCTCAGATTCCCAACTAACAATGGTAGAACTTGACTTGATGGATGCAACGGTACTGCTTGGCCTACTATGTTTAGCCGCTGTTGACTCTTAAACCAGGCCGTTTGGATTTCGGAATAACTCCTTTGGACCTTCGGCTCCCTTTTTAGTTGCTCTGGACACCCAAGACATTCATCAGTATCAGAGGACCTCTGGGTGTAGATACGGTCCCGGTCCATTTGATCCCTGCAGAGCTTTGCTTTCCTGACCTGTGAGTAGCTCTGCGATTGAATGAAAACAGCGGCTCTGTACCCTTGCCATTCACATTCCAAAAATGAATCTTGTTCATCCGCCCGTTTGTCCTGATAGTAACGGCCAACTTCCCACGGGGTCTCTGTATTCTTCTCCTGAGGAGGAAAGTCTTGATGAAGAAGAAGAGGTCATTGAACCAGAAGATGTGCCCTACGGCAAATGCCGTTGGGATTTCTTTTTGAGCCACTTGTTTTATGGACTTCAGCGGTGGACTTCCCTTTGGCAGCTGTAGAACACTTTTCACTACAAACAGACAGCTTAGCACTCTGGCGAATCTGAACCATTCCCAGTCTGCCATGAATCGGTGGTGTTGTTTTACGATCATGAAATGCCCACTAGTAGATTTTGATACAGTGTTGTTACTCAGTATCTCATTTATTCGTATAGAATGGTGTATAAAAAGTATATAGTATTTAGTCTAGATCTATTTATTGTTTAATAGATATGTGTAGTACTGCAATAGTACTGCATTATTTTCACAGCTTGGTGTCCTTTGTCCCAGGTCACAAGCAGTCCAACGCCCAAGATGCAGTGCAGAATCTGCGTTTGGCCCTCTCTGAGCGCTTTCTGGGTGCCTCCTTTTGGTTAGACATTGAGCAGGCAGGGAATGCTGGGAAGATCGCGATCAACTTTGAGGGATTGTTGTTTTGAAGTTGATGGAAATTTGATGATCTTCACTAATGGCACTGGTAAGCTTTGATGTGGCGCCTGGCAAGGATCCAACCGTCAAAGGCATGTGCAATGGCGTGTCATATTCACGAAACGTGTTGATTTTCCTCACGGAGGGCATCACTGAGAGCAAGTTCTGTCAGATGGAGCTACGATGGGCCCTGGAAGCCAATCGGAATCTGATTCTGGTCATGGAGACCGATGACAGACATGGCAAGCCCAACATGGAGCAGCTGATCCACAGGCGACAAGAGCAGATGTCTTGACAGCAAATCTTAAGACCAAGACTCTTCTGTCACTGAAGAATGTCGAAACATTTCGAAACATGTTAACAAATTCAACAAACCCACTGGAGCGTCTGTTCTTGTGAGGTGCCCAGATGACTTGAAGGCTGTCTTCACCCAGAATAACATCATCCCTTGGTTTCGAGATCCCGAGTTTCGATCTGTCAGCGTGGAGAAGATCCTTCGTCGCTGTGCCAAAGATCCCAGGAGGACGGCAGCGAGCAGAAAAACTGCCAAGCCTCTCGTGCAGCTTGGATCACTTCGAATCTCTCCGATTCTCCAAGCACGTGCCATCACATCAAATCAAATCATGATGACATCCAATCAAATCTCATCTCATCATCACGCAGCTTGTGCTCCAAGGTATGGCAAGGGAGGAGGTGGTGATGGCGAAGGAGCCGAAGTCTTCGACAAAAGCTTTGTGCTCTTCACAGCTATGTGCGGAGTGGCTCTACCTGGAGAGCCTTGTGCTGCACCGCGAGATTTTGCAGAAGTAATTCTTCATGTTTTATATAGTATAGATGAGTGTGGTATTTTGAATTATTCATGTATTTTATCATACTTATATTTTGTTGTATAGTTTTTGAATTCCATCTCCATCTCAACTAAGGGTGACCATTTTGGGGTCACTTTCCCACCCCATTGCTTGTCGTGATGTTTCAGAACAGTTTCTCTTACTATCGAAACTTCCTCGTAGACCTCAAACTCAAGTCTGAACGCAAGATGGGCATGTTCGCTGCCACATCCTTTCCATTTTTGACAGCCCCCTTCGGCTTCCGTTTTGGGTCGCCATTTTGGATGTCAGGTGTTCCATATCACAAGTAAGGCACCCAGAACTCCCTAAAGCCGAAAACCTTCGGTAGGACTTCTGATTTGCGTCTCCAATCATTTTGATCCATGTCAATGTCCGTGTGCTCCATAGTATTTCTATGTATTTCTTGACTTCAGATCTTTTTGGAGTGCCATGCCATGTAATGTAGTCTGTCTCAACCTGCTTGTTTTCTTGTGAGTCAATGCTGTTCATTATGAACAAGCTTATCACCTCCAATAGGTTTGTTGGATAATGGTCCATTCTCGAATCTATTTGCTGCTTAGGCCGGCAAAAGAACGAGATGCTGGGCGGTTGCAGTGCATCTTGACGTCAATTTTTGATGCAAAGCACACAGGTTGTTGTTTGTTTTTTGTCGTTTCCAAATGACTTAGGGAGTGATTGAAATGCCCTGAGCCAACCTTTGTGTGAAACTGTTTCACCTTAGCAATCAAAGGGTACAAGGTAAATGTCCATATAGTTTTTCATTCTAACAGAGGATGTCATTCCTTGATGTTTCCTACCAAACTCCAATAGTTTCTGCTTGCACTCTGGACAAAGCGGCACGAACATGACTGTTATGGTCGATCTGAGGCGAATTATTCTATTAACGTGTGGCATGATGTGCTGCAGCCGTTTGTTCACACCGGAAGGCAGCTCATTTCTTTCCCATTTGCAAGTCTCCTTGGTATGGTTCGATGTTCCATTCAATGTGCATGAAGAAGGGTTCGGGAAAATCTTGGCTAAGAGAAGAGGTAATTTGTTTGCTTTCTTTGCCTTGTCACCAGAAGCAAGTCTGTTTCACGTGTAAGTTTTGCAAGTGAAGAGCCGTTTAGAAGTGACTTTCCAGGCCCCGCTTTTCTTGACTACCAGACCATTGTGCAGATCGTCGCTGCACATCCTATGATCTTTTTGCTCCTGCATGCACCCTGGAGCATCAAGAGGGATCCATGGACTTCAACTAAGGTCAAACTTCAAGCTAATCACCAGCTCACAAGGACAATCATAAACCATGCTTGAGGGTCGAGCAAGTTAGTCATGGTCACAAGGTTTTTTAGCGACCATGGAACACCACCATGATCATTGAGGTGATGTTGGTGCTTCTCCGCTCTGACATTGTTGCTGATCTCCTTGCAAACCATATTGACTGCGCCAGCGAAGCTCCACCCTCAGATCGAAAGTATCCAAAGCATAAACTGAGTTCATAGCTTCGCATAGCTTCCAGTTTATTCAAAGCTTCTTCCATACCTTAGTTTTTACGGAGCCTTGGAGGGACCTTTTTTTGGTCCGGGGAATGGCCCACTGGCCCAAGGGCAAGAAGCTGCGGTTCAAGACGAAGGTTCTCACAGCTTTGGTCGCTTTACTAACGACCACTTTGTCTCTTTGGGGCTGGGTGGGTTGCTCGCCTGCACCATGGACAATGTGATGCCAATGATGCCAAGTGGCTATGCCAAGTGGCTATGCCAAGTGGCTATGCCAAGTGGCTATGCCAAGGCTACCTTCCCGGTTTCTTTCATCCCTACTACTTGACCAGTGGCAATGGCCTGGTGGTCTACGGTGCCTCAACTGAAACTGCCAGGTGTGTTTCGCATGTGCCACGTGCAAGTCGCCTGGGCCCCTGTGGGGCCCCTGTGTCTCAGGCATAGCCCACGGATTGACTTGGATCTTGATCCTTCCCATCTTCTTTGGCAGTTTTTTCGCAGCGCTGATGATTATGTTCACACTTCAGGAGAGCAGAGCTCTAAACTCGTGTTGTGCACACAGCTGGGGCGATGGTAGGTCCATGTGTTGCTCCATTTCTTCGGGGTCAAGTGCAACCAGTCTGTGTCTTTGAATCTTGAAGAATTCTCTTGTAACAAACACGTCATGAAGATTTATCTATGCTTGATGACACTTGATCATGATCTGATTGATGATGTTTTACTGACAGTCAGTCATGATGAATTCTGGCTGATGATCGTTGATGATCGTTGATGATTGCCGGTCCTTGAGTCGACTGATAAGCTCTGGCCGGCGCATGCTGGCGCCAGGAGCTGTGCAACATGGCACTTCTCACAGCTTTCAATGACTTGCACCCGGAATTGGAACACGAAGGGCTCGAAGCCGTTGTGAAATCGCATGACGGTCTCAACGTCTCAGACCATGACCTTTTTCGCTTCCAGGTGGGGGGACGGTACCGGATCCGCTCCACTTGGTGCCAAGTTGGGGAGAGCTGAAGGGAGCTGAAGGGAGCTGAAGGGAGCTGAAGGAAGCTGTTTGGAGAGTCGTTCGCTCACAACTTGCTGTCCCGACGGTAGCCGTGCAGGTGAAGTATGCGAAAAGTTGGGAGCTGTACAAGAAGATCCAATGGCAAGTTGCAATGCCTCTGACAGTATTCTGGTTCATCGAGTTTGGCCTTGTGTTCCTTGACTCTGACGTCCGGTTCTGGCTAGTTTTGCTTTCAGCCACTGCCAGTTCTGTATCCTATTGGATCTTGGAAAACTCATCGGCTCACCCCGAGAGACCTCAAGTCAGTGACTTTTCATATCTGCGCGTTTGTCAAGACGATTCATGGGTGACATAGCCATTTCCTGATCCAAAGTCATTTGCGAAACAACGCAGCTCAGCAAATCCCTGTTGGATGTGGCTGTCTGAGTGCCAAGGATTTGGTCCATTTGGAGCCTCGCTCAAGGCATTGAGGCTGATGAAGCTGATTACAGGGTGTCCAACTTGAAGAGCTATTGGAACTTGGTGGTGCGACTGAGTTGGTTCGTTGGAGGTGGGATTGGGATGAGTTGACAATGACCTGCCGCACGTGAGTCACAATGAAAATGGTAGAGCTACCATTCTGAATGGGGTCATCCAACCGGTCAATGGGAAGATGGCCATGAAATACCATGAGTCAATAAATCCCCATCAGGAAATAAATGAAGCAGCGTAGTGCAACATTGACCATGGCCATCCATGGCTCATATCACTTGCAACACATTGCTTTGAGTCTGGCCCGCACTTCCATGCACAGACACAACACACCCCTGCCCCAACACTACAGGGGACATTGACTGAAGGTATTTGCCATACCATTTCTCTGTCCTCAAGGAAAGCCATTCGCTCTTGGTTTTCTCATGACTGCTTTCCAGGGTAGTTAATCGCACCGGAGTCAATTGTCATGGCATGCCCCGCTACAGCAGGCAGTCCATGGTTTGGTGCTGGATGCTGGATAACTGCATTGCTGCCCTGGGGCAGCATCTACTATGCTTGGAGGATGAACAATCTCAGCAAACGCTTGATCTTCAAAAATCCTTCGACCAGGCAGTGTTGAGTTCGATGTTGAGTTCCTTAAGCGAACTGTGTGCACTTTCTGTGTCAGAGTTCTCATTGGCTGTGCCAGGCATGCTCTCCGTGCTTTCTTGGCTGAGTTTGCCTTGGAGTTTCGGGTGAGTTTTATCCAAGCGACGCCCAAAGGTCTGCTGCTTTTTGTTCCAGTGCTGGTCATGAACACGCTGGGCTTCATCGCAGATGCTTTGAGGCTTTTCAATGCCATTTAAAGAAATGTCAACTGAGGCAATGTCAACGTAACGTACCAAATATAGATAGATAATATTTGCTTCATGGTGTTTTAATTAGCTTGCAAGACAGGATTAGTGACGAGAAGAACCCGGATTAGCATCAAAGTTTCTAAGTGGGGAGACATTGCAACTGAGTTCCGAAGTTTTTCCAATCAGCCAAAGGCTGAAGTGTCTCACCTTAGCCGTGGCGCCTCACCCTTCAGAGGAACGGCGCAGCGGAACGGCGCAGCGGAAAGGCACAGTCTCCTTCTAGGGACGGCTTCAGATGCCAGGCTGCTGCGAAGATTTGAGAAATGCTTATGCAATGGGTTTGAGAATGGTTGTGTCAATGAACAAATATAATGATGTACGTACTTATTTATGAAGGTGCAGTTGGAATGACCACCGAACTGACAGGTACCTTTCTAATTTTGGTAACCGGACAAAGAGCTGTTCTTGCTACAAATAGTATTTGTTGGCTGAAGCACAACCTGTGTAGCAGCTCATTGAGCCATTTTTGCGCTGCATCATGTTTCCTGCTACGCACGCCTGGATACTGAAGTGAAAATGGGAAGCGAAGCAGTGAGAGGGGAGAGTTATATATCGAGTTTTTGTTTCTGACATTAGCACACTTATTTTTTCTGTATTGGCCCATCATGGATAATTTTGGCTTCCTGAATTCAGTACCTTTTAGAAGTGAAAGTACTGTAGTCGTGCTTTTCCTTCAGGCGTGGCCACACTTCCGGGCCATAATTTTGACATTCGAGTTTGCTCTTGACTGACGCAAAGTTTCCTCGAGCGGACCTTTGGAAGTCCAGCGATGTGAGTAACGGGGAAGGTCACTTCAGGTTGGAGTCGATTTGCGCAATTGAAGTGAAGGAGTTCCTCTGTTTTGCCAACACAACTGACTTGTTTTAGGGAAGGACCTGATTGTGCAATTGAGCGCAATTGTGAATGAGTCGAATGCCAAGTAGCACATGAGTAGCTAGGGTTTCCTGTTTAACTTTAGAAGATTTGAAACTGCGCTTCACAACCGTTTCCAACGATTCCACTGAAATCTAGGCTTCGCACGAAGCCTGTCCCTCTTTGCAGAGTGTCCCACCGCCAGTGTCCTTTAGTGTCATGAAAGAGTGCTCTTCGAACCCCATAGTGTCCCCAGGGCGTCTTTCCATATTTTGTTCTCAGTGTCACTCTGAGTGTGTCTTGAAGTGTTCCCAAGATGTCTTTGTAAGAGTGTCCCAGAGGTCTTGGGAGAGTCTCCTTCCAATCTCTTACAAGAGCGACTGTGACAGATCCTCAGTGCTTTCTCCATATTTCTCCCCAAGAGTGTCAGCGCTTTGCAGAAGCTTCACTCCAGGACTTAAACAGAAGTGATTTTCACGCCAATCGATGCAGCGCGTGTGAGGGGTGCGGCTCTAACTCTGATAGGTTTCGCTGTCGCAGAAGTGGAGCCCGTTGTTTACCCAGGGTTGACCCGTCCCTTGGATGTGCAGGAGATAACTTTAAAGCGGACCATGCTTTCAGAGCACTTTCAACTGGGTTCCCTGGTAAGCACCAGGGCGTGGACGTAGCTTACGTCCACCAAAACTCGAGCATATGGCGGAACACTGCAGCCATTTTCGGCTTGGAATTGCTCGTTGACAATGGCCGGAAATGTCGGGGCATTGCTGCCGTCAATTGGACGCGCAGAGGCAGAATCCCGAAGTGGACAATAAGAAACACCCTAAGAGTTGATTATGTTCACTTTTCAAATCTTTTGGTGATATGCTTCTGCCATGGCACAGCAAACAGATTTGGTTTCAGCCATTATTTTCAGCAAAATATTGGGATTTGGCAACCGGTGGTTACTGCGTTTGTGTTTGTGTTTGTTTGTTTGCAGCCTGTGACAGGTGCCCGCGGATGACAAAACCATTGGGAGCGCCACTGCCCCCAGCGTTACCATGCCTTTGCTGCCTGGGTTGCAGCAATCGGCTGAAGGGCCTGCAGCTCCAATGACCGCACCACCCAAGAAGCCAGAGCAGCCCGCTGCACAGCGGCTTTCCTCTGAGCTCACCAAACGGAGATTGCAGTTGTCAGAGAACAAGGAGCAGAAGCATCCTGGGAACGCTTCCAATGATCAATCACCTCAAGACCTTCAAGTTGATTCAAAAGTCAGCGCCAGAACTATCTCAACTTCAACTGCCTCTGAGATCGCAAGCCCAGACAAGTCGCAAGATGTGAAAGGGAATCCTGAAGATGATGATGCTGCAAGTGAGGGAAATGAATCTGAAGTGCTCTCCCTTGGGGAGGAAGAGAAAGATGAGTTTGGTGATTTCAATCAGGCCTCGAGTCTCTCAGGTTTTGCCGGTTTCTCGGGTTTGTCAGGTATGGGCGTTTCAGGCGCGAAGGACGGAAGACGAGCGGGACGACTGGCGTGCAGAGCCTCGGTTTTTCACACCAAGCAGCCCACCTCCAGGCAATCCGTCTTGCATAAGGCGGGTGATGGAAGGAGAGCCTCTGCTCGGAAATCTGTTGCCTTGACCCTCAGTCAAAAACTCTTCAAAGCGGCCAAGAAGAGCAAGGAAGCACCTTTGGTGCACCTCTTGGTAAAACTTTTTCACTCTTTCTGTGCATCTCTTTTTTTCCTCGTTGAAACAGGTACATGCTTGGACTGCATGATTTTGCCTCCGTCTCCAGGCTTGCGTTCCTTTGCCTCCCAGTTGCCGATGGTCCTCATGGTCTCCCACTTGCTTTCCACTTGCTGATGCCTTGGAACGCATGATGCCAGACTTGTCTCCTATTTGTCTCCCATTTGTTTCCCGTTTCTCTCCTTGTTTTCCACTTGCTGAGACACATGATGCCAGATTTGTCTCCCACTGGTCTTCCATTTGTCTCCTACTTGTTTCCACTTGTTCCGCAAACAGGCTTACCCTTATAAGCTTGTTACTCCTTTGAACGATGTGCACGCTTGGAATGCATGATGCCAGATTTGTCTTGTACTTGTCTCCAAGTTGTCTCCCAGTAAAGCATGATGCCACGCTTGTCTCCCATTTGCCTCCCCCTTTTTTCCACTGGCTCATCTAGTTTCCGACTTGTGTCACGCTTGTCTCTGATTTATCTCTCACTTGCATCGGGCCGCATGATGCCAGAAGTGTCTTCCATTTGTCTTCCATTTGTCTCCCACTTGTCTCCCACTTGCTGATGCCTGGGGCCAGCATGATGCCGGGCTTGTCTCCCATTTGTTTCTAACTTGTCTCCCACTGGCCAAATCCTACTCTGTTTGGATATGGCTTGCACAATAGCCAGCATGATGACTTTTAGTTTCCAACTTGGCATTGCAACCCTTGTTTGGGGGCTACCCTAGTAATCCCTAGTCATGATCTATGCTATGATTTCTTAGTTGTGGTCCAGTTTCTAGAGCGCACTTCTTTCAATAGCCAGTGCCATTTCCGTATCTGAGGCTCTAACAAAAGATGCCTTTGCAGTTCTTTGTTTTGATGAAGGCGATGCAGATGATGAAGTGGTTGAAGCGAAAGATCGTGGGTGCAGACGGTTCTTTTCCATTTGCAAGGGCGTGACCAAAGAGAAACTCATGTCTGATGATCTTGACTCTGCTGCAGTCGAATCAATCAAAGCCTGCTTTGACCGAATTGTCAAAAAGGCAGGGCAAGAGTCGATTGCAGGGGTTTCTTGTGACGTGGGCTACCTTTGGATGAAGCACCAGCGAACTCTTCGTCAAGCCTTTCCAGATTTCACAGTTCTGACGACGCCCATGATGCAGCTGCCCTTCATTTGGACCTGCTTCGGAACGAATGACAAGACCCTCCTTGTGACATGGAAGGATGAAACAGATGATTCCAAAGCACATCACCTGCACATGCTGGAGGATGCAGGCATCAGATTGGACACTCATCGTGTGGAAATCCTGACCCTCAACGCGTCTGATCCGAAGTGGTCGCTGTTCCTCGCTGGTATGACCACACAAAAAGAGAACCAAAAGCTGGTCAATGAGGTCGTAAAGATGGTGCATCAGCAAATCATCCAGCTGTTTGACCAGGCCCCATGGGGAAAGGAGGAATGACTCTTTGTAACGAGAATTCTGTGGGAAACTTGCCATCGAGCCCCTGAAAAGAACCACAGCGAGGGACAGACCCAGTCAAAGCGGTGTATGTCAGGCTCGAAGCGTGACAGGCACTGGTATTTTACATCCAGCAACTTAGGTGAGCGCGTTTGGATAGCTGACATGACTCCAGCTATTTTCAAACCATCCGCATGAATATATTCAACGTAATTCAGCAGATTTCGTATATTGAAACCATTTGCATACAGGCTTGTGTCATAACTTCCCAGCTTTCAGGACATCGACGTGAACAGCATCATGCTTGACAGCGTCTTGAGCAAATTCAGTGAAGTGCTTGGCAAAGCAACGGACTTGCCTGTCTTCGACGAGGCTTCCATGCTGAAACTCTTCAGTTCGGCCTCGTCGCTAAGCCACTTCAGCGACGCGAGTGTCTTGTGCCGCTTACAAGAGAAGAAATCCAAAGCGGAAAGATCCTCGAAGAAAACCATAGACATACAATGACATACATACACTGAGATTTGCCGATTTCTATTCACTTATGTAAACTGATGAAATTTTTAAGGATGGCCTCGTGTTGTAGTATGCTGTAGTATGTTGTAGTATGTTGAAGTATGTTGAAGTATGTTGAAGTATGTTGAAGTATGTTGAAGTGTTGCTGTAAGGAAAATCCTACGAAGCAGACAAAGGCACAGTGGGCCTCATCCAGCTTGAGTATGAATACGTTGCAGCAGTTGGCGACATCGACCATGGCAGCACCTTCCAGTTCAATTCCTGTCCTGAAGTTGTTCCAGCTCTCACCTTCGAGGAAGCACAGCGGGGCTCTCAGAATCCAGTAATTTTGGAGAATTTGAAGCTCGCGGTGGACAAGATGGAGAGGGAGGAATGCTTTGGCATCACTGGGAATTGTGGCTTCATGCATTTCTACCAGCAGTTCGTGCGAGACTATGCCACGGTTCCGGTGTTCATGAGTGCCCTGGTCCAAGTACCAGCCATGGCTGCTGCCCTTGAACCTGATGAGAGGTGCTGGGAGTGATGTTGGCATGTGTTTTAATCACATTAAGGGTTGCATTTTGATGTATTCGCTGTGGATCGGGATGGGAACCTTTTGCTGATCCTTTGCAATGGGGTTTCTGATTGCGACACATCCCAATATGGACCGGACAGCACATATTTTCCACCTTTCAACTGCGGCCTGTCATGCCGATCAACTAAATCAGCTTCAAATCTTCTTTATTTCAAGGTGTTCACATGATTGATCTTCATAGATGTGTGGCACAGGCTCCTGGTTCTTACGGCCAACGAGTCCTCCTTCATGGAATCACGTGACGCGCTCCTTTCGGCAGAGGGTCGTCCCTTTTGTGATTTCAACAGGGTCCTCGTGCGAGGCTGCGAAAACGTACCAGGCCAGAACCGAGACTAGAAGAAACAAAGCCAAAAGCTGCAGCAGTTTAGTCCGTGGTCTGCTCTCCTGCTTTCAGGTTGAGATTCTGCACGTGTTCTTGCAAGTCGGATCTCTGTTGTAGATGGCTAGATGGCACGATGGTATTCACAATAGCACCTTTGAGTTTGCGAAGAAAACATATGCCATTCAACATCTGTGTTTTTTCTTGTGGAGGCTTTGAAGCGGTGGCGAATGCTGAGCAAGTCGATACCATCAAGGTGCAACAACATTTGCAGAAGTATGTGCAGGAGATAGTGGAACAAGAGAAGGACAGTGAGAAGGGACCCATTAAATTGATTTTGTTGGAATGCACAGAGCTGCCTCATTATGCAGCTGCCTTGCGCAAGAGCAGCGGGCTGCCAGTCTTTGACGTTGTGACAAGCGCGAACTTCTTTGCTCATGTTCTACTTTCCACTGAATAAGTGCTGGACGGTGAGCAATGCACGACGATTGACATCTTTCAAGACAATGTCATACACCCAAAGAAGGCATAGACAGATAGATAGACAGCTAGATACATAGATACATATTAATGATAAATAGATTAAATCAACCAATTAATAAATGAATCAATGACAGAGAGATAAGTTAAACAAACAACAAGTAAATAATAGATAAAACATAGATGCATGAATAGACAAAACAAAACATGCATAGATGAATAGATACATAGATAGATAAATACGTAATAGATGAATAGGCAAATAAAGAAATCCATCAATCAATAGATAGATAATTAAACAAATACATAGATAGATGAATTAATACTTGGATAAACACAATGAATAAGTACATAGATCAATGAATAAATAGATAGATGAACAGACAGACACAGACATACGTAAAATTACACCTGCCGGTTTGTGTTTGTTTCAGTTTCGTCACCGTTGGCGGACCTCACATGCTCCAGTAGGGCAGCCACGAGCTTTGTGTCACGGTGGGAGATGTCAATGAAATTGCAGCCGATCGGCGTGGGCGACAAGTGGAACACGGTCCTCCAAAAATAAGGAGGAAAACGTGGAATCAGCGCCACGACAAGTGACCCAACAGCAAATGAGAAACAACATGCGTTTGTAGTGTTTGTGTCTTAGGGACTCTGTGTTGTTTCTGCGACGGTTTCTATGTTGAAAGATAACAATGAAAGACTTTTTTGGATAAGTTTGTTCTTGACAATTCAATTGATACATTTGTGCTTAGTTCAATGAACTGTCAATGTTCTTCGACACCTGAGCAGTCAGAGTTCATCTATTCCTTGCCTTTATCCCATACATCCACTACGGCATGTTACAACTGACTTTGCTTTTAACATTTTGACAAGGTCTTTATTGCGCTCCTTAATTCTTTTATTTCTTTTACTCTGCTCAAAACTTCGATTCTTCTCCTGCTCCTCTTGCCATTGCTTCGGCCGAGTACTTGGGCATGTTACAGATAACTTCCATGCTACTAATCTTCCAGGGCCTTTAAGTCTGTAGGTACTCGAATGTACTCCATTCTTTCACCCTGCCAATGAACTCAAAGAGGACATCATTTCTCCACACTCAAACACTTCAATCCTTTCACGTTTGCTCCAAAATTCGGAGATACATGGCTCAAATATCTCTCTCTAGAATCAATAGTCGAGACCTGATGTCTCATGGCCCTCCCAATAAGGCCGTCACCGTGTTGTTTATCCATGTCTACCTCCCTGCCGTTAAACACTATTCCAACGATAACGCTGGGCAGTCCAGACATATACAAAGTATGGGTAGCTATGGCTTGGAAGAGCATCCAACGCTGCTAATGTTTTCACTTGTTGACTGCTGATCCCTTGCCACATGCTACATGTTTCCAGACCACATGTTTGAAAGACGGTTTTTATCGATGTTTGGTCGTTTGAGTTGGGATGGAATGAAAGACTAAGAAGCAAGAATTAAACGAGCTCTTTTCGGAAGAGAATGAGTAGCATGAAGATTCTAAGTCCATGTGATTGCATGAGGTGTTGAAAGCCGTCCTTGAAGTTCAAATCCCGAAAGGTTGCTGTGCGCGCGGTCTGCTTGGGGGTCACTGTTCCATCTTTGGACGCATGAAACATAAAAGGCGCAGAGATGAGATATGATGAGATGTTGAGACCGGTAAGGTGTGTCTCAATAGCACAGTTGCGTCGCGTGAAAGTTTGCTGTTGGGTTGTCTTCCGCCCGAGTGGTTACACATCCAAGCAGTATCATTGGGTGCTGGTTGGTGAATCGGACTTCCAAGTGCACTACATAATTTTCGGCAGTTCCAGGCTGCAGAATGCACCCTGGCAGCCAATGTATGGAAGCCTGGTAATACAAACTACACAGCGTTCCCTTCAAAGCATTGCTGCTCGTCACTCCAACATCCATCAACATCCCAGCTTCAACTCCTTCATCCAGCTTCCAATTCCATCAGCAAAATATGTATGTTTTGCGACTGCTGGTTTTTCCCTTGTGCATCGCCTGCGGTCGACAGGAAAAAGTGCGCTGCAGTTAGCTTTGGGGTGGTAAACCATCATTCTTGTGTTTATTGGCAAAGATTGACATGAAGATGGCTGGTTACATTGTTTACCAACCAACAAACCGGTGGATTAGTTTGCCACTTGCTCCTATGCAGCGTTGTCCTTTCGCATGCAGCCTCCTGGGCCCTACAACGATAAACTTCTTCATTTTACTGACGTTTTTTGGAAGCGCGCGTTTATGAACAGCACATCTATGCTGCAGCCAATTTTTTGGCTGGCGATTTGCGGAGCAATGTCAAAACCATTTCGGAATGGCCAAATGGCCATTCTGCGCACAATCCAACGGCAACTCCTCTCAGGGGAATATACAATTTTTACACCAGTGGCAATCAAAGACTGATTGGTAAATGCACAAATCATGACTGTCCTCTTGTGAAACCAATAAACTAAGAATCGACCATTATCAAACATCAACCATCATGAACCATCAAACATCAACCATCAAGCATCGTTCATCATTGACCATTGACCATTGAAGTTTTGACATTGCTCGGGGCGGAGCCGTAGAGGGCTGAGCTGAGGTGGGGTTGGGCTCCTTGTGTTTCAATTTTCATGTGCACATGGGATTCTCTTTGACATCTTTGACAGTGCAATGTAGCAATTGCATGACTTACATTCGCTGGGTGGTGTCAGTGTCTCAGACGGCAGAGTTCAAGCTGTGCAGGTTACAGATTCCGCCGGAGAATGGTGCAGATGATCCAGGAATTGCTTGAGGCATCGACAGGAAGGCTTGACAACGCCGCCTTCAAGCAACTGGATACAGACTCTGCCCCTCTAAAATCATCTCCCACCCTGCGCCAACGACTCTTCAAAGCGGCCAGGAAGAGCAAGGAAGCACCTTTGGTGCACCTCTTGGCAAAGCTTTTTCACCCTTTCCCTTTCTGTGCAACTAGGTTTCGTTCACTTAAAGCAATGAGATTTCTCATGATTGCTGCATGATCTATGCTATGATTTCTTAGTCGTGGTCCAGTTTCTAGAGTGCACTTCTTTCAATAGCCAGTGCCATTTCCGTATCTGAGGCTCTAACGAAAGATGCCTTTGCAATTCTTTGTTTTGATAAAGGCGATGCAGATGATGAAGTGGTTGAAGCGAAAGATCGTGGGTGCAGACGGTTTTTTTCCATTTGCAAGGGCATGACCAAAGAGAAACTCATGTCTGATGATCTTGACTCTGCTGCAGTGGAATCAATCAAAGCCTGCTTTGACCGAATTGTCAAAAAGGCAGGGCAAGAGTCGATTGCAGGGGTTTCTTGTGACGTGGGCTACCTTTGGATGAAGCACCAGCGAACTCTTCGTCAAGCCTTTCCAGATTTCACAGTTCTGACAACGCCCATGATGCAGCTGCCCTTCATTTGGACCTGCTTCGGAACGAATGACAAGACCCTCCTTGTGACATGGAAGGATGAAACGGATGATTCCAAGGCACATCACCTGCACATGCTGGAGGATGCAGGCATCAGATTGGACACTCATCGTATGGAAATCCTGACCCTCAATGCGTCTGATCCGAAGTGGTCGCTGTTTCTCGCTGGTATGACCACACAAGCAGAGAGCCAAAAGCTGGTCAATGAGGTTGTAAACATGGTGAAGGAGAAAATCAGCCAGTTGTCTGACAAGGCACGTCCTTGTGTCGAAAGGAGGCATGATTCTTTATGACCAGAATGCTACTAGAAGCTTTCCAACTCCTGAAAAAAGAATGGGAGGGAAAGGTTTAACAAAAATGATAGAAATTTTGTCAATGATAAATGATGCCAGAGATAGTGCTTTCAGCAGGGCCACTAAGCTTGTTTGATCTTCGCAGTCGAATTCACGCAGACTTTCTGCAGGCAATTGGCGTAAACAGCATCGTGCTTGACAGCATGTTGGCAAAGTGCACCGAGAAGCTCAACATGTTCAAGTGTACCAAGTTACCCATCTTCGATGAAGTCTCGATGCTGAAGCTCTTCTGTTCAGCCTCGTCGCTAAGCCACTTCAGCGATGCAAATGTTTTGTGCCGCCTGGAGGAATCCAAGCCCCAGACCGGCAGCTTGCGTTGCACAGGAACCTTTGTTCTTTTTCTTTGGTTCGGATTGTTCGCATTCATTCCTTTTTTTGTCTTGTCAAGAGCTTTCATCCCAGTTGTATTGCGACTGCTTTATTGGCACAGAGAAGCATACTCAAAACATTGGTCTTCCCATTCTTCATACTGCCGGCTTTTGTTGATTCTGGTTTGCAGTATATGTTTTCCCCTCTAAGATCTTTTAAGGTCCAAAGAACGACTGTCCGAAGATGGGCTTGGTGCGACTGGAACATGAGTATGTGGCTGGAGTTGGCGACATCGACCATGGCAGCACCTTCCAGTTCAATTCCTGTCCTGAAGTGGTTCCAGCTCTCACCTTTGAGGAAGCACAGCGGGGCTCTCAGAATCCAGTGATTTTGGAGAATTTGAAGCGCGCGGTGGACAAGATGGAGGCGGAGGAATGCTTTGGCATCACTGGGAATTGTGGCTTCATGCATTTCTACCAGCAGTTCGTGCGAGACTATGCCACGGTTCCGGTGTTCATGAGTGCCCTGGTCCAAGTACCAGCCATGGCTGCTGCCCTTGAACCTGATGAGAGGTGCTGGGAGTGATGTTGGCATGTGTTTTAATCATATCAAGGGTGGCATTTTGATGTATTCGCTGTGGATCGGGATGGGAACCTTTTGCTGATCCGTTGCAATCGGGTTTTTGATTGCGACACATCCCAAAATGGACCGGACAGCACATATGTTCCACCTTTCAACTGCGGCCTGTCATGCCGATCAACTAAATCAGCTTCAAATCTGCTTTATTTCAAGGTGTTCACATGATTGATCTTCATAGATGTGTGGCACAGGCTCCTGGTTCTTACGGCCAACGAGTCCTCCTTCATGAAATCACGTGACGCGCTCCTTTCGGCAGAGGGTCGTCCCTTTTGTGATTTCAACAGGGTCCTCGTGCGAGGCTGCGAAAACGTACCAGGCCAGAACCGAGACTAGACGGAAGCACTGTGGGCCGTGGAAAAAATCCTGGGTGAATTTTGGTTGTGTTTCTATGTAGTTTTGAAACTTGGGGCAGACTGGAGTGATGAATCAGGATTAGCTGTGAACAAAACGAAAATACTGTAGTTGCCCTTGCTGATGGTTGGTTATTTTTCCCGTTTCTTTCCTATGATTCATCACTCTTAGTCAGCCCCCCATTTTGTTTGCAAGACCAAGCAATATCCAGTTGGCCCACAAAATCACCTGAGTGTTGAGAGCCCATCCAAGGTGAACCCCTGTTGTCGAATGATATAAGTCCTTAAATACTTGTTTGTACCTTGGTCCTGGGTTCGCGGCATCCCTGGTAGCCAGCTGGGGGTTCTCCGAAAGCCGGTGCGAAGATTGGTTTGATGATCTTTGTATGATTGCTCAAAGTGCCGTATTCGATCGTATTCGTGTAACACTCATTGGGGCATACAACAGCGACAGATATGGCGGAACTCCAATTTTGCAGTGATGGCTACATACCAATGATAGCGGTGACTCTTTTGGTTTGGCAATAGTGTCTCACATGCCATATCCAAGTTGGGCCGAAATGGTTTGGGACGATCGTTGTCGTGTTCTTCTCTGTTGTAAAAGTTGTGCCATCATATTGAAGGTTTTGAAGCAGTGGCAAATGCAGATCTTGTGGACAACATCAAGGTGCAACAGAATTTGGTCTCGTATGTCAAAGAGATCTTGGAGCAAGAGAAACACAGTGATCTGGGTCCGATCAAGGCCATTCTCTTGGAATGCACTCAGATGCCACACTATGCTGCAGCCATACGCCAAAGCACAGAACTTCCCACTTTTGACGTCGTGACCTGTGTGAATTTCTTTGCTCAAGTCCTCAACAAAGATCGGCTCCACCAGGAAGAGGCAACGCCCTGAAGAAATTAAAAGAGAATTGGTCAGACTGCACCCCTGAAAAGTTTGACGGCAAAAGCTCAACCTTCGATGCCAATCGGAATTCAAACCTCCACAATATACTCTTGGAGGATGCAAGGTATACATTCACGGTGGGCGCCCAACCAGTTTCAACAACCAATTTCTTACTGTTTGTTTTTTGTCACTTGCAAATGGTAGGGACCCACCTTGCGGTAGGCACGCCGTGTATATAGTCAATCTGTGTTAAGCTTCAGTAGCTTGCTCGCAGACTTTGCAATTGGATGGCATTGGTACCGTTGAGCCCTGCATTTTTGAGGCGCTGCCTGCTTTGATCGCCAAACTCGTCTGCGCACCTTGTTGCGATAAGGCAGTTGGGTGGTTCAATGAGCCATTGAAAAAGTAAACAGCCAAAAGTTGTGGCGTGAACGTGCCTATGAAAAAACAACAACAACAACAACAACAAGCAACAGCAACAGCAACAGCAACAGCAACAGCAACAGCAACAGCAACAGCAACAGCAACAGCAACAGCAACAGCAACAGCAACAGCAACAGCAACAGCAACAGCAACAGCAACAGCAACAGCAACAGCAACAGCAACAGCAACAGCAACAGCAACAACAACAACAACAACAACAACAACACCAGCAACAACAACAACAACAACAACAGCAGCAACAACAACAACAACACCAGCAACAACAACAACAACAACAACAACAACAACAACAACAACAACAACAGATATAGCCATTCGTGGTCGATGGGCACAGCTGGCTGTTATTTCCATGGCTCGAAGTCGGCTGGGATATCTCAGGTTTCCCACTTTTGAAAGCGTACCAGCGCTTGGCATGGGTCATGTTGAGGATGCTCTTCCAAGAAGAGGTTGTCTGCTTTTGATGATCCTTGAAATGCGATGTGTATCTGAAATCAGATCTGAATTCGATAACCTGCATTTTGCAGAAAGGCCCGCTGGGCGGGCCCCAAAATTACATGTTCCCCAATGCCGGAGATTTTATACGTTTGTTTTTTTTATCTTCCTTTCAGTTCATACATTCTTTGTTTTACCATGTTTCTGCTATGTCTTTACTACTATAAAATCTTTTCAAGATTCAGGGGAGAAGGGGGAGAGAGGAGACAAAAAAATCGAAAAAAAGATTGAACAACAAGTATTAACCAATTATAGTGACATATTTGAATGCAAGTATTTACCACAATCTATAGTAAAAATATTTGGAAATTGATAAAACTCATTGAGCATGGTAAAAATCACGAAAACATGGGGCCTACCAGGCGGACCGCTCTCACATTTTGTGTGTGTGTGTGTGCGCGGTGTGTGCGTGTGCAAACACTTTGTAAATAGTAATTCATGGCAACTAAATTAATTCTGCAGCTGCATAGCGCAGAGATGAGATGTTGAGAAGTTGAAACCCAGCTCCGACGCGTAAGGTGACATGTGAATCTCGGAAGCACAGTCGCCTGCGGTCGACGGGAAAAAGTGCGCTGCAGTTAGCTTTGGGGTGGTAAACCATCATTCTTGTGTTTATTGGCAAAGATTGACATGAAGATGGCTGGTTACATTGTTTACCAACCAACAAACCGGTGGATTAGTTTGCCACTTGCTCCTATGCAGCGTTGTCCTTTCGCATGCAGCCTCCTGGGCCCTACAACGATAAACTTCTTCATTTTACTGACGTTTTTTGGGCGCTGCATTTAGGAACAGCACATCTAGTCTGATTTGGATCGCTTGCTGCAGCCAATTTTTTGGCTGGCGATTTGGGGAGCAATGTCAAAACCATTTCGGAATGGCCAAATGGCCATTCTGCGCGGAATCCAACGGCAACTCCTCCCAGGGGAATGTACAATTTTTTGTTATCAAAGACTGATTGGCAAATGCACAAATCATGACTGTCCTCTTGTGAAACCAATAGACTAAGAATCGACCATTATCAAACATCAACCATCATGAACCATCAAACATCAACCATCAAGCATCGTTCATCATTGACCATTGACCATTGAAGTTTTGACATTGCTCAATCGGGGCGGAGCCGTAGAGGGCTGAGCTGAGGTGGGGTTGGGCTCCTTGTGTTTCAATTTTGATGTGCACATGGGAGTCTCTTTGACATCTTTGACAGTGCAATGTAGCAATTGCATGACTTACATTCGCTGGGTGGTGTCAGTGTCTCAGACGGCAGAGTTCAAGCTGTGCAGGTTACAGATTCCGCCGGAGAATGGTGCAGATGATCCAGGAATTGCTTGAGGCATCGACAGGAAGGCTTGACAACGCCACCTTCAAGCAACTGGATACAGAGTCTGCCCCTCTAAAATCATCTCCCACCCTGCGCCAACGACTCTTCAAAGCGGCCAGGAAGAGCAAAGAAGCACCTTTGATGCACCTCTTGGCAAAAATTTTTCACTCTTGCAAAGCTTTTTCACCCTTTCCCTTTCTGTGCAACTAGGTTTCGTTCACTTAAAGCAATGAGATTTCTCATGATTGCTGCATGATCTATGCTATGATTTCTTAGTCATGGTCCAGTTTCTAGGGTGCACTTCTTTCAATAGCCAGTGCCATTTCCGTATCTGAGGCTCTAACGAAAGATGCCTTTGCAGTTCTTTGTTTTGATAAAGGCGATGCAGATGATGAAGTGGTTGAAGCGAAAGATCGTGGGTGCAGACGGTTCTTTTCCATTTGCAAGGGCGTGACCAAAGAGAAACTCATGTCTGATGATCTTGACTCTGCTGCAGTGGAATCAATCAAAGCCTGCTTTGACCGAATTGTCAAAAAGGCAGGGCAAGAGTCGATTGCAGGGGTTTCTTGTGACGTGGGCTACCTTTGGATGAAGCACCAGCGAACTCTTCGTCAAGCCTTTCCAGATTTCACAGTTCTGACAACGCCCATGATGCAGCTGCCCTTCATTTGGACCTGCTTCGGAACGAATGACAAGACCCTCCTTGTGACATGGAAGGATGAAACAGATGATTCCAAGGCACATCACCTGCAGATGCTGGAGGATGCAGGCATCAGATTGGACACTCATCGTATGGAAATCCTGACCCTCAATGCGTCTGATCCGAAGTGGTCGCTGTTTCTCGCTGGTATGACCACACAAGCAGAGAGCCAAAAGCTGGTCAATGAGGTTGTAAACATGGTGAAGGAGAAAATCAGCCAGTTGTCTGACAAGGCACGTCCTTGTGTGTTGGACGAAAGGAGGCATGATTCTTTGTGACTGGAATGCTATTAGAAGCTTTCCAACTCCTGAAAAAAGAATGGGAGGGAAAGGTTTAACGAAAATGATAGAAATTTTGTCAATGAGAAATGATGCCAGAGATAGTGCTTTCAGCAGGGCCACTAAGCTTGTTTGATCTTCGCAGTCGAATTCACGCAGACTTTCTGCAGGCAATTGGGGTAAACAGCATCGTGCTTGACAGCATGTTGGCAAAGTGCACCGAGAAGCTCAACATGTTCAAGTGTACCAAGTTACCCATCTTCGATGAAGTCTCGATGCTGAAGCTCTTCTGTTCAGCCTCGTCGCTAAGCCACTTCAGCGATGCAAATGTTTTGTGCCGCCTGGAGGAATCCAAGCCCCAGACCGGCAGCTTGCGTTGCACAGGAACCTTTGTTCTTTTTCTTTGGTTCGGATTGTTCGCATTCATTCCTTTTTTTGTCTTGTCAAGAGCTTTCATCCCAGTTGTATTGCGACTGCTTTATTGGCACAGAGAAGCATACTCAAAACATTGGTCTTCCCATTCTTCATACTGCCGGCTTTTGTTGATTCTGGTTTGCAGTATATGTTTTCCCCTCTAAGATCTTTTAAGGTCCAAAGAACGACTGTCCGAAGATGGGCTTGGTGCGACTGGAACATGAGTATGTGGCTGGAGTTGGCGACATCGACCATGGCAGCACCTTCCAGTTCAATTCCTGTCCTGAAGTGGTTCCAGCTCTCACCTTTGAGGAAGCACAGCGGGGCTCTCAGAATCCAGTGATTTTGGAGAATTTGAAGCGCGCGGTGGACAAGATGGAGGCGGAGGAATGCTTTGGCATCACTGGGAATTGTGGCTTCATGCATTTCTACCAGCAGTTCGTGCGAGACTATGCCACGGTTCCGGTGTTCAGGAGTGCCCTGGTCCAAGTACCAGCCATGGCTGCTGCCCTTGAACCTGATGAGAGGTGCTGGGAGTGATGTTGGCATGTGTTTTAATCATATCAAGGGTGGCATTTTGATGTATTCGCTGTGGATCGGGATGGGAACCTTTTGCTGATCCGTTGCAATCGGGTTTTTGATTGCGACACATCCCAAAATGGACCGGACAGCACATATGTTCCACCTTTCAACTGCGGCCTGTCATGCCGATCAACTAAATCAGCTTCAAATCTGCTTTATTTCAAGGTGTTCACATGATTGATCTTCATAGATGTGTGGCACAGGCTCCTGGTTCTTACGGCCAACGAGTCCTCCTTCATGAAATCACGTGACGCGCTCCTTTCGGCAGAGGGTCGTCCCTTTTGTGATTTCAACAGGGTCCTCGTGCGAGGCTGCGAAAACGTACCAGGCCAGAACCGAGACTAGACGGAAGCACTGAGATGTGAGATGCTGTGTTTTGGGATAGATAGATAGACAGATAGATGGATAAATCAGCAGATAGATAGATAAACAGATAGACAGATAGATAGATAGACGAAAGATGGCTAGATAGATAGATGGCTAGACAAAGAGGTAGCCAGATAGATGGACAAGCAGATAGTCAGATCCATGGGTGGCTAGATGCATAGTCAGAGACATAGATGCATCGATGGAAGTGCACGCGGCCAGGGCGAGAAGCACATTTTGAAGCAAATGTGTCAAAACACAGCACGTTTTCGCACTTTTGGAACACGGGGTACCCCCAGTTCTCATCCTTTAATAATTATAGATAGATAGAATAGCTAGAATAGATAGATGGAATAGACAGACAATTGGATAGCCAGATTCAGATGGCTAGATGGGTCGATGGATAGACAAATAGGTAGACGAAACGAGAGTCAGATAGAAAAGTAGATAGATAGTCAGGTAGATAGACAGAAAGATGGACAGATGGACACATAGATGATCAGACAAATAATTCGGTAGATAGATAGACAGATAGATAGATAGGCAGATAGATAAATAGATAGATGGACAGGTAGATAGATAGATACATAGACAGAAAGATGACGAGATAGATAGTGAGGTAGATAGAAAGACAAGTACATAGGCAGATAGATAAACGAATAGATCATCAGATAGATAGATCGATAGACAGTCAGACAGACAGAAAGAAAACTGATCCACTGATAGAAAGATAGCTAGACAGATACCAGTAGGCTGCCAGTCAAGTGGCCAGATCGATGGTCACATTGTCGCAACCACAACTGCACACTCCTATAGTGCTCCTATCTTGGAAACTTCCGCCACCGCCTTGTGCGGTACTACTTGTATCAAGGGTGGCATTTTGATGTATTCCCTGTGGATCGGGATGGGAACCTTTTGCTGATCCGTTGCAATGGGGTTTCTGATTGCGACACATCCCAATATGGACCGGACAGCACATATGTTCCACCTTTCAACTGCGGCCTGTCATGCCGATCAACTAAATCAGCTTCAAATTTGCTTTATTTCAAGGTGTTCACATGATTGATCTTCATAGATGTGTGGCACAGGCTCCTGGTTCTTACGGCCAACGAGTCCTCCTTCATGAAATCACGTGACGCGCTCCTTTCGGCAGAGGGTCGTCCCTTTTGTGATTTCAACAGGGTCCTCGTGCGAGGCTGCGAAAACGTACCAGGCCAGAACCGAGACTAGACGGAAGCACTGTGGGCCGTGGAAAAAATCCTGGGTGAATTTTGGTCGTGTTTCTATGTAGTTTTGAAACTTGGGGCAGACTGGAGTGAAGAATCAGGATTAGCTGTGAACAAAACGAAATACTTGTAGTTGCCCTTATTGATGGTTGGTCATTTTTCCCGTTTCTTTCCTATGATTCATCACTATTAGTCAGCCCCCAATCTTGTTTGTCAAGACCAGGCAATATCCAGTTGGCCCACAAAAGCACCTGAGTGTTGAGAGCCAATCCAAGGTGAACCCCTGTTGTCGAATTATATATATATATAATTCTGTAAAGACTTGTTTGGACCTGGATCCTTGGTTCACGGCGTTTTTGGTAGCTAGCTGGGGGTTTTATGACAGCCGGTGCGACCAGTGGTTTGATGATTGTTGGATGATTGATCAAAGTGCCGCATTTGTGTAACTCTAATTGGGGCATGCAACAATGTGTTTGAAGCGGCGGATATGGTGGAACACCAATTTTGCAGTGATGGCTACATACCCACCACTGATAGCTGTGACTCTTTTGGTTTGGCCATAGTAGTGTCTCGCATGCCATATCCAAGTTGCGCCTAAATAGTTTTGGGCGACCGTTGTCGTGTTCTTTTCTGTTGTAAAACATGTGCCATCATATTGGAGGCTTTGAAGCAGTGGCAAATGCAGATCTTGTGGACAACATCAAGGTGCAACAGCATATGGTCTCTTATGTCAAAGAGATCTTGGAGCAAGAGAAACACAGCGATCTAGGCCCAATCAAGGCCATTCTCTTGGAATGCACTCAGATGCCACACTATGCTGCAGCCATACGCCAAAGCACAGAACTTCCCACTTTTGATGTCGTGACCTGTGCGAATTTCTTTGCTCAAGTCCTCAACAAAGATCAGCTCTACCAGAAAGAGGCCCCTGAAGAAATTAATTGCACGAAAGCCAAAGATAGCTCTGCCACGAGGGTTTGGGACAAGGTCTCATGTCTGTAGGTTTTTTTTACCCTTGATGCACTTGAGACTTGAAATCCTTGCCCTCAAAAGTTTGACGGCAAAACTGGCAAAACTCAACCTTCGATGCCAATCGGAATTCAAACCTCCACAATATACTCTTGGAGGATGCAAGGTATACATTCACGGTGGGCGCCCAACCAGTTTCAACAACCCATTGCTTACTAATTTTTGTTTGTGATTTTGCAAATGGTAGGGACCCACCTTGTTGTAAACACACCGTGTATATAGTCAATCTGTGTCAAGCTTCAGTAGCTCGCAGACTTCGCAATTGGATGGCATTGGTACCGTTGAGCCCTGCATTTTTGAGGCGCTGCCGCTCTGCCTGCTTTGAGCACCAAACTCGTCTGCGCACCTTGTTGCGATAAGGCAGTTGGGTGGTTCAATGAGCCATTGAAAAAGTAAACAGCCAACAGTTGTGGCGTGAACGTGCCTATGAAAAAACAACAACAACTGACACAACAACCTGGGATAGACAGACATGATTGTTGAGATTGGCTCATAGGAATGCTGTTACAAACCAGCCTTTGCCTGAGATCATGGTTGATGGGCACAGATGGCTGTTTTTTTCATGGCTCAAAGTTGGCTGGGATGTTTCGGAGTTCCCACTTTTGAAAGCGCACCAGCTTGGGAGCTTGGTCATGTTGAGGACGAGGTTTTCCGCTTTTGATGACCCTTGAAATGCGATGTGTATCTGAAGTCAGATTTTTAATTTGATGCCCTGCTCTTTGTGTGTGTGCAGACACTTTGTACATAGTAATTCGTAGTAATTGATTCTGTCTCTGCATGAAACTGTGCATTTTTGGAGCCGACAAAATACCAAATCGTTGGCTTTTTTGTGGAGCACCGACTGAGGTGGTCCCACAACACATGTCAGGACCAGTCTGACACGAACTGTTTCATCCTCAGGAGATGACTGATTCCATGATGGTCAAAGTCGCCAAGCCACTTGGGCGACAGCTGAAGGCCTTCGGGACAGGCAGAAGGCTCTTCAGTTACAGCGCGATGCGAGCGCAGACGAGATTGTCACAGTAGCAAACCTGCAGGCTGAAGAAATGAAATTCTGAAGGCTGAAGAAATGGAGCTTTGCAGATGGCCAGTGCTGTCACGTTTGCAGTTTACCAGAGTCCTTCTTCTCAAAGATTTTGCCCTGAAACTTGCACTAAACCTTAGCCTTTCAGGCTCAAACCCAACCCAGAGCCCCATCGCCGCCACAGTGACCCTAGGTCTTGGGCTGTGAGAGACAGCTGCGGTCAATACTTGTATTCATGAGCTATCAATTTAACCGATTGCCGTGAACATTAGAATGAATCCGACTAGGGGAAATCTTGTGAAATCTTGACCATCGTTCAGTTAGGCTCAGCAGTTGCGTGCAGTTGCCATGTTTTTTGCTTCTTTTCTTCAAGTTCTCATGTTCCCCAGTGAGGCTATGGGCAAAGATGAGATGAATCCGTCAGAGGCAAGGGGCATGGTCGGTTCTTGATTAGACTTGTTATCGCTTGGAAGTTGGTGCAGACACAGCAGATGCAGAACTTTAAGGAGAGTGTTACAAAGTCTTTGCACCAAAAATAGATGGCCGTGGGTTATTTGGGTTTGATGGTTATCCTCACGACTCACAACTCGATCATTGTACAAACAAATGCCTACGGATGCTTGACCGGAACTTTAGGTTAGAATGAAATGTTAGTGCCTTTCCCGTGGTTCTACCAGCTGCTAATCCGCTATAACTATGCCACTTGTTTGGTCCGGTTCTCTGCTGTGAGGTGCTGGAAAAATGCATCGCAGGGGAGGCAACGGCTGAGCCGATCATTTTGCGGAACTGGCGACGAGAGTAACCGAGTCGCTGCAGGTGCCAGAAGGAAATGCGCTTCCCCAGGCCGCCCTTGCATGCCCTTGCTGACTTTGTAGACTTATGAAATCTTCTGACTCAAAAAGACAGAAGATGCAGCTTGTGCCGCGTGCCAATGCTGCGATAATCTTTTCGTACATCTCTGCGCCCAGTTGCTTCATATCTACTGTGAAGACTCAAGGCGAGTACTGGCTTTGCATTGAAGTGCCCTTAAACGTTCATAGATGGAATGTGCAGAATGTTTTTGTTTCGACCTTGGCACCTTGGCATCTCAGGGCTGTGGTGAAAGCACTTTGTGAGAAGGCGGGATGGCTTCCCAAGACGCTGGTGGGGGGAAGTCAATCCTATGCAGGTCCAAACAAGTTTAGGGTAAAGAAAATTCGAGTACATTCAAAAACAGATCAAAGAAATGATTGCAAAGAGCTCTTATTTGAAGTTTGAAGTTCGAGTCCTTCACACCTAAGAGTTATCAAAGGGGATCACATGGAAAAGGCAATAAGAAACGAACCGAACGTATTGAAGCGGATCCATTTTGTGATTCTGCGGAGACGCTTTGCGGAGGCCACAAATGTTCTGCAACAATCTGCACCTCAGCTCAATTCGGGCTGTGGCTGGCGCTGGAGTTGTCCTCAAGATGACTCCAATGGTTCCAGTTCTGAGGTTCGTAGAGTTTGTTAGATTTAATCAGTTTGATTAGATTTGATTTAATTTGCAACATCCTGATCCCTAAAAGAACAGAATCAAAGACTTGTACCAAGATATGTCGCATCCAAACATTTGATTGCAGGATGCAGGACAGGCAGCTGTCCGTGCTGGCGCCTTCCTGGTGAACGTTGACAACTGAGGACACAAAATGACGAAGTCATAGACAGAATTAGAGTCATAAATTAGTGTTTAATAGGCAAATTGAATAAGTCAAAGTCATGAAAGTCATGGCTCAAAGCCGGATAGTAGAAATAGCAGTCAAAAGTCATGAAAGTCAAAGCTGGATAGTACAAATTAAATGTTTTTGGAACAGATGAAATTCAGCAAAGTCATTACTAGTCTGCCAGCTGTCCAAGGTTGCTAGCTTTCTGGACAAGTGCACATCTTAGGAACTCCTAACAGAGTCGATGTTGACGCTTTGTGAGCATTGATATGTCGAACCTCTTAGCCTGGTTTTATGTATCCGTTACTGTTTTGCTGAGGAACCGGGAGGACGAAAAGCCCCGCAAGAAAGGCTGTGCGTGAGTCTGTGAAGTTTGGTGAAAACGTTGAAATCAAGCAGAAAGAAAGTGACAGAAAGTGACAAAAAGTGACAGAAAGTAACGGAGAGAATTAAAGTCAAAAGTGGACTCGTAATGGTTCGTGTCCTGGCAGGTCGAACATCTGGATCTTTACCCGAGGTTGGAAACTGCCTGATAGCAGTGGAAAGGG
>VSDK01010358.1:6413-68851 GCA_009767595.1 Symbiodinium kawagutii | reverse complement strand
GCACATTTTGGCCGCATAAATCACGAAAAGTGACGCGAAACGCAAGTGTTTTCCGACTTTTGTCTCCTGTGTTCCGAAAGTGTCAAAACGTGCTGTGTTTTGACACATTTGCTTCAAAATGTGTTTCTCGCCCTGGCCGCGTGCACTTTTTCGGACATGCAACTTTCAAAACTTGTTAAAAACCACGAGTTTTTGCGACTTCGGACGTGAGAATGTGCTTCGCGCGCAGGCGGCGTGCCAATTTTCATGATCATATGACATCTCCGAAAAGTGGCCCGAAACGCTGGTAAAATTGCACTTTTTATTTTGATAGAAGATTTTATCTTCAAAATTTGCTTCGCGCGCAGGCGGCGTGCCAGTTTTGAGAATGATGAGTCATCAAAAGTGCTCCGAGCATGTAGTGTTTTTACGATTTTGACTTCCAAATGTGCTTCGCGCCCAGGTTTTTTCACGATTTTGCGAGTTGCAACTTCCAAAAGTGCTCCGACGCTGCAGTGTTTTTACGATTTTGACTTCCAAATGTGCTTCGCGCCTAGGTTTTTTAACGATTTTTGCGAGTTGCAACTTCCAAAAGTGCTCCGACGCTGTCATGTTTTTACGATTTTGACTTCCAAATGGGCTGAGGCACAAAACCTTGCAAAACACAGCATTTCGCGACTTTCCTAACATTTTGGCGCGCTCGCATTCTCATCTTTCGCACATCTCATCTTTCACACATCTCTTCTTTCACACATCTGCTCATGCGATCTGCCCTAGCTGTGTTGTTGCTCGGGCGATCTGCCCTAGCTGAGTTGTCCATATTGTCGGAAGTTAGACTTCTAAACTTCCTTCGACTACTTGTTCAAAAAAGATTTGAACACTAGAAGATACACAATTCCTCTCCTTGCAGTGGTATTCTTCACATTTGCCCCTGGAGGATCAAGAGAATGGTAGGCATGAATCCGAGGGCCATGACAGTCTTCCATCAGTTAGGGTCCCTTTGAACATGCCAAGATGGTTGGTTTACAGAGCTCAGCTGTCCCTTGCAAGATTTGTTTTGCAGCGGGACCGTTCTGCTTCTGCCACATTTGATTATTCACCTTGCTGCATTTTGCACAGTGCCCAGATGGTTTCAACATGGTAGGCATGAATCCGAGGGCCATGACAATGTTCCATCAGTCAGGGTCCCTTTGAACATGCCAAGATGGTTGGTTTACAGAGCTCAGCTGTCCCTTGCAAGATTTGTTTTGCAGCAGGACCGTTCTGCTTCTGCCACATTTGATTTTCACCTTGCTGCATTTTGGGACCGTTCTGCTTTGCCACATTTGATGATTCAACTCGCTGCATTTTGCACAGTGCCCAGATGGTTTCAACATGGTAGGCATGAATCCGAGGGCCATGACAATGTTCCATCAGTCAGGGTCCCTTTGAACATGCCAAGATGGTTGGTTTACAGAGCTCAGCTGTCCCTTGCAAGATTTGTTTTGCAGCAGGACCGTTCTGCTTCTGCCACATTTGATTTTCACCTTGCTGCATTTTGCACAGTGCCCAGATGATTTCAACATGCTAGGCATGAATCCGAGGGCCATGACAATGTTCCATCAGTCAGGGTCCCTTTGAACATGCCAAGATGGTTGGTTTACAGAGCTCAGCTGTCCCTTGCAAGATTTGTTTTGCAGCAGGACCGTTCTGCTTCTGCCACATTTGATGATTCAACTCGCTGCATTTTGCACAGTGCCCAGATGGTTTCAACATGGTAGGCATGAATCCGAGGGCCATGACAATGTTCCATCAGTCAGGGTCCCTTTGAACATGCCGAGATGGTTGGTTTGCAGAGCTCAGCTGTCCCTTGCAAGATTTGTTTTGCAGCAGGACCGTTCTGCTTCTGCCACATTTGATTATTCGACTCGCTGCATTTTGCACAGTGCCCAGATGATTTCAACATGGTAGGCATGAATCCGAGGGCCATGACAATGTTCCATCAGTCAGGGTCCCTTTGAACATGCCGAGATGGTTGGTTTGCAGAGCTCAGCTGTCCCTTGCAAGATTTGTTTTGCAGCGGGACCGTTCTGCTTCTGCCACATTTGATCAAGCACTTAATTTGGCCTTTCGAGATTTCGGGGCTCGTTTTGCTATTGATGTTGGTGTTCTGTCGAGATCGAGTCGCTTGGTAGTGTATTTTTGCAAACAGTTTCAATGTTGTTTTCTGTTCTTGCATGTTTGCTTTTGCTTGACATTGAGGTCCTGCTGCTTTGACGCGTTTGGTGGCTGGGTTATCTGATAGGCGGATGTTTTGTGCACAGCAAAGAAGAGAGCAGTGCAGTATCAAATCGTCAGAATTCTGAGATTTCTTCCCGAATGTGGTAAATGCTTGTGTAAATACACTGGAGTTGCAGATGAGTCACAGTTTCTTCACATTTTGGACAATTGCAATGGCTTTAAATGGCTTTGCAATTCGCAGCCTTCGCATCGCTGGTTCGCCGCTAGGACGAGCTCTGTTCGCACTGCTGCTGGACAAGCCGTAGATGCCTGGTGCCAGGCCATCCGCGGGTCGCCGAATTGATGACTTCCTTGGGGCATCAATGCATCAATCACTTCGGAGTACCACCCCGTCACTGGAGAAGCCCCAACAACTCCCAAGAATTGGGCACATCACATATCATATCATGCTATACACCCAAGTTTGTTCTCCTTGTTGGTTGTTGCATCTAAGTTCCAATCTACCTTGTCAAGCATCTGGTTGGATCCTGTTGGTGACCATCAAGCCACATCAGCATCGGGATCTGTTTCAGATCCCTTCAAACTGTGGCTCAGCTTCATGGAAAGTCGGTTTTGGAAAGCCACTCGGATCAGGGTGCAGGGTTAAGAATCATTAGGAAGAGTTGAGAGTGGTTCACAAAGTGGTTCACAAAGGATATTCGTTGATACACACCGTTTTTGATGTTGATAGTTCTTCGAAATGCCATTTGTGTCAGTGGTGAGGTGGACTTCCTTTCTCCCGTGACCATACAAAAACAACCAACACATGTGGTTTTTTGAGGCCACGGAGTCACAAGACTTGGGGGGTGAATGATTTTGTCTAAAAGCAACTACCCGGCCTGATTACCTATTGCTGAGCGAGTTTGAACCTTGACTATGATTTATTGGATGGCCACTCCGAGTATCAATCAATAATAGTTGCCCACTGGCTGTTTCATCTGATTTACTTGGAGTCCAGCGTTGGTAGTACCAATCGTCAAGGGTGATGGCTATGACGTTTTTAAGTGGTGGTCATTCCGACTATGCATAGTACAGTAATTCTGAATGTTGATCCTTTGTTGTCATCCTGTCAGTAATTACTGCAACCATGTGGGCTATTCCCGCAATCAGCAACAAGTACTCCTTTGTTGTTCAATTATCTTTACCCGCAAACTCCTATACCACAGTTGCTGCTTGCCTGGATGATGGATCTAGTCTTTACAACTGCATGCTTATGGTGTCGCTGTCATGGTAATTCTACATGGGTGACCACTGGGTTCATCACATATCCCCCGGTTGTACATGTACAACTGGGGATATCAATCAGCCACAACAAGTTCTTGGTTATTGTTGGTTCTCATCACTTGTTCTTAACCATCACTTAACCACTGTTGACTATCACTCATTGTTAATCAACCATTAGGCAATCACTATGATTACCGTGAATCATCAACCATTAGCAAATTATCAACCATTCACCAAGATCAATCCGTCCATCATTCTCTATGCTCACCATTTTCCCAACGTTTTTCACGTTTTTTCATCATCTTTCGCCACCTTTTGAAACGCGACCCCGGTGGCGGGATCACGTCATGCACGTCGCGAACGCTTCAGCACCTGGGCGGTGTCCTGGTTCTCCTGGATCGCTGTGACTTGATGAGCGACGAGGCGCGGCGCGATGACCAGCGGTCCATGGGAAGATTTGATGCTGATCTTCTTCATGTACTGGGAAGTATGTTTATCTCCTTAAAGTTATTTAAGTATTTGAATGCAAAAATTATAAATCTTCAAATTTGAATAGATATTAAGGGTACTTAAGTATTTGAATATAGTTTCAAGTATATACATCTATATTCATTTGAATAAGTATAAAAGTATACAAAATTTATATTGTATGTTTAGTGGGTGTAATTATGTGTATCATGCATACTCACATGTGATAATCCACCGTATGATGGTGGATACATATGTACATACAGGTATGGATCAAGTGGCCAATGATTACCATCAATTGGTTCAGCCCGTTATCCACGGCCATTAGGTATGAATGATATGAGTATTTGCGGCAGGTCACCCCATTTCACCCAGCTTTGAATTTCTACGCTGTCTAAGTCATCTGTTGTGCAATAGATTCGTATATCGACCTTGTCAGCTCGTGGTGGTAGCTGCCCCAGTCTGTGATCAGGATCCATCCATATTAGTTGATAGTGTTTCCATATTTGCCGGGTTCTGTAGTCATTTACCAGTATTGGTTTCCACTACTATACAGTTGCCATGATTAGCAGCTTGGCAGTCATTGCTATTTGTCTTGTTGTTATACGGTGTTATATGTTGTTATTTGTTATCATTTGCTGATTCGGGAAGTGTTGCCACTTTACAGCTGTTACTTTCTCTTATGAACTCCTGGATCAGCTGAGCTAAGCTGGTTACAGGCAGATTGCTGGTCATAAGCGGGTTATATGCAGGTTAATCAGGTTCTAAGCACGGGGGTTAGAAGCTGCTTTCATCCAGCTCTCAACGTCCCTGGTTCAGCTCCAAGGCGCTTGGGGAAACAGCGGCTGCTGCACTTGGGAGCCGCTTTCCAGAGGAGGGTTTGGCATCTCAGTGCGCAAGGTGCCAAGGAGCAGGTAACAGAGGTTGATTCGAGACTACTATGAAACGTGATCAGCTAAATCATGCTACTTATGAACTAGTGTGGTTGATAGTATAGTTGATAGTTTGTAGTTGATAGCAGCTAATCATAGTTGATGAGTGCCAGTGATGGCTAATGCCTATTGTCTTATGGCTTGACCACTGCGAATCATTAATCATTGTGCATCATTACCATTTAACAGCTCTAAGCCAGTCAATCACAAGTGTTAGTTTTCATGAGTCATGGTGGCTCATGCTGCTTAATAGTCGATGATACTTGGTGAAAGGTTGATTAAGAATAGCTACTCTCTGCTAGATTTAGCCCCTCTCCAAGAAGCGGTAAATTGTCCATTGAGGGTTCAATCTTGCCCCAAACTCACAAATATCTTCGAAAGATGCCTTGAATGTGTGGGGAGGCTTTGATGGGCCTCGCTGTGACAATAGAGGGGTAGTTGAAGTCCAGATGTAGATCTGTTGCTTCATGAATTCTGCGCCCTCTCCACTCTCAGAAGCTGGCTGAGCCTTGAACTTTTAAGTACCAAATCTGCAGATTCTGGAAGTCTGCGAATACCAAAAGATATCTTCCCTGTGGACTGTTGAGTTCACATCCAAACAGTGCCAGTGTCCAGGTCTGAAAGTCGTGAAGCGCTGGTTAGGCAGCTGCAAGGCAGTGCTGAAAGCGGTGAAATGGGAATGGCCAGGTTTCTCGGTGGGGAAGTAAGGGCTTATCAATTATGTTTATTAGTAGGCCGGTGAATTCATGTTCCCGATGGGCAATCAATGTTTAAATAGTGGCAAACATGTGTTAGCTGATGGCCAATGACGATCAATGATGGTTTGATAAATGGCATCAATTCTGATGAACAATGATTGGCCAATCGACTCCTACTGGTAGATGTGTGGTCTGTAATGCATTCATTTGCCGTCATTGGTTTCAGCCCTTGTGCAAGATGTTTGTAGCGTATATTTTGATGCGTCGCGACGTGCTCACCAGACTCCACGTCTGCGTTATAGCAGAGCCTCGTCCCCTCAACAGCTGTCGTAGCACAGTGGTGGCACCCTTTGCGTAGCCGCGGCATAGCCACGGCCCTTGGAGGCCAAAGATGCAAAGAGCCTCCCCGAGGGACCTGGGTCAACGTCTCAGCACGGAGCTGTGCTGCCCAGCGCTGAGCCCTGCTCTGCTGAGGCCAGTGCTCTTTGCACGGATGGCTCTGGCGGCCATGTCGGAGTCCACACGAGAAGAGGCGACAAAGGAGAAATTGACGAAAAAAACAATGAAGAATGGAATAAGAATGTATGTAATAATAATGTAATAAGAATGTAATTATGAGAATGTAATGATAAGAAGAAGAATGTAATAGGAATATAATTACATCATCATTGCGCTTTGACAAATTCGTCAACCAGTTGCCTTTCTAAGAATTCTGTCAATCCGTGAAACAACTGGAAGCAATCCACCAAGCTGTGAAGTGCCAGGTCCTTGATGTTGCAGTGCTGGTGCAACGAGCTGAGGCCGCGTTGCAGGCCGGGTGATGCGTGCTGCAAACCACCTGGAGTGCATTGCAATGCTTGAAGGCCCTCATTGGAATGATATTGATGTGAGAAAGTACTGCAGAAATCAAAAAGACACACAGATGATGAAAGACTTCCATTGGAAGTCTTTGTAGATTTGCTGCCTCCTCATTTATGCATCCCTGGCAACTAGGCATGCGAAAAGGCATCAGGCAACGGTGCGTGGCAGGACATCGCATCGATTGTTCTTGCAATGACAGACTTACAGAGACCGACAGTCAACTTTGGCAGCTCTGCAATTCCCTGAAAAAGAGGACTACCTGCTCCGGTCCAAAGCCCAAAAACACCAACCGACCACAGTGGATTTCCCACATGATCTCCAAGTTTTGAAGTAACAGTTTCTTTTTGTGCGATAAATTCTGAGCGAGGCTTCCTTAGCATCAGTTTTGTGATGAAGTTCAGCTTGCTTCGAACTGCTTCCTTCTTTTAATCGTTTTCGTTCACTTCCTGAGGCAGTTGCTCCATGTTGTGGCATTGGCAGATATTGCTGACGAGGTGAGAGTTGTGTGTCCCGAACAAGAACATTTTTCCAAAAGACAAACACTGGAGTCCAAAGCCCTGCTGCCCCGTTGGTGCAATCTGCAGTTCGGTTTTTGCCAAAGTATTCCTTTCATTTCATTTACAGAACGCATTTCGGATATTTGAGAAGCATTTATCATCATTCACCCGTATTTTTTTCGTTACGATGCTAGTTGCAAAGAGGTTCACTGTTGTGCCCAGGGCCTGCGACGGAACGTGGAAAAGCTGGCAGAGGTCGCTGTAGTCAAAACAGGTCTGAAACGTTCCTGTTCGGATGTTTATACTTCCCAATAGGACCCTATTCTGACCTTCTACCAACAACCAATAACCTGACCCAATCTTATCAAAAGTCAAAAACCTATATATCTGTTTGGAAGCTTCTACCAATATCAACTAATTCTTACCGAATAGAACATTCTTGGCACATCGCTGGGTTCACAATTTGAAGAAACCGCCGAGCGTGGAAAGGCAGTCCTCTTCCGCGGTCCACTGTCAAAGACTCCAGTGAAAGAACTTGGAACGACCGATGGCACTTGCAGGACGGAATGACTTTGGCCCCACGGCACAAGGATGGTAGGACAATGATTGGTTGATGAAATGCAGATTCATTATTGCTTAAGCAAATGATAGTGGTTCCGCAAACGGTTGGTTGACTATTACTTCGCAAGTGGCAGGTTAATGATTGCTGGTGGAAGTTGGTAAAGCAGGAAAGATTTGGGACCAGCCACAAGGGTTTTCCAGCTTTGGTTTTCCAGCATCGACGGCTGCACTTTCCACCTAACAGGCTTCGGAGCGACCAGCGCAGCTACCATATCATTGGGATGGTTGCCAAGCCTCATGCTGGTGAGGAAACATTTGTGAAAGCACTTTACCAAGTGGTGAAAGAGACAGCAGAAGAATTGTCGTGGCTCACAAAATCAAGCTGAGTGTTAGGGAGTTCCGTAGAAATCAGGTGATGACTTCCTTCACATCCGCATTTTCGACTCGTATACTCTAGAGGAATCCAGATCTTTTCTAGAATGTGCAATATTATGCGTATTCAACTTAAACAAATATAGATATCTAATTGCATATTTATACTTATATACATGAATATGTATATTGTGTATTTAAACCTACTCAAACTTCCACCACAAACTCCATCAGCCACGGACGGCCCTCGCTGCAGTTTTGGATCGAAACCCGGGCCCCGTGGCGCTTCTCATGGCGCCCATGGCTTGGCAATCGCAGCAGCTTGGGCCATTTTCGTTGGGACCGTTGGAACGTCGACCCGTCCACCCATTGGATCATTGAAGTTGTTTGTTGGGCCATGGGAAAGTAGTTCTTTATAGGGGTAGTATAGTATGTGATATAGTATCTGGTAGTAAATGGTAGTATATGGTAGTATACGGTGGCAATTTTTGGTACTACTATTTTTGGCACGCAATTATGGGGGATTGCAACCATGATTATGGTCAACTCTATGATTCTCAACGAGTGAATCGCCATTTCTCCCCGAAAATCGATGGTCCAATTGTTGTAATAACCCGAGCAATATGTCAACAATCCCGAGTTGAAATCGTTGTTAACCCCCCAGAGTATTCAGTTGGTTATTGACCTTTACTATCAAGCACCATTGACCATCATCAACCCCCACCAACCACCATCGTTGAACCGAGGTTGAGAAGGTCAATGATGCGGTAAACCTTTCCTTGGTTAAGCATTATCCCACCCGTGAATCATCAGTGTTACAACTTATAATCATGACTATTGTTATCCCCTATTCACCACTTGCGAAATGTTTATAACCATGATTGTTTCACCAGCATCAACCATCCTTAAACTGTCATGAACCATCATGAAATATCATCTATTCCAAGCCACTGTATTGGTTGCTAACCACCATAAACTATATCAGTCATGACTGGTCAACCAGTAGTTACCCACGATTAGTCACCAACCATTACTTCATCCAGCGTTCAGCCATTGGCCAATCCACACCGGTCCGTAGCCGCTGCGAGGCCCCGGCTGCCGAAGCTGCCGAAGCTGGCGGGGGTTTCGGCGCGCCTGCGGCCGCTGGCGAGCGTGGAAGCGCCATCGGAGAGCGGCGAAGGCGAGAAGGAAGCCGACAAAGGACAGGAAGAGAAAGGAAGAAAAGAAAGAAAAAAGAAAGAGAAAAAGAAAGAGAGAATAGAGAGTGAAGAAAATGAATGAGAATAATGGATGAAGAAATAGAGAGGAAGAGAGACAGAGAGATAGAGAGGAAGAGAGAGAGTGGGAAAAGCAATCAGAGCCAGAACAGTGGATGTTTTCCCACATCAAACTGTCCCAGGGTCACTCTCACCTCTATTAACCATGTGTGCATCTCCAGTGGTCAACCACTCTTGACCATGATTTGCCATGTCCCACCACAAGGGGACCACCATGATTGGGCACTGCCGGAGGTTCGTTGATCTCAAGCCACTGGTTCACGTGTCAGGAATCATCATCTTCTGGTGGATCATGGGTTTGAGAAATGGTTCATAAGATTTCAAAAGTGATGGTAAATAAGCTTGTCTGCCATGAAGTTTCTGGAGTTTGATCAGGTGGGAGCGTGGTCTCCGTCTCAAAGAGTGTGATGGAAAAGGTGCGAGCTCTACAAGCCCAGGCCAAGGACAAGTTACTCATTGTGCTTGGTCTCCGGTTGGCTTCCGTCCCACCAGATAATGTCATTACAAGTGGTCTGAGTTGGTGAATGTTGGTGGTTGATTGCCATATCACTCGGTCGAGCACAACTAAACATACCGATAGTGATAGCAATTTGCAAAAGCAATAGTGATAACAAGGATTGTATCCTCATCATTCACTGCAGGTTGTGGCTATTACTCTTGCTCTTGCACTTGTCGCTTTTTGTTCCTGCCATGATTATCGTTGCTACTCTGATTGCCATACCAAGATTGCACCAACACCAAGTAACGCTTAAACCAAGATTGAAAAAAGGCATTATTTCATACCAAGACTGAGAACTGCTTCAGACGGTGAAACATAGGAGACGCCAATGGGGCCAAAGTTCCTGCTTTTGGGACTTGTCCAGCTATGGGGGACATAGAGAGGATTGGTGGTTTCGCTGTCAGCATGCACAGCTACTGAAAAAATGGGAGTGTCATCCCTGACATGACAGTGTTCAACTACTGGTTTCTAGTCGGTTTTTCCCCTGTTGGTTCAAATTGGTCCTAGAAGTATATCATGGATTGGATCAACACTACTAACCACACTGCAAACCGGATCCTCACATGAAACAGCTCATGACTCTTGGGGTCATGGAAACAGGATGACCCATGGCACGTCATGGCACATCCAAGGGATGCTCCCAAGCCACGGGAGTCTCGCCACGAGGAGGGCGCAGTTCCCCAGCTGGGCAGCAAAGCAGCGGAGCTCGTGGCGGAAGCGCAGCAGGGTGGTCCCACCTTGGCCAAGGCGGTGGAGGCCGCGTTGGAGCCGCTCTTCCTCACAGAACTCCGAGAAACTCGGACTCGCTCGATGTCATGGAGAAAGCTGATGGTTAAGGTCATGATTGATGTGGTGATTGATGTGATGGTTGCACAAATGTGGTCAATGTGATGGTTAATATGATTTCATGAATGGTGGTGAATGTGATGGTAACAAAAACATGGTCAATGTGGTTGTTTACATGTGGTTACATGATGTTAATTTGATTGATAGTGTTTGATACTTGTTAACCATCATTGACCATCTACCATGATAAGCTGTCAACTAATTTGGCAGGTGGTAGATATTTTATGATGCTTACACAATTGATAATGATTAAACCACTATTGAGCGGTTTGGTAGATTTGCAATACATGACATTTGTAAACAGTCATTATTGAGAAAGATTGTTCGTAGAGGGATTATTCGAAATGGGCATCATTTGCTTCTTATGTGCTCATCAACATCTCCAAAGCTGAAGACCAGCAATTTTGTATTGACACTCTGAGCTTTTTGTTTCTCCTGCAGGCTTCAACATTGCCAAGGATGTCTCTCATGAAGATTCGATGAATTTCGCGTGGTCGGGAAACGCTTTCGGATAAGCTAAGCTGTTGCCCAAATCTTTACTCTTATCATTTCTTGCTGGTGGTTTTTCTCCATGGAGTATTCACAGCTTTTGACCATGGCAAGTTGAGGGAAGAAATCAGAACCCATCCACCAGCTCGGGTTCGTTGCACTCCGCCGAGGAGCTGAGAAGGAAAGCTGCCAGTGACGTGCACACGGATTTGAATTCTGCCGCTCTGAGTTGAAATCGGAACCTATATGAAGCTGTTGAGAAGTCAAGTCTCTACAATCGGAACCTCCAAATTTCCAATTGAACTTCAGCAATTTCCGACCTCCAAGCAGTTTGACAAATGCCTTTCAAGCTTTCCTTTCATTGACGTTGGATCTACCACAAAGATTCAGCGTGAGGCAGAGAAGTCTGAGAACGCCTTTTTAGAGGACTGTGATCAGCTGTGCCGCCTCAGCCGTGTCAGTATTTGGGGCAGTCGACTGTTGAGTTAAGGCTTTGATCACTTAGTTGAACATTTAGTTGGTTGGACAAAAACAGCAGTCACCAATGATGGGTTGAAAAGAAGCCCGGCTCACAAGCTGGTCCCTGTTGCCACAGGCGACATCAGCTTGAGTCCGTTGAGGCATTCAGCGCATGTGTGTGCTCCCTGTCACCCCTTCCATGACTCTCCTCTTCTGGTGTGTTGAAGCTAGCGGTGGTCTCATCATTTTCAGTTCCTGGAGATCTTAACGGATTGATGTCTCCGAGTTTTGCAGATGTCCAACGCTTTCAAACAGACCTGTCAATGAAGCTGATCGTTCAATTGACGACCGTTATCAACCATGACGAACCACTGAGAAGGATCAATCATAACCACCTACTATCCACTGTGAATCACTAGAGGTCGCTCTTAGCACAAAAACCACCTATTAATCACCATTAGTCACCATTAGTCATTCTTTACTTTTCTAAAATCCTCAATTTCCAAGTGTTACGGCCAGGAAGCTCAGCAATTGCAGGGCAGTGCTGCATGGCACATGGAGCCGGAACATCAGCGCTTGCGAGAAGTGCTCGATCAGCAGGCGGCCTTCAGCATTGGAACCTGTCACTGTTAACATGCAATGGGGCATTCGCCATTATTTGATGGTCACTATGATGGCTAATGATGTTTGAGAGCAATGGCTAACACATGTAATACGGATGAAATGATGAATAGCAAAAAGCTTGAGATATGGATAATATAGTCTGCTTTAATATATACTATATAACATATATGGTGAAGATACCAAGGGCCCATGGTGACAGGTACCGTCGATCGTTACGGGTGACTGAACGACCTGTTGGGGCCAAGGTGGACACCGCTGCAGCACTGGCCGAAGAACGTGCCCGAGCTGCGCTCGTGCAGCGTTCGACCATCGAAGTCATTGGGCGACTGCAGGAGCTGGAACGAGCGATCGAACCGATCGAACCATGGGAGCTGTGCCCTGCGAAGAGCATCCCAGTAGATCAAGTATGAGCAGCCATCCCAGTTGAACAGTATCATGAGCAAATTGCTGAGGAGAACAAGTATGAATCAACCAGTGCATCAGGGTATTCATCAGTGTACTCCGATACAGTGCGTTTCTTTTCCCAGTTTGAGAATGGTTTTGGAGGCCGCTACTGCACAGGTGGCACACCCAGTAAGCGATGGATTATCCCCACAATGACCATCAACCAAGGCCTTGAGAGATACAAATACCGTGGACGTTTTGGCTTTAAACATGCAGATATACAAGGCAAGTCGAGGCATTTCAAACATGGATGACGTATCATGGATCGTTCTTCAACCATCCTTTTGTATGCAGGGCTTTGACTGCTCGTCAATCTGTAGACTTCATGAACCAGCTGCAATTCCCTCCAGGAAGAGATGGAAGATCTTGCTCAGAAAGCTCAAGCTTATCGTGCCTTGGAACGTGAATCATAAGCAGAAAAAGATTCCTTATGAATCTCTGTAGAACTGCGGAAATTCATGATATGATCATATTAGAAATCATATATTCGATGATCATATGATATCATAGAGATCCATACAAGATCTCTGCTACGACCATCAAGGAACCCTCTGATTCAGCGCCAGGTGATGGCAGCAGCCCCTTCGTGCTGTCAACGTCCTACCGGATCCCACGAACACCTTTGCAGTTCGTGAGCCGCTACGAGCAGGGCCGTGCAAATATCATGCTCACCTTGACGCCAGATAAAGCACCTTGCCTTCAGCCTTCAGTTTGCCTTCAGACTGCCTTCACATTGATGAGATTGAATAGATTGTTCTTGACTGAGTAAATGTGTTGATGTTTCATTGCAACATTCGACAACATAGCAGTTTGATTGAGTTTGAAATTTGATTTGCAGCAGTTTGATGGACTTTGATGTTTGCATAGACATTTTTACATCCAATATCTACGGAATTGGTCAATCCAAAACAGAGAGCATCAAATTGGACCCTCTCAGAGCATGGCGACGGATTTCCTTGGAGGGTTCTCCTTTGAAGGCATTCTTTTCGTCATCGCAACAAAAACTCCCTGTCATGCTTCTTGCTCGGAACCTATTGTTCTTATTTCAGGCATGTCTGTTGACTTTGGTGGATGTTCTGCCAGTTTATTTTGGGTTGGCGGCGTCATAGTTGGTTGCAACCAGGCGATCGTCAACTATTGCTGTCTCCATGGGCGCTAAATCTATTGGAAATCCTAAGAGCGTAGGACCCTCGCCCACGAACCATTGCTTTGTAGCTCATGTGGATTCCGGGTCCTTTGCAGATGATCGCAGGTATTTAGCCTACTGTTCCTGGGGTTTTCCATCATTCTTGATCATGGATCATTTTGGTTCTACAATTGAGGCTTGTTCCTCAAGTGGGAGACCTCAGGTTTTGGGCATGAACTCCATTTCGTTTTTGCAAAGTTTTCGCTGACCCAAGGACCCTACGAAGTCGGACGGCGGCTTTGCAGCTGCAGTTGGCCCAGCCAACATTGGCGTCTCCTTTGATGTGATGTGAGCGAGCACTGAGTTGGACTAGCTGTTGGTTATGGGACTTCTACAATGTTGATAATCATTACAGACAATGTTAACTACACCATTGTACAATGCTATGCAAAGATTATTGCTTACAAAGACTTAGCTCAACATTAGCCACTTATGGATGTCCAAGTTGAAGAAGAACACTTCCAGAAGAGCTTCCTAAGCTTCGGGGCCCCTCTCCTCAACGACATGACCCAATCACCTCATCCGACAGCACATGATGGTGACAGATCTGAAGTCTCGTCTTGATCTTTGTCCGTGCCCAGTTTCACTTGGCAGCGAGCCCCATTGGTGATACAAAAAGTGAAGCGCCCAGAGAGACTGTTTTCATATTGTCGCTGGTGCACAGCCACCGACTGGCCCAGCACAGCCACCGACTGGCCCAGCCCTGCGTTCAATCTGATCGTTTCCCTCCCACGCTTTCATCGCAGGATGGCGCAGAGTGCAATTGACTTGGGAATTGTGATTCTGCGCAAGGTGCGATGTCAATTTACAATCGACAAGAGCTGTTCAGCTGCACGTTTTGCAAATCTTTGCCTGTTGGGTTGTTGAGCTTGCTGTAGGTCAGCGGCCTTGTTCGCTTTCAGGCACGTCATCACAATCGTCAGGGTGAACAGGGCAGTCTACTGGTTTCGTCCCAGTAAAGCATCCGCCAAATATATCAAAAATGCAGTTGTTTTGTTGTGCAGGTGCAAACTGTCAAGACTCAAGCATTGGAGGCTGGTGGAGAGTTGTGGAGTTGTAAAATCTTTTAGGTCGACAACTTGAAACTTAGCTGGTTCGGAATTTCTTGCGAAGTTTCTGTAGGCTCGGTGTAGCACCCGCGTGGTTCTTTTGGTCAGCGAGATCTGCCAACCGTTTGAGACAGCAGAGGATGATGAAGGCCGCGTCAGCATGTTGTGATTCAGATCCGACCAAAATCTGCTTTGTTTGATCATTGTCGGATATCAGGAACCTACCGGTACTCGTCATTAAGATTAGGATGACCTGGACATCATGAGACACTCATCAACAAACAAGTGCTAATCAGAGTGTTGTGAGCTTCCAATTTGAGCAGTTGTTAGAGTTTGTGGTTGATCCGCATTCTACTAGTACTCTACTAGCAGTAGCTACAACTTTGTGGTTGATCCTCACCATCATCATTATCATCGTCATCATCCATTCAATGTGATGAACTCCAAACCAGTGGAACCAATCTGCAACAGCAGAGCAGAGTCTCATCTGAGCAGCGCAGAGGTGAAGGGCAAAGCTTCACCACGCGTCTGAGTCTCCAGATCCAGGTTGGACAAATCCACAGTCATCAGCATCACCCAACTTGCCCAAGTTCATTTCGAGTTTTTGTTTCTCAGAACTTTCAAAGCGATTTGTCAGACTCTATGAATTTTCAGGACCTCAACCAACAAATCGAAGGCCATCAGAAGACCAAGGCACAACTGCCCGTGTTCTCTGCAGAGTTGCACATGCAGCACGTGCCTGAGCATCAGTTCTGCTGAAAGGATAACATCGACGCAGCCAAGACCAAAGCAGCAGCCGCAGAGGTCTTTGAACCTAGGGGGTGGATGATGTGACCTGTTTGGTCAACCAACATAGCTGGTATGTAAAGACCCAGAAATGGCATCGGTGGAGTGCTACAGTGCCGCAGGAAGCTAGTTCCTGCTTGTTGGGGTTGACATCATCGCCTCCAACCCACATTTGATATGTCCATTGTCGTTGCTTCATGATGCCATGTGGACAGCACCTTCCAAATGGAACATCTCTGCACCCCAGGAGTACATCCAGGCACAGAAGTTGAAGGACCAAGCCAGGCAGGGACACAGAGGAAGGCCTTCGAACCGAAGGGACCCGTTTTGACAGGTTTGATCCCGATGGACTTTTCCTTATGCAGATTTTCTTTCCTGAACAAGTGTGTCACTTGCAGATGCATAATTTTGGGATCTCAGGTCTTTCGGACTTGTTTTTGGTATCAACCTTTTGCTTCGGAGTTGCTCAGTTTCTCCTTTGTTTTTGTTGTTGTTGTTGTTGTTGTTGTTGTTGTCGTTGTCGTCGTCGTCGTCGTCGTCGTCGTGACCGTTTCGGCGGCCTTATGCCCAGATGCTCCCCCAAATCGATGGTTTCTCCAACCTTCATTTGGCCAGTTTTGGAGACCCACATCTTTGCATTGAAACCTGCTTGAGCTCTTGGCAATAAAGCGAAGGAATGCGTATGTCCGAATTGACATACACATTTCGTGGCAGCTGGAGCATCCAGTGGAGTTCTGATGACAAGAGAACCGGTATAACCAGTTCTGGTTTCTGGAGGTGTGCGAAGATGTTCATTCAGGTTCTACAAGCCCATGCCTTTGCAGGTTTGCAAGTTCTTTTTAGTGAGTCGATGTCTTTGTGCCAGGAAGAACGACAAGGATCTTGCAGCACTCGAAGCAGAGCGGGACAGGCATACAGATCGACTGTATCCAATCGTCCTCGATTGCAGAAGAATGTTAGTCTCAACCGTGGCCTTGAGCCAAGACCGCAGAACTCTGGCAAAAAGAACACGTTGGAAGAATGATAGGTCCTTATTATCCTTGTTCCTAACTGATCCTGATGATTGGAAGTTTCAATAGCAGCCTCTTGGAAATCAGCTGTCGGACCTAACATGTCCAGCACAGTATGGCACATGGACCAGGCTCCTGCAGCAGCGCGACACGGTTTGTCTTCGAGTCCTTTCCATCGTCTCAGCCCTCCTGCGGTGGTCCAACTCGGATCTTCGCAAGGCACGGAGCTTTGTTCTGCTGATCCAAATGGAGCATCCCCTGGGGCTACGGATAGGAGGGACAGTCGTGTCCTTGTTTCCTGTGCATTGAAACAGCTGTGTTTCTCCTTAGTGCTTCAGGATCCTGCGCTCATGGGCACCCTTCATCAAATTCTATTGCCCATGGTCTCGCTTCCTGCGCTTTCGAAGGCGGGTTTGCTTTGGTTGGAACACACAGCCTGGAAACATTTCATTCTTGTGAGTGTTGGGAATGAAGTGGTGCTGGCCACGAAGCCATGATGAAGCCATGTCGCAAAATTGTGAGTTGAATAACGATTGACCAAGTTAGTCCCTCGATCTTGATCAATTAAATCGATACCTAGCCAAATCCAACACTAACCAAGTCAATTAAGTACTCCTTTTGTTCAAGCATGCTCCATGACTATTTCTGAAAAACTGTGGACTGAGGAAGTCGAGGTCTCCGTGGTCTATGCCATTTGTTTGTTCAGCGTCCGGGACGGCGATGTGGCGAAAGCCCATTGGAGGTCTGCTGTCGCTGCCGCTGTTCGCTGATGGTGATCAGTGATGGTTATGAGTGCTGGTTTTGAGTGATGGCTAAGAATGGTTGATTGTGATTCATGCAGGTTAACCAATGATGAATATTATCTACTAAGTATTGACCACTCTTTGATATCAAACAGCTCCAGTGAGACTTTGCGATAGATGCACGGCTGCAACAGACTGGAACATGAAAAAAGGAGAGCCAGATGGCTGTTTTTCCTTTGAGGTTTGAATTGAATACTACAGTGTGCCAATGCGGAACGATGGAGATGATGATGATGATGATGATGATGATGATGATGATGATGATGATGATGATGATGATGATGATGATGATGATGATGATGATGATGATGACGATGACGATGACGATGACGATGATGATGATGATGATGATGATGATGATGATGATGATGGATGATGATGATGGATGATGGATGATGGATGATGGATGATGGATGATGGATGATGGATGATGATGATGATGATGATGATGATGATGATGATGATGATGATGGATGATGGATGATGGATGATGGATGAGGATGATGGATGATGGATGATGGATGATGGATGATGGATGATGGATGATGGATGATGGATGATGGATGATGGATGATGGATGATGGATGATGGATGATGGATGGTGTTGAACAAACTGCCAATTCACTATCACCACAATCTGGATGTAGCAAGACACCCAAGCGTCCTACAACAACCTAGCACCGGTGGTATGTTAGCAGTGCGAAATGCATTTGTTTGTCAATATTTAATCCAATCGTTGATCAACTGGTTATTGACCACTCCCAAGTACCATAGCCATTGTCAACCACCATTCGCCATCATCAAGTACTACTAAGCCACCAAGCGTACCCACCACTGATGAAGCACTGCCTCAGTTTGATGCTGACTCTGCTTCGCGGACTTCAAGAGGCACAGCGCTGGGTGTCGCGGTGTGGTATCCTGTTCACCCCAATCTAATAGTGGATGGTAGATCGAAAAGACTTATTTGCACGAGCCATCATGATATACAAGTACCAACTACTTTCACATGTCGCCTCAATCGCTGCACCAGCTCCACACTTTGTTCGCTAGGTGGAGGGCGCTGGCAGTGAAGGCAGTGCTGTGGACAAATGTGAAGTATAGCTGTGGCAGTGAAGGGTCAAAAGAAGAAGCAACATGCTGCTGGTGATAAGTCAGGATAGTATAGTGCATCATTGTGAGTGGACTTTTCATGTTCATGTTTGATAAGAAAAAACAGCAACTGCTATGAGTCCTCACGACCCCATTGAAATACCCGTGGACCCATCAGGATTGAGGAATTCCGCACGTCACGGTGGCGACTGCCAACTACTAAGTGCTAAGCGTTGGTGACCATTTCCCCCCCTGCGTTTTCCATTGTTTGTCTTACCTAGCACTGGTCCCTGCATTGCCAGTTTCAGAGATGAATCTGCAGTGTGATCGCGCTCGGGCTGCGGTGGCTGCACGAGCACTTGCGGACTGCGCTCGAATTCATGTGGAATCCTCAATCAACAAATATCAACAGTCATGTTCAATGTTGATTGACTGAAGAGGAATTGACAAGAGACTTGGTGTAATTATATGCAATTTTGAGCTGTCTCAAATCTCTTAAAACTCCAGATTTCATTCAAGAGACTCTTATTTTTCTCGGAAAGGAGATGGAGGGAGTCCGTTTTCACCACGAGACTGTGCTAAGGGCGGCTTGCTGGACCGGGACGAGGTTCTCAGTGCAGCTTCCGCTCTGGCGGCCGTGCCGTTCTCTTCTCGCCAGGCGCAGTGAAGAGTCACGACGTCACAATGTCATGAGACGTGAGGAACGGGTTTTTCACGTAGGAAGTGTATGGGAAAATATAGCACATGTGTATGGGGAATAGGTCATAACCATTCAAGCAGGGGGTATTAGTTCACATATGTTCACCCCAGCAAAGACTAGTTTGGATACTAATTGGATTTTCAGGGGTGCAGGACATGGGTATTGACCCGCAACCATAGTGTGTGTCTTTGCGCATGCATGTACGCTCGGGTGCAACATCTCCAGCACAGCAAGCTTGCAGCTATCTCAGCTCACAACTGAGTCAGGAGTCATTCTTCATCAGCCCCTGCTATGCCTTAGTTCTGTGTCTTCTATGTCTTGGTTTCAGATCAACGATTCAGAGAACTCCGATTGGTTGTTTCGTTGGTTATCACTACGGAGTCTACTACTGCCCACGCGCCTTTTTCCTGTGTAGCCAGGGCATGGGAAATGAATGACAGCTGCATGAACTACCAGGTTGGTCTTGAGCTAGATTTTGGAGTGTAACAGCCATCAACCTTGAGGTGTCTTTCATTTCTCACAGCCAGAGCCATGGCGAGTCTCGCCATGCGTGGGTACTTTGCTTGGTATGGACCGGCGCTTCAACGGTCAGACGATCCTCCAGGCCATCTCTGATCTCTTCGGAGACGGTTCCTCTGGTTACGTCAATGGTGGCAACAGTGGCTTCCAGGCAAAACGTCAAGCAGATGCTTTGCTACGAGACTTCTCCAAGGCAGATTGCGTCATCCCAGTGAGTTTCGAGCTTCTTCGATCGCACGTTTGTGGACAAACGCGGCTGCCAGAAGTGGCGCTTCAGCTCTTGGCCACAGGACAGCCTCTAGGGATGGACGGATTTCACACGGCAAGCTGTAACACATCATGTTTATTTCATTGTTCAAGTGGCTTCCTTTAAGCATTTTCTGAACAGAATCTGTTAGTTCAGTTAGTTCTAAGTTCAAAGTGAAGGAGGTTTGTTAAGTGAGTTGAAGTCCTCAGTTCTGTCAGTGAGTTGGAGTTCGGTCTGCAGGATGTTGGCGCCGTGCGCAGAGACGCGGCAGCGAGGTGTCCACCGCCGACATCTTGGGCCTGGCCTCTGCATTGAGTGCGAACGGAGGCGAACCGCTGCCACTCCCCTGGTTGATCAAGGCTTCAAATCGCTTGGCTCCGGGGAATCTGCAAAATGGATGAAGAATGAAGAGGTCACGGAGGTTAGAATCACACTGAACGAATTCAATAATGAAGATGTGTCGAGTGGGAATTCCATGGTGGCCGGAGAAGACCGGAAACCGTTCAGGCCTTAGCAAAGCAAGCGACGGCCTGGTGCGAATGGCAGCAGCACAATGGCTTCATGATGCAGCTGCCAAGGGCACGGTGCAAGCCATTCCTTTGGAAAATCTGCTGAAAGAAATGCAGAGCGCTGAGTTGCCCCTCTTGGCATTGGCGGCCTTACCTGAGGACATTGCTTCGGCATGGATATCATCATATGTGCAGACCTGTCTTTGCAGATCCGTACAATGATGAGTGCAAAGGTATAATCGGCACACATGGAATCACATGGACACATGTGATTGCTATGATCAATTACCACAGTAATCTATCCGCTCAAGATGCGTGAGTCAGTTCGCATCAAACGTCATTGTTGTTTCCGAAGCGCCAGGAAGCGAATGCCAAGGAAGTGAAGATTGACAGCAAGCGCCCAGCCCTTCTGCTGGAACTGCAAGGGGCTGCTCCAGAGGTTCTGAAGCACTTGAGTTTGGCGGGTGAAAGGACTGCATAGGGAATCTGAAAACCTGAACGGGTAGTTTTCCGCCATTTTACACAGACAATCTTTAGAACTTGAACGTGGCATGCAAAACCTGTTCAAGATTTTGTTTCCATCAATTCGCATGAGACGGTGTGCCATGTCATGCACGTGATGTCATGTTCTTTTGCAGGAGCATTCTGGCTGCAACGCAATGGTTTCTTCTTTGCGATTCGAGTGTTTGCAACTTGCCATTTAAACTTTGAGTCTTGCATAGTCTTGCTGTGTTTCTATTTGCTGAACGTATCCTTATCGTAAAACTGAGTTCAGCTCATAGCTTTGTCTTGTAGCTCAACCTTTCCGGTGACTTCTCGTGACAGGTAACTTGGACGAAGTTAATTCAGCCCTGCTTCCTCATGCTGCCTCGCTTCTTCAGAAGGAGGACTCCAAACTTTCAGGACTGGCCCGCCTTCGGTAGTCAAGTCTCCACAAAGGCGAGGTCACACAATTGACTCCACCATCGTTGAAAGAGTAAACCTTCAAACCAATGGCCCAATGGCTGTGCATTTTGGAGAATGCATTTTGTCTGTACAAAAACCATGTCTTCTGGCGAAGCTTCCCTTGACCAGTGCCCTTGTGGAGCAGCGATGCTTGAGAGACTGCGTAAGCCTTCCGAGCATTACCTGTTATTGGTTACAACACTTGTCAACAACTAGCAAGTTTGCCAACAATGTCAACCATGATGGAAAGTGCTACATACGGGCTTTTCCAGAAACAAACCTCTTTGGATGTGTAGATCAGGATATGACCGAGATGATAAAGCCAAGTTTGCAGCCATTGTTGATAATTGATCACTTAAATGGGGAGGCACATCTGGGCAGCTTGTGACCTTGAGATGCCATGGTTATCCAGTGATGCTGACCAACATGAGGCTCCTCTAGGCATGGGTTGGTCGGCGCAACTGGCCAAGGTGTCCCCAAGGAAAAGAATCAAGCGATCGTTGGATGGTGCTGTTGTGCACTTCTTCGGTATCTCCCCGTGGTTCCATGATGTTTCAGGACTTGCCGTGGGATTTCTGGAGGCCTTGATGGAGAAATCCAGCAGTTGCAGCACCTGTCCAGAGCGTCGGATGGCTCAGAAGTGCAACAATGCAGCGGTGAGTCAACGCAAAAAAGGTGCAGATTTCTTAATCAATTCTAGTGACTAAGGGTGTAATTCAATTTCCGTATGCAACCAATTGTAAAATTTGCTCATAGCTAAGACTGGTAGCCGTTTGATACTCCAACCACCAAAATTTGATGTTGGTTGCCGGTGAACAACAATGACAACTGGTTCTACTGAAGGGAACCACTCACCAACCAGGATTGAATGCGGTTGGTCCAAAGCTACCAGAAGACAAAGCGCCTTCTCATCCCTGGATTCGACATAGCCTTCCAGAGGGCAACGATTTGGTGGTGCCTCCCATCGCTTGCAGTCTCATCCAACAGCGTGATTTATGAAGCGGTGAAAGATGGTGAAAGAAGAGCTCTTCCATGCGCTCTTCCAGTTTTTTCTTCCAAAAAACACAGATTTGTGCAGTCAAAAGGGCGCAGTTCACTTCCCTGACTTTCTTGAGGTGTGGTTCAAAATCTGATGTCCTTATTGGCCCAGCTGCACCCCCAGAGCGACGAGGCACCATGGATACGGAGTTACTCTTCGGAGTTCCCGTGTGCAACTCTGAAGTTGTCATTTCGAATCCGTGTTCTTTTTGAAATGATGACAATAGGATACTATAGGATAACATATACTGTAGATAGACTGTAGGATTATAGGTAATTGTGTTATTTGGTGATTGTATATTGACATCTCCAAAATAGCGAGTTCATGACTTTGCTCTCTTGATTCCATTTACACCATTTACGCTTGCCGGTTGCACCATTTTTTTCCAACCAAATCATTCACCAATATTAATGAAACAACCCACTGACAGTATTTCACCATCGTTTTTAAACTAAGTCTTTGAGGTATTTATCAAATATTTCTCTTAATATTTCATAATTATCATCTTAATCTTTTAGTCGACGTATTTCTCATCTCGGTTTTATTGTTATCATCGTTTTGGGATAAATTCTGCGAGGCGCGGGAGCGCTTGTGCCGCCTGGTGGCCGTCGCTGCCGGCGCCTGGCAGCGCTTCTTCGTGGTGCCGGGGCCACCGAAGGATCTCTGGGTCTCGTTGCTGGAGGAGCGACGCCCGGGGCGCCATCCCCAGGGGGAGTTGGTGGTGCCCGCAGTTGCTGCGGCTTGAAAATTCTGAACCAGTGACCATATCTGACCCTTCAACTTGTTATTCTATCTGAATCATTCTCATGTTTCTGTTTGGGTACCTGGCTGTGAGCAGCCGAGTAGTATTTAGATTGAGTTGTTCAGCTTTGCCCATGGTTGGTCATCGTTTGACGCTTCAACTGCAAAGTTTGAGTGCTGGCGTTCAAAGGAAGTTGTCCTACACCGAGATGATCAACATTTGGAGCTTCATGCCACTGAAAGTGTTATCATCATGCAGATGGAACCATAACTCTTAACGACAACTGCTTTTGTATCTGCTTCGCAACTTGCCTCGGGAGGCACTGATGGCTTGTGCCAAGTGGGGCCATAAGCTCGCAGCCATGGCCTTGCCCACCTGGCTGGAACTGTCCCTTGGCTTCAACGACAAGGGTGCTGGGATGGTCAGCTGTTGGAACTGCCTAAGGCTGTTGGAGAACCACAAGCCATTAAGTTCATGTAAGCATGAAACAATACATGTTCCAAATGGAAATCAGTTTGAATCAATGAGCATTGTAGCAATATAGGTCCCATGTTGACTGTGGTACGTTCCATTCGTGTAGCTGGCGGATGGACGTTGAGGCACAGTCAGGCATTAAAGGCCGGCCCAGAGGCTGGGAAACTCACTTTGAAGACTCTACCCTGGAGAACATGTGCAAAGTCCATTGCTATTCCTGTCTCTCGGCCTACCTTGACTTCTGGATTTGGTTGACCTACCTCTGCTTCGACTTGGGACAGGTCTTTCAAGCCTACGCCCCGGTGCTCCTGAAGGCAGCCAGAAGTCTACGAGACTCTAGCATTTTTCCGGCCGACTTCCACCAGTGGCCTGCAGAGGAGTGATAACCTGACCAGAAGGATGCAATGACCGCTTTATGGGCTCATGATGGGATCAAGGACTACCAATTCGAAAGATTTGATTAGTAAGCTCAACTTTAAAAAACACTATGCCACAGCACCGTCTCCGTAAGAATGATCATCACATATCATCACCATCATCTTTTGCGATGTTGGACGTTGGTTCACCCGCGATGGCCACAGTGGCCGCCAGGACACGGACAGCTTCCTCCAGTTCCGGCGCGAGCTGCGCGACTTCCTCCGTGAACTCGGAGCGGAGAAGGCGGCCAAAGCACATCAAACAGGCGCCCGAAGGGGAGAAGGGATGAAGGGAAGGGGAAGGAAGAGAAGAAGGAGAAATCAAAGGATTTAAGGTAAGGGCAGAGGAGAAACCCACCGAGAAACCCACCGAGAAACCTCCCATTGCTTCAAGAAGCTGATCGCACAAGCGTGGACAATGGTGACTGGCGATGACTCAGAGTTTTTTCTCAAATGATTGGCAAGTACCAGTGATTGAGAGCTTCAATCCGAAACCGCCCGAACTTTGAAGAACTGCGATCCGTTTATGCGTGTGGTTCCTTTCAAGCGTTCAAATCAGAGTGCATCCTTAGCAACGGGTGACTTTGAGCATGGTCATGGGAGTTGGTTCACCATGGCTTCGCGCCTCAGGTTCGCCCAAGGCGCGGCAGCGTGAAGCACAGCCGGGTTTGCTGTTGCCGTTGCTGGTTGAGGACGCATGCGATGCCGGTTTCATGTGGTTTTGGGAGGCAAAGATGGGAGAAAAAGTAGCCAACTTATGATGTTTGTCTACCAAGTCCTGTCAATTTGAGAGATTTTTCGGAGAGATTTCTTCCAATTCGAGTCGCTGCAAAGCACTGCGCTCAGGACATTCATGGCGATGTCATCCGACGCTTCAACGAGGACTGGCGGCTTTTGGAGGAGGCGCTGCACGCGCTCTCTTCGTTAGCGAAGGAGACACTCGAAAGCAAAATAGGCACTCCCTGCTGCTCGCTGTTGATAGCTCCAGTCATTTGGTTTCGAAAGTCAGGTTCTTATCATTTGGGGAAGGAAGGAGAACAGGCAAAGCAACTCCAAATTGAGTGCAATTCCAAATTGAGTAAGGAGTGTGAAATGATTACACCCAAAATATATCACTGAACAATGCCATTTTTCCTATATGTCTCGGACCAACGCCATCTAATTTGCTTGAACCTAGAGTGGTCTGAAACGGGTCTGTTCCAGTTCTAAATAGCATACTGGTACCATTGCATGCTTAGATAAAACCATTATAGACCCATAAAACCACAATCCAGGTCTAAAACCTAAATCCACCGACCGGACTCTGTGAAGGATTTTCCACCAAACGTGGGTTCGGTTCCTCCGGCGATCCACAGATCCAAGGATCATGGTCATTGCGGCTGCCCATCCCATTGCGGCACGTGTGCTGGAGCTGCTGCGCATGCTGGCAGGCAGGGCATGTGCACACAATGATGCCATGGAGAACACATAGAGTTGCTCAATGAAATCTAACATATGTAGATATGTGGAGATATACATTGGCATAGACATATCCAACTACAATCAAATCTAAAGTACGAACATATGCATGTACATGCATGTACATATCCCACTACAAGTGTGTAAGAGAGAAAGAGAGAGAGAGAGTCAGTCAGTCGACGCAGAAACATCATTAGACACCTGCTTGTTGTTGCTACGTTTGAAGTCTGACTTTCAACAGTTTCTCTTTGCAACTTGGTACTTGTATATTGTCCATATTTAAAGTTTGATTCATCATTTGATTTGTACTGATGTTTGTATTTTGATTTATCCATCAGATCATCCAGTTGCAAATTGAGAGAAGCCGCACAGAAGGTGACCAGAGCCCCCTCTTGCGCCCTGGATGCCATCGCCAGCTGATCTCGTCCTTCATGCAGTGCGTCACTGGACAGAAGAGCCACGCTCTCCAAATGATTGAAATCGCTGGTGACTCTTTGCTCATTTCGGGAAAGGCAGATGTCATCAATGTACCATCTATAGAACTTTCCAAATGTGATACAGTTGGAGATCACGTCTACCACATTTAACTAGAACCACCACACCATCTAGAACTACCACAGTTGAAGGATTTGCCTTCCATTCTGCTGATGTCTTAGGCAGCTGTCTTCGGACCTCTTTGTGCCACTGATGACACGTTGGCCAAGACCTTTGCCTTGGCCAGGGCATCACTGCAGATTGTGGAGGAGGCGATCAGAAGAATCGCAGCGTCGCAGTCACAGACTGGATTTGCAAAGCTCCAAATGCTTACCACGTGAATCACATAGGATAAACATGGAATATCAAAGGTCAAATCTTAGTCTTAAACATTCTTAAACAGAAGCCTTTGGATCGTATTAAGCAGAACACATTTCATAAAAACATCCAAAGAATCAAGGGAGCGCTTTTCACGGCGGTGTTGTTTTCCTTATATGAACTGCTGTGGCTTGCCGCGTTGGCAGGTGAAAGATGGCCCGGATGCGGCGTATCCATTTCGAGCCATTTGGCTTTTGAGTCACGAAAGAAGCTTAGGGCCTTGATCGGTAGTTGGATTAGTGGTTATGAATTGTTATGATGATCCAGAAACGGGAAACTTCTCTAAACTTCAAATGACCTGGAGTCAACTTTGATGATCCACATTTCTGTGCTCAACCGCGGGAAACTGATAGAATCCCATAGAATCACGCAGAATCTTGGATTGCGCAATCACCATTTCGATGTCGTGTCTTTGGCAGAACCTCCATAGCTTCTGAGGCAAAGCAAGACCACAACGGGGCCGTGTGCCTCATGAAGCTCGGCTATGACTCCATGGTTCATCCTACACCAAACGGAAATTAGTGATGGATTAAGATGGTAATAGTTGAAAATAGTGATCAATAGTGGTTAAGAATGGCTAACAGTTGAAAGTGCTTTATCATACTCAAAAAGGTAATGGCTCATACTGATTTTTTGTAGTAAATCGTGGGTAGTACTGGTTCATAGTGGTCAATGTAACAATGGTCAGAGTAGATGTGATTTCATGTGGGTTTTGGTGTCGGTGATCACTTCTCTTGACTAGAGAAGATTTTGCTTCATTTGGAGGTATGTCCATGAATAGGGCACGCAAAAACCACCAGTAATGTTCCCTTTGATGAGGGAAAGCAGTGATTTGGTACTATCCCCAATGTGGATCCATCTTCAAAGAAACACTCGCCATTCAATCATGAATAGCTTGTGATAGAGCATCACATATTGCTGGTTTGTGAACAAAATCTCGCACTGGTTCAATGATGGGCCAATGATAGTCAATGATGGTTGGTGATGATTGAAATACTGTATGGTTCACCACAAGATGATGCTTCATGATGAGTCATGGGCCGTTGATCTCCCCATGTCAATCCCTTTCCCCGACCGCTCGACCCTCACAGGAAGCTTTGCGCTCTGCCGCTCCAAGATGCTTCAGCTGCCGAGGAGCTGTCGGTCATGGGGAGCCAACAGCAGTGATGAATTTGTTATCGGCAGTTCATAGCTTTCATCACTGCTGTTATAGGTGTAATGAATAAAGTGGGATTTGAACCAACAGCCACTGGCGGTCATGGGGTTCAGAGTCTAGGGCTATCATCAAAGGCTTCTGAGTTCCTAGTTAAAGATGGTCAGCGATCATTCGCAAAACAGCGATTGTGGTTAGCCAATGAAAATGTTGTTCATGGCCAATGATGATAGCCAATGTTGGTCAATAGTGATTTATAGCAATAGTGAGTTTAGTTAATGACCAGAAACAAAAATATGTGATAATGGTTGCTGAGATTGTTACTGATGATGATGATATGATGCTGATGCTGATGCTGATGCTGATGATGATGATGATGATGATGATGATGATGATGATGATGATGATGATGATGCTGATGCTGATGATGATGCTGATGGCGACGGTGATGGCAATGGTAGTGATACCACGCGTTGCTAGTCCTATGCTAGAAAACCAAGCCGTTTCTAGATGTGCTACCTGCGCTGACGGGGGCGTCAATATTCAGCCGTGGTTGTTTTTGTGATGTTTGTCGCGTTAAATTAGGACATCCAATTTCAATGCAGTGCACATGTGTCGGCTTGTATGGTCGTTATGAGTAGTGCGGACAAGATAGATGATATTCTGAAAAAGAAATGAGGACGTTCTCAGGGTACCTTGTCGAGTCGATAGAACCCCAAGGATGTTTGGTCCACTTGTAGATAGTTGTAGACAGTTGTTTGTTGTTGTTTGTTGTTGTTGTTGACCTGTTTTGCCAGTATAGCTCTTGTAAATCACCATCACCGCTTGATAAGTATCAGTGACCACTATCATCGTGCATGACACCACTACAACCACAATTGACCATCATTGACCAGCGCTATTCATTGTCAACCATGTGTATTGCAATGACTGGCCATGATCCATCACAATCAGACACTGTTACATATCGTCAGCCATCAGACATGATTGCTTCAAACATTACCATCATTGAGTCGCAGCCACCACAAGTCGCCATCAACCACCACAACATGACTGATATAACCAACATGAGCCATGGGATCAATCCATTCATAATCACCAAGACCCTCATGATTTGGGGTTATAGCCACCATGATGATGATCTCAACCACCATCACAACCACCATCATTGATAACCACCCGTCTCCCATGTCACAGTCTCCCGTCAAATCTCCCAGGCGCTTCGCAATGACCTGAAGCAGCACCTGGTGGCCTCGCCTTCGTTGGCGCCTGGCTCCATCCTGGTGCTCGCTCAGGCGCCGCTCCCAACGGTGGGTTTCGGAGGTGCGTTACGGGGTGGTTGTAGTGGTTGCTGGTGGTGTTAGTGGTGGTGCTACTAGTGGTGTTACCTAATGGTGTTGCCTAGTGGTGTTGCCTAGTGGGTTGCTAGTGGTTGATGATGATTGATAGTAAAAAGTTGATGGTGAATCAATCATGGAAAATGGTGCTTCATGATGATTTGTTTTGGTAGATCAGGGTTAAACTTTGTCAATTGTTGATTTCTCATGGACAATCACCTTCGTTTTTGATGGTCAACCATTGTGAATGATGGTAAAGTGTGTTTTATGTCTAAACCCTGATCTACTTTGGAATATATACATTTTAGGGTCATGAGGAAGCAATGGATGGCCAAATGAAGGAAGCCAACCATTGCGACGTGTGGGTTCCGTGGTTAGGAGCTGGCTAATCAAGGCATGGTACTTGGGATGACGTGTTGAGTCGTTTGCAATGGTTCATCTGGAATTAGTTTCATGGTTGTCAAGAATGGCTTGATGCATAAGATTATGGAGCAATCATGGCTTGATTCAGTTGATTGACAAAATTATTCGAGTTTGCTTGTTTGGAGAATGGTTTCGACCATCCCTGTGGCTAGATTCTCGTCCAAAAGCAGTGGCAGATGTGAAAGGTCCCACGTTTGTGCAGCTCTGCAGGCCACTGCTCTTGCGGCAAAGCCTTTTGCAGATCTTTCAAGCAAAATTCTCGCAGACACTCGGCATGATGCAATTGATGTAATCCGATTGAGTTACCTGGCTTCGAATCAAATCCTTGGGGACTGCATCATTGTGTGCACAGCAATTGCTTCATTACAGCTCAGGATTGCTTGGAAATTGCGCTAGGCAGGGGGTGTTGAATTGAACTTCTAATCCTTTGACATAGCTGAAACTTGGAACGTTCTGGAATTCTTTCGCTAGTCGCAGGAGCAAAAAACAAATTGCAGAAAATCTGTGTTTCTTCGAAGGTGATGCGGGAGGCGGTGCTTTGCCTCTACAGGCAGCTGCTGAAGTGGTTGCAATGGTCGAGGCTGGTTGGGCATCCCACCATCCCCAAACGCCGTGTTCTGAAGAGAACTGAGGGTGAACGTCATACATCCAATCGACCACGAGGTTTTGGGGAATGGATAGTTCGCCATACAAAAAATTGCCATATCCAAAGATACAAAGAGAAACTGTGTTCAAACTCACCCGCAAATCAACACAATGTGGTGCACGGGCGAGAGTTGCAAAGGGAGTAGCATGCAGGCAGAAGATGTGGAAGACATCGCACAAGCATTCTGTGAAAGGCTGAAGGTTTGTGGCAAGGATCCAGTCAAACAGACAGATTCGTTGCCTCAAAAATCTCCTCCTTTTCCCAAGCTCTGTGCTGTTGCAGCTGGGAGCGCTGCGAGGCTCATGCGAGCGCTTCTGCTCTGAACGCAGCATGGTCTGTCCTGGCACAAGCTTTTCTGGAGAGGGACGAAGTTCAGAGCCACAGAAATCAACCATGCATTGAATATTGAATCATATTGAATCATATTGAATCATATTGAATCATCTTGAATCATCTTGAATCAACCTAATCAATTCATGAGAATCAAGTGAACAAATACAGTTGAAATCAAGAGAATCAACATCCGAACACTCAGATGTATCGATTTCCCTCGAGGAGCCGAAGTCCTTGTCCCGACTCTTGGCCAAAGCAGCCGAGCGGCTGCCGCCGGAGGTGCAGCTGGGTGGCTCACCAATTGAAGCACAGTTTCTGTGGACCTTTCTGCAGTCCTTGGATGCTGTGCTTCGTTTGAAATTCACCATGATTTGATCATACCAAACATCTTCATTCAACAGAAGTTGGACTTCACGAAGCATTGGGTCAATTCAAGCATTGACCGTGAGGACCATGGGTGATCACATGCCGTCATCGCTTTCCTCTCATGACAGGCGTTGGGACCTTTGGCACGGTGTTTGGCCAAGGCAGCTGTCAGGGGGCGAACCCGCAACTCTTCGTCATCACCAGCATCATCAGCAGCATTATCAAACCCGTCTTTAGATCATCAATTTGATTGTAATTGCAATTGATGGTTGTTGACAGTTGTGGGCAAAACTTTTGTCACTCTCATTCGGTGATTATCATTGACTACTCGATCTCTGTGAATTTTGATGAAAATCATTTGCGGGAACATGCATTTTGACCAAGCAGTGGCAGTGTTGAATGTTTTGGACCATTTGTGTGCATTTAGTTCAAGCCGCAACTGAAATACAAATTATGTGAATTGCACTTGAGATGAAAGGGATAACAACGTATTGCAAAGTAACGGTGTTTCCGACCTACTGTTTTTGCGCAGCTGACATAAATGTAACTGCTGTTGCTGTGGTTGTTGAACTGTTGCTGTTCCACCAAACAACATTTGTGCCGATGTCATTGTTGCCGTTTTTTCATGTTTCTCTTGTTAAATTCATCTGACCAAACAACAGCAATAGCATGAAGCAGCAATGGTAAACACCAAAACAGCTGACGAAAAGGAACAGCAACAGTCCGTCCGTCTCAGGCTTTCGAGGCTCGAGTGGATGCTCGTCCCATGCTGCTCACAGCGGCGGTCCCGTCCCTTGGAAGCATGGCGTGGGAGCTCCAGGTGTCAACGATCACAGGGACCCACCATGGTTAGTCACCTGATGATTTGTCACCGCCATGACCGCCATCGTAAATAGTTGTGTGTGTGTGTACACTTTAGTAGACTTAATCAGTTCTTGTTAGGTGGAACAAAAATCACCGAAATTTCTATTTTCAGGTCATTGTTTTCATGCAGTTTCCAGTGACGTAAGGTTGGCGAGGCGCGCTGGTGCTGAGGCAGGATTTCATTAGCATTCTGATCTCACACCCTGTGACCGAAGTTTGAGTTCAATGATGAGTTCATGATGAGTTTCTGCAGAAGTTTTCTCTTGTTTTCTTGCTGCCTTTGGTGACCCCTTAGTGCACAGCAAATTGCGGCCAAGGCAGCGGAGGCCGCCTGTCTGGACCTGTTGCAGAATGACGGTTGTCCGTAACGTAATGATCAGATGTGAGCAGTGATGGATTATGATGGACTTCTCGTGGTTCCTGATCGGGAAAGAGTAAGAGTGAATGAAGCGTGTGGTTCTCTGGACTGATTGCATGATACTTTGAATTTACAGCGCCTTGGTTTTGCTGCAGTTTCTGAAGACAGCCGCACTTCCGATGTGTTCTCGGCACATTTGTCGAAACAGGTCCAAAGTATGACCTCCGAGTTGCTGGAAGGCGGGCTGCAAACGTTGAAGCTCCAGGAGTGAGCACCCAGCATTACAGTATTCATGTGCAGATATGTATATATTTGCAAGTATATATATATATATATACATATACATATTGTTTTTTCATGTATAGTGAATGTATGCATGCACATATACATATCCTTACATTGGGAGCAGGTCGGATGTTCTTTTCACTAAGAGAACTCTTCCATATTGAAATCTAAATTGTGATAGAAACTAAACATTTGTAGATATTTGCAATAAGTTTGGTGCCTTCGGTTTGAGCATGAAGCTTTGGCGGCTTTCCTCCAGCCTGTTGCTTTGCTGGAAGCATCGAGGTTTAGTACGGCTGGCTTCAGCACAGATGACACAGGCATCGTTCGAAAATTTACGACTCATTTTTTACTGCCAAAGACATGTCAAGATGTGAATGACATGTGAAGGACATCCTGACGAAGTCAGAAGTCAATTCTTAAGTCCTTAAAGAAGCTCTGTCCATGTGAATATGTTCGAAATCTTTGAAGAGCTGTGCAGTTGGATCAGGTCGAATCGAGTCTTCGCCTGGTCTCCGAGGCAGCAGGGAATGGGAAGCCGTGGTTCCACCCCGTGGGAACCCCGTGGGAAGCAGCGGCGCCAGGTCACCGTGTGGCCCTGTCAAGGCCTGGGACAGAACTGTAGACACTTTGAACATCTTTGAACTGAAAGTGTTAATGTATACATCTTAATGTGAACTTCTTGACATCAGTTGGACTGACTTAAGTGAGTACATCAGGAGTTTCTCTTGAGTACACCTTTTTAGATGAAATGGTGTGTTTTTTCCCATAGTTTTCTTGTGATTTGTCACCTGAATGCATGTCATTTTCAGATTCCTATGGCGGTTCGGTGAATTCTGTGCGAGGCGAGAGAACGCCCCCGATCAGCATAAGTGACGGCGAGAGGCAGCTCATTGAGGCAGCTCTGTTGACACTTGGGGTTGCGCACAGGGACGCATCTCCAACTGGCTTCCTTCAGCCATCCTCCCAAAATTGCCACTTCTTTGGTGGTTGACTGGTCGAACATACCAAGACCGACCTTTCAGACTCTGAACTGACGGACTGGACATGCGGAAAACAGAAACATTTGAAGCATTTGAACGCAAGAAAGTGTTGAAGGGATTTGAAAGGCAACTTCAGAATGGCCCCAGAGCTTGTCCCAGGCTCTGTGCGAGCTGACCAGAGAGGCACAAGAAACATGTCATGTGTGCAGCCAGCAGTTGATGGGTTGCTACTCATGACTGGTCTTGTTATGACTTGATTGTTGTCCCTGCAGCAAAGCCATCAGCCCTTTTTCGCCAGTGCAACATCATAAACCAAGCAGCAACAAGCAACTGCGCACGTGCTGTGACGTTTCTCTTGGTCTCCATTTCTTGTTGCGGATGCCGTCGCTGCAGGCTGGTCGCCACGCGCCTGCTGTTCTACTTCATGGCGCGGTGATGCCGAGTCTATTGAGATTAGAGAGGGGAATTTACATACTCAGCCAGCCACCATTCTGAATCACACCGGAGCCATCATGAACCAATATCAGTCGCTTTGCAGTGCTCCTTGTCATTCCTCCGTTGTCTTCCTTTCTCTCCATCGGAAACTCGCTTTCGAGTTTCCATGTGAGCAGTGTCAAATTCTGGTTTTACTCCCTGGCCCTAGCGAATTGGAAGAATCATCCTTTTCCAGGTTAAAACATATGAGATTGTCGTGTAAGAAGAGACTCTCAATTCAAGCATTATCAGGATCAAAAGTCTTTGACACCAATGTAATCGCCAGGGCAGTGCCTGGCCGTTGTTTGGCAAGCTGCCATCGCACTTGCCGGCTGCTCAGATGCCAAGCACAGATTCAAAATCGGGAGTAGGTCAGATCGGCATAGATTGCATCACTTGAAGTCAGTGTTACTCAGATTGCATCTTAGGTGACTCGTGTTACTCAGGTGGGCGTTCCACAAGAACAGCCACCTGTGAAAGCGCTGACGTTGCTGTCGGAGGTGCTAACCTCAGAGCCATTCTGAAGCTCCCTTTCATTCGTGTGTCAGACGAATCACTCATACGGCTTGAATTCCAAACCAACATCCGGGTTTCCTGTAGGAACACCGCGTGTTTCTGGGATTTTCTGGGATCATGCTTTTGGTGGACACCTTTGGGGACACCTTTGCTGTTGACAAGACGACATTGGTCACAGTCTGATGGACATGCATTGGTTAGCGCATTTTTTGACATCCATCCTGAGGAAACAAGATAGGGAACCTCCCTTGTGGCCAATATGCATAGAACATATATTCAATATATTCTTAGCAATATTATGCATGGAACATATGCATGAACATAATATGCCAATGATATGATCGTTCATTTAATACGCAATAAGAAGGATCAGAAATCTCATGTGGATCGCTGTACGGGCTCCGCCATGACAGGTGTGGGCTGAGAGTGCAGGCTGCACTTCCCTACAAGGTGCCCAGGGAAAGCTGTAGCCCGAGATGCCTTACCGGCCCATAGCAAGGTCATAGCTTCAACATGTTTTTTTTTTTTTTATATCTCAAACAAAATCATTTGATGAACATGTGTTCACATATTTTAGGAGATTTCACATGATTTCTATGTGATTTCTATGTGACCCAGGGAGCTCCCCTTGCGGAGAAGTGCGCAGGACTTCGGGAACAGTTGCGAGAGCGAGTGCAAGGTGTCCTGCAGGCGCTGAGAGCTTGGTCAAACGACTTCCTCTCCTGGAAGCAAATCCCACTGCTCTAAGCAGTCAATCCGAGACCCACTGAACGAATGTCCACTCTCAGTTCCAGGTGGTCATAAATGAGAAGGGTGAGATGGTCAGAAGTCTGAAAACAGCCAAGTGTTGGTATCTGTTGATTGTAGAGTAGTGAAGTTCCCTGAAACAGGCAGCTGCGTTGCAAAAAAGTCCCAGGTGTGACACTGGGGCCTGTTGTCCTGGCGAGGTCTCTCATGGGAATTGGATGCTGGGAGCTCTCCAGTTGCGTGCGATCATGAAGGCCTGAGCCACTGGAAGCATGAAAATCAGAGAAGAAACACATGAAAAAGTTAGATCCTGTTACTACATTTTGCATTGCAAACATCCAGTGTAGAATTTTCACAGTCAGACGTTTCCACAAATTACTACGATGGATCTTTGAAAAACTGTGAAGATGCTGGAATATGAATGGAATATGCTGGAGCATGCTGCAGCCTCATGAAGACATTGGGATAGCCCCTGTTGAAAGCAGTTTTCCTCAACTCTTTCTCTGGAAGCAATGTGCAGGCACTTCTGGGTGCAGAGCTCAGCCGTCTAACACTCGTAGTCACAAAGATGCATTTGGATGTCAATTAACATCAAGGATTTCAAAAAGTGTTCAGATTCCAAGTGCGTTTCTTTCAGATGTTCTGAGCTTTGGATGTTGAAATGTAGTTCACTGTGAAAAGGTTCAGATTTGTCAAATGTAGAGTTCAAATCTCCTTAGGTTTTCGCAGTTTCTCCCAGGCCAGATGCCAGCCACTGCCCTTGGGGTGCTGATCCCTGCAGCCCGATCGCTCTTCCAACACGGTGCTATTGCCAGTGCTTGGCCCAGTGCTGCTGCTGCTGCTGCTACTACTGCTGCTGCTGCGCAACTAAGTATCGTTGGATAGCGTTGGCATTTTTTGTAAGATGAACTTGTACATTTGGAGATGTTCAAAACATGAGGGAATTCATGAGTCAAATGGTTGTTTGCCATAGGGTGACTCACTGACCATTGTGGGGTGCCTTTTTCTGAATGGAAACAGCTTCACTTGTTTTGGTTGGACTCTAAGGTGGGTGGGCCACGCAAGCAGCTTCAGGGGATTTCCCAGCAGCGACAAAGGCCAGGGCACTGGGCGACTGTCATTTTTTAAAGACACATTGCTGATTGAAGACATGTTGTCCAAAGCAGTTGCAGCAGTTTTGGACACATTATCTGCCTGTAGATATAGTGTCTACCAATATCCAAATCAAGCGTTCAAACGGCACATCATCGGAAGACATGCCAACATTTGATGCGAACTTCGGTTCAATTGGACCTGAAATGCCATGCCTATTCTGCTCAAGCATCAGCAGATGCAGAATCCATTGTATTTATAGCAATAATTCGCCGGTGAGGATCCGGCTGCTGCCATGGAGGAGAAAACATTTGCGCATCCAGCGCAGTATATGTAGCTTGGAGAAGATTTGCACACTGGTAGGTGTAACTTGAGCAGTTGTCGGTTCAGCCCTGGTTGATCAGCTTGTTAAGGGAAAGGTTTAAGGAGAGCAGCTGGGGATCATAACCATGACCCATGAGTTTGTTTCCTCAGGGAGCCATGAACTGGACATGACATGGTGTTGTACACTGAGGTACAAGGACAGTCCAACTGTTCTGGTGAGCCTATGGTGCTCTGGGGTCTTCTGTGCAGCTCTGACGATTTGCATCACCGTTTACAATGTGCGACGGCATTACGAGTCAGCACGAGAACAGGGCTTAGGGTCCCTGGGTGGCAGACTAAAGAAATGGAGCTGCTGAGCTGCTTATTCATTTACTCATGCTTGGGATGGGTTGACCAAATTGGAACTGGATGAATTTCAAAGACAGGGCCATTTGGTCCATTGCACCAGTGGCATTTGCGAGATCTAGATGATTTGATCTGATAAAAACCCATATTGATTGATGTGGTGGTACATCCCCCCGCCATGAAGTGGTAGATTGGATTCTGATGAGAGGATGTCATGTGCAATGCCTGAAAGAGCACTTGTTTGGCGATGAAGTAGAGACATGAAATTATTTGAGAAGAAAAGAGACATCATGCTAATCAGAAGAACCTGGATGAGTAGAGACATGAAATCTGAGAAGCGATGACTGGCGAGGCATCACGAGATGCTGCCCTCCTTTGGTGCCCGGGCAGATCGAATCATGCAGCTCCTGTTGGTCCCCGTCGTTGGCGCCGTCACAGCGGCTGCTCAGATGTTTCTGCCCGGAGCAACTCCGCCGCTGGACGGAAGGGCCCATGGTTGGACAAGTGGCAACTCAGGGTACTCCTCAAAGGCAGAAGAAACGAAAAAACAAATAGTTCTCCATATGAACATTTTTTCCCCCTTATTCCTCCTAATTCCCCCTAATTCCTGCTTATTCCTGCTTATTCCTGCTTTTGGAAAAAGCAACAATGATTTTCAAGGTGTGCGATATCTATGTGTTTGACGCTGGCTTCTGACATCGACTAAGGATCTTATCTTTGATCAGAGTGTGCCAGTTCCTTGGCGACCTGTTAGCCCCAGGCTCCGCCCGAATTCAAGTTGCTGTCGATCTGCCCTTGCACTGTTTGTCACCACTTGTGAGTCTGAAGTCGAAAATTGAAAAATCACAGACTCAGAGACAGTCCAAATCTGACATCATTTGATTCAGTCAAAACTTAACATGAATTCAATGATATTAAATGTCACATAATTTCTTTGAACTTCAAGCCCCAATCTAAACCCTCTTGTCCCTTTTGCAAAGAGTGAACAGGCGCCACTGAGGCTTTCTGTCGCAATGAGAGATTTGGTTGAATTTCTCTTCATTCTGAATGGCAGTCAGCAGCACATTGTGGACAACTTGCCCAAGGACGCTGAAGAGATCGGGATCAACCGTGACCTATTTCCATGCAGTGTACAGATGATATCATGTTGACATGTTGTGTTTACGTGTTCTGTCTTGCACATATCGACATGTATAGGTGTATGCAATCATGATACACAATATATATATATATATATAATACCTATATCAATATCTATCTACATATAACATGCGCGTGTATAGCATTCGTGTGTAGACACATCCCTTGCTTCTGGGATCCAGTTGTTTGTCCTTGTCTGAGGAGAAGGTCACCTTGTTTTCAAAATTTCCGCTCTGTTGTATTTTCGGCTGGTCATGCTGTGCTCATCGACCCCGTTTGGGACACTTGCGCTTCTTTGTGGCCGGTGTGAGGCAACTGAGTCTAAAGTTTGGAAACTTTCGACTGAATTCAAACTGAATTAAATGGATTATGGCAGTTTCCTGTTGCATAAAAGTGACTTGGCTTTCGTTTCTTCTGTTTTTCAGTGTTCGAACGTGTTCCAACATGTTCCAACGTGTTCCAACATGTTCCAACATGTTCCAACTGCTTGTTTCTCAGTGTGAGGCAATTCAGTCTCCTTTTGCCGCTCCTTGGTGCAGTGGACGTCTATGTAGATCAACGAATAAACCTGCCGACCTTGGCCGCCTTGCAGAGAATTTGCGAGGTGCTGATTGCGGTGAGCACTTTGGTCGGCATGTGGAGCTTCAAATGCTTGTTGCCCTTCATGACCAAATCCATCCGAGTGGAGGAGGTGGATCAAGATCGCCTGGCATCTATGGAGAGGCGCGTACAATGCTTTGCAGAAAATGTGAACATGAAAATGTACGAAGTACATGAAGTAAATTGAACAACATAGGTTCAAAATGGTTCAAATCTGGGATCGAATGGTGGTTGAAATGGTGAAGGGTAGATTTTTCCACGTTTCTACGGTGCTTGCCATCCCCTGCAACAGGGTGAGCCTCAGGGTGACCTCATGACCCTGAGGTTTGTATTGCTTCAGATGGCTGCAGCCAAGCTGCTGGGTATGCTGATACCACGACTCGTCACTCACCCCTTGTACTCAGAGACTCCTGGTGGCTGGGTGATGCCCAAGGAATACTACGTGACAATCATCACAGGCTGGGACAGGGCACATCTTTGCAGTTGGAGCTTTGTGCCTTTGTGAAGTCATAGTCGATTTTGTTTGGGTCTGTATGCTGCAGAAAATCACGCGAAAAGACTTCTGGGAACTCTTGCGAGATGCCAGGGTTTCAGGACATCTCAACCCAGATGGGTTCTGCTTAATGGCAGTGTTTGTTGCTACGCCCTGAACCAGGCTTCATGCTCACAACTGTGCAGCTATTGTTGTCCCTGCTGGGAGCGTGCGCTTACAATGCGGATGACACTCTCTATCCCGAGATGGATGAAGATCCTTGACCAAAAGAAGTCAAACACAGGAAGCTATCGGTTGTTCGTAATGGCCAATAATGATTGATCCTGATCCGTGAAGATTATCCGTTCAATGCTCAAAGAATTATTTGGAACACGAAGAAATATGTTTTGAAGGCGGGAATTTAAAGCAATGTCTCATGCACAGCAGGTGGCTCAAGTATTTACGCTAATTCTTCAAGCAAGGCTTTGCAATTTTTCTAACCATCGCCACTGCTCAAAGCCAGCAACGAAAATCAGAACGGGCCTAGCAGCTGGCCCACAGAGCTCTTGTGCTTTTGGAGGATGTGGATCCAGATCAGCATACAGAGCATACTCGGATATTTACATGAAAGAATTGTTCAGAACGATTCACGTTGTCAGTCTGCCTTTCTTCAAGTTGCTGGGTGACTGGGTGCGGGCAAGTTGGACTCTTTCGTTTTACTATTGCGGCATTCCAACAAATGTGATTTTTTGTGGTGGCATGAAGTCTGTAGAGAGCAGACGTCAAAAATGTGCACCGCTCTATGAGATGATGCCATAGGCAGGAAAACGCAGCTTAAAGCCATATCAACAGCTTATCTTGACAAGAATGGAAAGTCTTGAACTTTGAAGGCCACTGCCTGTGCTGGAACCTGTAGGTGTTAAACAAAGCCTCCATGCAACCATGATGTTTAAACAAGCACTGTTGGCATCTTCTAGCAAGAAGTATTGTTAGTAAAAAAAAATGATACTGTGCTCAATTCCCACGAATGGGCTTCCTTTGAACGGCTGCCCTTCCCATGAAGGACAATCGCTTTTCAACGTTGCATCTGTTTCCAAAATATGTTGCCTTTCAAGTTCAAAGTGTAAGGTTTCCCCCAAAAGTCTGCCAGCCGAAGGGTACCCCTGGAAGCCTTTTGCGCCATGACGTTGTTTTCCACCTGTTTTGAATACAGGGCAATTGAATTGAACAATCAAAGCGTATTTTGGCAAACCACGCAGTCATTTGATATCCTTTGACACAACAGCATTTGCCGGAAAGACATGTTATTTTTCCATGAACGTCCTTACCACTGTGCGTAAATGTTTGTTCGGAACACTTCTGTGCACAAAACAAATTGAAACAAACACATACAATTGCTGCATGTCGCTTTCTTAGTTGCGCCTTAAGCGTTGCTTTTCTATGAAGCGCTAGCTGTTCTCCTGGTGTTTCATACAGTTTCCATGGAATCAAACTGTGCAGGTGAAAGTTACAACTGTCTAACTTTTCAAAGTTTCAATTGCGCACAACCATCTACCGTTTGACATTGTCCATCTCAAAGGACCTTTTTCTTTTCAAACAGACCTTTTCAAACATGTATTTCAGTTTGAAACAATGCCATGGCGTCAATACATTTCCCTCCTTGGCTAAGCATGCACTATCAGTTTGCCCTGCAAGTTTCCAAGCTACATGGATAGGTTACTTTGCTAGGAGCTTTGGACAGGAGCACTGATGGATCACTGGGATAGGAGGACTTTTCTACGGCCCAGGAGCATGACATTCCTCCGGATGCCTTGGCCTTGCTGGACATGAACGGAATCGATGTGACGCGTTGGAAGCGCCTGGAACATTTCCAACACGAACCCTACACGTCGTGATCTACACGTCGTGAAACCTGAAGTGTCAACGATTTGAGAACCTCATTGATTCGCTGAAAAAGGTGCTGTCAATATATGCCTCAGCAAGAGAGAGAGAGGGCAGAGAGAAAGACATGGAAGAAAGAAAGAAAGAAAGAAAGAAAGACAAAAAGACAAAAAGAAAGAGTTTTTCAGTTTGACATTGTGTCACTTAACTTGTCGCCAGGAAACAACCAAAGTGCGCTTTGTGTCTCCCTGGCCTGTCGTTACCATGGGTGCAAAGGGGCATGGGTATTTCATCTCCAGGTGCACCCTTTCCTTTTGTGGGTGATACTTGATATCATCGTTTTTGAGTTGGGAAATTAATACATTGACATGTAATACATTGACTTCCCCATGTTCTGTTTGCATGTGCCCATGTTGTGTTCGCTGGGTCTGTTTTCCCACTGTTCATCTCACGGTTGCGCCTCCAAGGCAGGAGTTGGCGGCGAGCGCTGGCCAAGCAGATGACACTCGGACCTGTGAAGCACCGGTTGAAGGTCAGGGAGGTACCTCAGGGAGGGAGGTGCTTCACTTTGTTCACTCAGTTTCTTTGTTTAATGATACCATGTTTGGAGGAAAAAAACATCATTTTTGAGGGAATACCAAGTTCCCAATGAATAAACCAGGGTTTTAGCTTCACCATGGGCTAAAACGGTGTTCATTTGAACACTGGCACCAGGTAGCTAATCGTATAATAACGAGGTGCTATACCGTGGTGCAGTTGGAAACGTAGGGACATGAAACAGGATCCCAGAGCTCTTATTTTTCGTTTCCCACGCGCTGATGACGGCTGAGGTTCAGAAGTTCAAACAAACTCTGAAGCGTTTTTGCTCGAAGAAGAGCGCAGAGTGAAAAAGGGCCCCTTGTGTTTTTTTTTGGAGCAATTGCCAGTCATTCATTTCGATGCATATTGATACATATGGATGCATATTATATATATATATGTATCATATACATAAGTGTAGACACAACCTTGTGACAGCACATCATCAAGGGACACTTGCGACAAGGGCCATACTTGGCCTTTGGCAAACATTTCCATCTGTAAAGTTCTTCGATCATTTTAGCCTATGCGGTTGGTGATGGTAGTTTTTGCTGGTTGATGTTTTGGTTGCAACTTGCTGAAACCTGCCCCGAGCCCTTCTCCAAGTTGGCCATCGAAGGTGGTCATTGAACCGCTTTGTGGCTGGCTTTTGAGCCTGGGACACATCTTCTTTGAGGCCCAGCTGTCACTGCCACTGCTGTGTTCCCATGGATGCTTGGTGACCCCGCAGGAACACCTCAAGGAGCCAGTGCTCGAGGTGCAGCTGTCCATTTCATCGGTGAGTCGTGGGGATAGCAATTGCAACGACAGGTGCAGTGGGCGCTGGGATGGATGCTGGTCGAAGCCTTCAAACAGATCCTGGGCGCCTTCAGTCGTGGCAGGTCTGATGCTTTTGTCAAGGTCCAAAATGGGTTCCTTCGATTCTCAAAAGCCGGTCAAAGCTTTGGAAGGGCCGCATATAGAAAAGGGTCTAAGATATTTTGGCGGGGCTAACCCAAGATTTTCTAATATAAACTTTGTTTACTTCCAAAATTTGCGGTTCCCCACCAATAATGAGTTCTGGGTGGCTCGGGTGCCATGGCTGTGGAGACAGCTGTGAGCTCGATCGGCTCTTCGAATCTGAGGAGACGACGCGACCCAGAAGAAGTTCAGAGTTCCAGTCTCAACGACCGAGATGAAAATTGGCAGATCTTTGGGAACTTCGAGGGAATTCTATTACTTCAAGGCAATTAAAATTGGGCAATTACTTCAAAATTGTCAATTGACAATTCACACAACTCAGAAAGTTATCCGTCGAGAGAAAGTTCTGCAGTTTTAGTGTTTTGTTTGATTTCATGTCCATCTCACTTGGGTCCGCTCTGAGAACCCAAAGAAGAGCCACCCAAAAAACGTGGCCTCTCCTGGGTGACAAGGCAAGGACGACATGGAACTACTGGCGACAGCAAAGTGACTCAAAACTGGTTGCTGTTTTGCACAGCCTCCTCTCAGTAGCTTAACGAGCCAAGAAACTGCCTCTGCCCTCCTTTGACTTTGGAAAATTTTCACTACCTCCAAGCGTTCTTTGAGTGCAGGCCAGCTGCCAAGCAAAAGCCTGTAGAAGTGTGGATCCCAGTTTGCCAAAGGTCAGCGTGAACTCTTGGTCTCAGTGTCTTGCCCAGCGGGAGGACACTATGCTGTGGTACTTGAACACAGTTTCAGGCATTTTGGAAACAAAGTCAGATGTTTTCTTCTCAAAAAGTTGCCATAGTTCAGGGTCGGCTCCCATCAATGGATGATTTAGGATTCATAGCCGATGAGTATGGCCCAAATGGGTACGTCGGCTATGTGTTTTTCCGTCATATGATGTCACGATGCGATGATATCTGAGGTGCTCGAGATCAACAAGCGTGAGCAAGAGGACGCAGAGGCAGGACCTCGAAAAAGAGCTCGAGATTATAAGTATGTATAAGTTATCATGTTCTCACTAGTTAGTTATACATTTGTACAATTTTTAGATTGTAAAAGAAGCTACTTGTGTTTAGATGTTATGAATATTTAGAATTCATAGTGTAAAAAAGACTGATCCAACCTTTGCAAAGCAATGCAAAGCATCCATACTCAGAGGGGGCCAGCAGCTGCCACTGGGTCTCCCATTTTACAAAATCATACCCTGGAAACCACATTTTAGCATTGTTCGCAGACCTTGTGACACTGGTAGCAGGCATCATCCTTTGCCACAGATAACGGGTCTGTGCTAAGGGGGTGAACATTGCCATCCAGATCACCGCATCAGGCCATTGCTATGGCCTCCCGGCTCACGCAGTTCTTCGCGCTTTTGCCTGCGGCCCAGACAACTCTGACCATCACTGAGCTTTGTTTGGACGGGTCCGTAGCCATGGTGGCAATCTCGACCTGTGAATCACAGACTTCGATGGGGAAATGACTAGTAATTTGGGTTACACCATGTGACAATATGAGTACAGGTGCCTGTATGACAGTCCGTTGATGGTTCAATGAGAAGAATCATATCCTACTGTTGGATGGTTTGTTTGACTGTCCTTTTTGTTACATCCAAACATTCAACGTATGCCAGATCCAACAAGGACAGCATGAGACAGCTGATAGATTGATGGGTGCTGAGGCCCAAACTTCCCGGGAAGCATGGAGCACCCATGCTGTCCCTGGCACTAGAGTCAGTGGCAGAGAGCCACTCGGATTTGCAGTTTGAGCCTTGTAACTCCATGGTTGCCATCGGCATTCATCCGCCCTTATCCCATCAAGTAGCCACTATCAACATGGAGATTTCATTAAGATCGTTTGCCAGCTATTCTTAACACATTCACCTGTCCTATGAACGTCAACAAGAAATTTGACTGTCCTGGGAACGCTTGAGCAGTGTCAAGAGACCTCATTTGTAGTTGAATTTCTTTCGAACAGAGAATGTCTAACAGCAATAGAACCAATCCACAATTAGCTTGTACCAAAATCGTATCGTTGAATATAATTTCGTTTCACTCAGGTGGCTTGTGGAGACGTGGCGTGCTGCTGCCCCACAACGAGGATGGCCAAACACGTTGGCTCAGGAGGGGCAAACGCGGCAAACGGCACAGGTCAGTTTCGGAGCCATGAGTGACTCGTGCAGCATGAGTCTAACTCCTCAAGTGTGAACATGTTGCCTGTACCAAATCACATCTGGAAGAGAATGGGAACTTTTGGATGTTCATCTGAGCCCTGTCTGGTCAGGAATTTCTCCTGGCCAGAGCTCTTCAACTTTGTTCATGAGCGCCTCCCAATGGAGATGCGCTACCGACTTTGGAGGCGAAAGCGACAACCACAAGCCTTGATGTTCACTGATGCTTTGGACGACTCATGACCTATGGATGACTGGAGCATCTAGTGGCTATTCACCAAGCATTGAAAACAGTACAGAACGTTATGGCTGACCACACTTCTCTTCCTCCTTGAGGTGCTCTTTGCAGATTTGCGTCAGCAGCCCTGAGCTGGCTCCTCTAGCGGTGCGCCCTCAGTTCTTGACACAGAACTGGTACAGCCTGAGTAGATCTGAAGCACTTGCACTTTGGTAGGGAAATAGATACTCGTAGCAGTAGAAAATCCAACATTTGCCCATTTGAAACTTTCAAATCTCTTCGAGCTATGCTACCTTGAAGCGTGAATTCTCCCTCCAACTCAGGGTTTCGAGGGCTTCAGTTCATTTCCGCCCTCAATAAAAAGGCTTGTTCCCATGAAGCTGGTGGGGTTTTTGATTAAAGATCTCTCATCTCAAAGAGCTCGTAAATCAATCATTCATGATGCGGAATTGTAAGCAGAAGTCAAGAGTTCAATACCGGGACAGGCACCGGTTCCACAATGAGTTGGTGGTGACCATTGTGGAGATCACATTGTGAATTGAAATCCCAGGAGATCCCTTTCGCCTTGGCTTCTGCAGCTGCAGATGCGCCTCCAGGAGAAACGGCGCCAACAATAGCACCAACAACAATAAGTTCGTTGACGGCAATTGATGTTTAGCAAATTGACTGTTGGTCTTCGTTGACCGCAATTGTTGATTGAACATATGTAACAACGGGCAATTGATAGACTAATATCTTGGACTGTTCTTTTTGGTTTCGGGGTGTTCAACATGGAGTGATGATGAGGATTTGGCTATTCAGGCTGTGGATCATAGGTATCCATCACTAGCATTTTATCAGGCTGTCAGTTTTAGTTAACAGCCACTGGCTGGGGGTTGCGCAACGATGCCGGTGAAGGCGTTACAAGTCATCAGGCAGTAAGCAACAGTTGGGTGTTCAAAACTCAAAACATAACTTCGCCTAGTTATGATGGCGATGTTCATTAGGAAGTGATTACGTGGAAAAAATAACTATTATGTTGGCGGTGCAACTAGTTATTGTGGAAAAAACTGCAAGTGATGGGAACTGTCATTTCCATCCAACGGTCTGGATTCCAATCGTAATCATTCCAATGCCACGTGTACATACGTGTACTAGTGGCTACATCTCCTTGCGTGTGTCCAGCAAATGTTGGTTGATGTTAGTTGACATTCCCATTCTGGTTGGTACCATGTCTCCTTCCCCATGGAGTGCAACCACCATGATGGGCATCCGCTATCTCCAGATCTCAGTGCTGTGAGCTCACTTAAGCAAAGACGCAGCTGTTTAACCCAGTATTTGTAAACTTGGATTAATCATCACATTTGTTATTTGTTACAGATGTTTGTCAAACATTGGTCAACTAGCAGCAAATTTTGTTGTTTTTTGTGGATAAATAGCTGGGATATCATGGTTTGTTACATTGATTCGGATTGACGACCCGGTTGCAACTAAGGTTTTTAGGTGCATCCAAGCTGAGTGTTCATTGTTGCGTGGTGATATCCCACTGACAAAGTAACGAATTCCAGTTTGCTTCACAACCAGCTATCAGCTATTAGCAGCAATTAAGCTACATGAAAAACTTTCTACGAAGCTATGAAGCTTAAAAATCATATGCAAATGGATATGGAAAACATATAAAAAAATGGATATGTCAAAGATGCAAAGCCTGTGATTCTGCTACCGTTCTCCAGGAGCCCCAGAGCTGCTCCAAGAGGCCCTGGATTTGGGCGCGGATCCCGAAGCCTTGGCGCCTTGGCAGCCCTTGTGGTGGCTGGGGATGGGGATCTCGTTTACCACGATGGATGGACTGAGGGATGGACCGATGGATGATTGGGTGCAAGTTACTTGGGGAGTATCGCAAGGGGATGGGCAGAGTTGTGCGTTTCAGTTCTCAGTTCCACAAACCGGCCCATCACGGGAATGGTGATATCCCAAAGACGAGTTTTGCCACTATCCTGCAATGTCGACATCCAACCAGTCAGGAATTTTATCAAGTTTCCCAAACGGATTTGGGTGAACCATCAATCATCAGCAACAATGAACCAAAGTTATGGTTGGCAAATCATTAATAAAACCAACATTAATAAGATAACCCACAAGTGCATGTTTGCCCATTTGCGCAAGCCCAAAGTCACAGCCCACCAAAGTTGCAACGTTTCGCAAGTTGCACACTGCACAGGGACCGCTGAGCTCAAGGCTGCCAGTGCCGCCCAAGGCGGAGCTTTACGAGCTTCGATTTGCAAATGGCTTCACCGCGAACAATGAAATTAACAACGCTTCCAATGCATAGCAATGCTTCCATTAATCAAATTGGATGAAACCTATGTGTTTGTAGGGCTTTTTCCACTGATCTATTTTCAGTTTCAGATTTGTTTGCTATGTCTGATTTAGTTTCAGTTTCGGGAATGAACACGTCCTGCAGGGAAAGAAAGCACCTGCCCCTGGGATGCCGCCAGCCTGTGAACCGAAACTTCTGTTGGCGCCCGTTGGGAAGCTCAATGGCCTGAAAATGCGAAAAATTCATCGGATTGGATCTAAAAATTGATAGAAAAGAATGAGAAAAAATCTGAAAATTGACCAAAAAGAAGTAGCAGGAGTGAGATGGAGATGATGGACTGCTGTGAACATACCTCAATGCTGCAACTCCGAACTCAGGCAGACGGAGTGAATGCTGAGAACGAGCGTAGAGCCGAATTGGCATCGTTGGGCATCAACATTGAGGCCGCAAGTTCTCCATTCCGAAACGGAATTCAGCTCCAACTGAACTCTTGCAGGTTTGGGCTCCTTCTGACTTGGAAGTACCGTCCTCAGAATCGGATGCTGAAAATCGCACGAATCGTCATCGCCATTGTGAGCGCTGCATGGTTTCAGCATGGCTTCAGGATTTTTAGCTCAAGCCAACCGCTCCAGCCCCTGGGTTCGCTGACCTGCCATGGGCTCACGGGTTTCCAGACCGAGTGATGAAGACGCGAACAGGCTGAGATCCCAGCTGCAGGAGAGCAGCAAGCTGAACAAGGTGTTATCATCATCATCATCATCATCATCATCATCATCATCATCAAAATCATTATCATCACAATCACAATCATTATCATCATTATCATCATTATCATCATCATCATCATCATCATCATCATCACAATCACAATCACTATCATCACAATCATTATCATCATAGCAGAAGCAGCAGTAGCAGCAGGAGCAGCATCACCATCGTCATCCTCCTCCTCATCATCATCAGCAGCAGCATTGTCGTCATTGTCATCGTCATCATCATCATCATCATCATCATCATCAGCAGCAGCATTGTCGTCATTGTCATCGTCATCATCATCATCATCATCACGATCATCATCATCATCATCATCGTCATTTCGTCGTCGTCGTCATCGTTGTCCTCGTCGTCCTCGCCGTCATCATCATCATCATCATCACGATCATCATCATCATCATCATCGTCATTTCGTCGTCGTCGTCATCGTTGTCCTCGTCGTCCTCGCCGTCATCATCATCATCATCATGATCATCATCATCATCATCATCATCATCGTCATTTCGTCGTCGTCGTCATCGTTGTCCTCGTCGTCCTCGCCGTCATCATCATCATCATCATCATCACCAGCAGCAGCAGCAGCAGCACCACCACCACCACCATCACCCTAATGATCATCATCATCATCATCATCATCATCATCATCATCATCATCATCATCATCATCATCATCGTCATCGTCATCGTCATTTCGTCGTCGTCGTCATCGTTGTCCTCGTCGTCCTCGCCGTCATCATCATCATCATCATCATCACCAGCAGCAGCAGCAGCAGCACCACCACCACCGCCACCACCGTAATGATCATCATCAGCAGCAGCAGCAGCATCACCATCACCATCGTCGTCATCATCATCATCAGCAGCAGCAGCAGCATTGTCGTCATCCTCATTGTCATCGTCATTGTCATCGTCATCATCATCATCATCAGCAGCAGCAGCAGCACCACCACCACCATAATCATTTTCCTTGTCATCATCGTCATCGTCATCGTCATCAACTTCTTCTTCTTCTTTTTCTTCTTCATCATCATCATCATCATCATCATCATTGTCATCGTCATGGTCATCGTCATCAAGGTCATTTTGTTCATCATTGTCATATTGTCATCCATGTTGTGGTTCTTGTTTGCCTTGTTCCGATGCTTATCCTTTCTTCGCCAGGAAGCCGCAATGGTGGCAGCACAATGCATTTGGGAGGCTGAGGTCTTCGTGTTTCGTGCCTTGGAAGAATGATGCTACTGCTGTGTTGGATCGAGTGGAACCCATCATTGCTTCGAAAGGCCTGATTTCAAGGAGTTGGCACGCCATGTAAGCCATGAGACCACTGCCACTGCTAAGTCAACGGTGCTGGTTGGTCAGCCGACAGTGGCCTGGCAGTCTACCGGGACGTGGCAGAGGTGCGCGGGAAATTGCTAGGAGAGCTACAGAAAATAACACTCATCCCCTTGGAAGGGAACCCAAGGGAGTATGTTTGGTAAAACTGAAGGGATCCTTCTTCCTGTTATGCGAAGCTAAGTCCAGCTGTAGGGAAGGGGTGGCAGTTGATGCCGTGAACGGTGCAGCATGAGCCTTGCACAATAAAGCGATGTAAGACCTGGCTGACATATGCAGACCTAGCCATGCGTCCGCTTTGGCCTCCCGTGTGCTCAGCCCAGTGCTGCTTGAAGGTGCCAGCGTACCGGGCAAGAGATCTGACGTATCAGGATGTTTGTCAACCACATTGGTTGGCCAAAGAGCCCGAACTCTTCTGGGGATTCTGGGGCCAGTGTGTCTTGGCTCAATGTTTGTTCTGATTCGTTTTATTATTCTTACACGTCATCCAGATCTTTTGTTGAGACATGGTTTTGGGCGCGCCTCTGCTTTACTCTCGATACGTCAACAGCCCAACATTGCACCAATTTGTTGCTGGGCGCAATGTTTGCTACGCACCTTGCATCACGTTGCTGTATTCGTTCTGGGAACCCGAGGTTTCAATGACTATCGTCTGACCGATCCTCACAAGGGCTACGAGATTGTTCACCACTGGGTGGGACTGCAGAGGAAATGTGTTTCGAAAACAAGATGTCACAGTCACTCACGTGTCACGTCGTTTTGTGTGACCAGTGGCCATCAGGTTGGATCATTGTTTCGCCACACCAATGTCGCGAAGCAGCTGCAAAAGATGTGTAGAGAGGCCTCGGGAGTGTAACGTGTGTAGTTGGGAAGTCTCTGGATGGCTTCATTTAGCTACTGCTAGTTCCTGTTCACTCGAAGACCGTTTCCAGGAGCACCAATCAGTTTTTCTCGTGTCGAAACTAAAACTGCTTGCTGTTGACATCAAATATCGACGGGGTCCGTTGTCAGTTTCCATGTACTCCTCGCGAAAGCGGTGAAGAGTTTCCCTTCGCTAAATCACAAGGCTATGCTAATTGGATCGGAGGATTTCCCTGTTCGAATCAACTCCACCCAGGTCGTTCTGATGGGTAGCCCCCAGTCTTCATGTTCACAACAAATCACCGCCAGGCAGAACAGGGCGCCAAAGCTGCAGATGAAGGCCACGGAGATCCAGGGAGTGATTGCTACAAAAGAATTTGTGCAGCAATATTGGGGCTATTAAGTTCGTGAAGGGCATCTTGATTGCGTGAACTTTGAATTCTTAAGTTACCTACCCAGCGAATGCATTGTGAAGCTGTTGCGCCCAGGTCCTTACGAGTTCACAGGACGCGCCGGAGCTTTCTACATCTACACATCGAACGTCGATGCCCATCACTACGACTGGCTCTTGGACCGCACGTCCCCAGAGAGACTTCAGACTGAGTCATGGTCAACAGTCTGCTTGACCAACAGGGGATGGTTCAGATGCATTCCTACCAAGCGGATCCAATAGGGTCAAGATGGGTCACGGGTGTTCAGAGTTGGACAGTGGAGAGTCCGAGTTGTGCGTTGTCAATGAGTAATGGTCACCGAATTGCTAGCGATGCTGATCAAAGGAAACCGGAAAAATCATGACCTGGACCATGGCCTGGATGCGGGGAGTGGACAACCAACAACGGGCACAGAGTCCAGGCGCGTATAAAACTCTTAGTGTTTATCCACACTGATTGGTAGTAAAACCATTGAGGTGCCCCTGAATGGTCGACCTGCAAAACACGACAGATGTGACACGTGGGCCCAAAACTTTGGTTCGCCGAGTTTGCAGAGGGAAATTGGATCAAAGCTTTCTCAAGGAACCGAACTCACTCTTCCATTCTGCAAGGTTTCCGGCTTGTGAAATCCGTGAATGCCACGGAAACACAGAGCTCTACCAGTGTGCTGGGAGCAGGACGTCCCTGTGAAAGCATCACTTGGGGAATCCCAGCCACATCCAGCCACCAACAAATCGAAGCAATCTCCTCAAGTTTGATCCCGGAGTTCAATCCAAGCCAGCGGTTGCAATGCCATTGGTGAGATGGATTCGGTTGATTTCTTTCTGTGCCCAACTCCATGCAATTCTTTGTCGCTGTTCCAGGAGTGGTATGGATCAACTGAGCAAAAAGGATGATATGTGTCTTTTGGATGCATTTTTTGCATCAGTTTCTCGCATTAGTGTGTGTCCAAGAGCAAAATTGGGAAAGTATGCATATTTTGTACTAACTTTTGTTGTATTTCTTTGTGTTTGCAATTAAGAGTTCGCTGCTTGAGGTAAAGGAATTTGGCGAGCCCCGATGGAGTGACTCAGCATGCAGCTTTTGGCAATCGTGGGTGCCATCCAAGCGTGCGGCACTGTTTTGGCTGCAAATTGAATCACCTATGAACCGTGGAGGCACAATCAAAGAATCCTCATGAATCATGAGTTTACCATCAAGAAGCCATTACAACCTGTTGGTTTTGAATCAGCGCTCAGATCAAAGAAGCCAAACTTCTTCAGGTACCGCTTCCATGTTGACAAGGACACCATGATGGCGCCGCAGGCCCAGTTGCTGCTTTGTGCACACCGCTCAGTGAAGAAACTGATAGTTGGTGCGGATTAGTCGTGCTTCATCGATGAGTGATCATGATTATGCATGGTTGATTGACGCTTAGCAATGCTTCATCATCAATGGTGAATAGTGGATGGTCACGAATGATTAATTGGTGAAAGATTCATGGTTAGTAAGTTTCCTGGCAGATAAACTCATTGACAAGCACCCCACAGAAGGATATTTAAGCTTAACTGACGTGCTCTTATCACCATTTCAAGTACCAGGAGAGTTTCATTCGGCCCCTCTGCCAGTGAAGTCGTGACTTGGAATCTCCTCTTGAAGTTGTCGGTTCATTTCCCAAAACGGGGGGCTGAAAACTGTCATGGGCAACTCTATTCCATGTTCAGGCAACCGATCTAGGCTCCAGATTGAGAAGCTGATGTTCCAAGTCTAAAATCATCATGTCAATTCATTTCAATCATTTCTATTCATTTCTTATATGTTTTTTGATTTGGATTTTTTGATGACCCAAGCCATCGCAGATTGCCAGCCGTTCACATCACTGGCATCACTTTGTTCAGTGGCACAGGTGGCGCCTGAGGAAGCCTTCGAGGTTGTGACCAACCATTGGGCGCCGCCAGGTGGGACAACTGTGGTGACTGCGCCTGTGCGATGCTTTGGAAGTAACAAATGGTTGGTTGACTTAACAAATCTCTATTTTTCAAAGAGCTTGAAACCACCAGTAACAGATTGCATGTCTTTTTGCAGGTTTTGAATGATAAACAGATTGCTTTGAAAATCTTTGTGTTTTATATTTCATCAGTCTGTTTATGTTAGCAACTGGATTCAGACAAATGCCCAACCACAGGGACCCAGTCAAAGAGGGGAACCACAGGAATAGACTGCCAGTTTTGTGGGATTGATCGTCAACTACACCATGCTGCTCAGCATGGTGTTTCTTTTTGGGTCTCTCATGCCGTTTGGCAAATCAATGTCTGAGTTATCCCCAATGGTCCAAGAATCGGTATCCATTGTAGGGACGCTTGAAACCACTGCTTTGACAGTGGCTGAAAGACCAACTCAAATTGTGATAGCTTGGTCTCTTCCATTCTGCAGAATCCCATTTGAATGATCAGCAGATCCTTCGCTGTTGTCCCCATGCCATGGCCCAATTCTTGGAATTTCTGGTTTGGTTCGTTGGGATGCGAATGCACAGCTCAGGTGACACGAGTGATCCTCTGTCAGTGCCTTGTGTAGGCCGTGTGAAAGGATCAGCCGCTCAGCTGAAGCCATGGATCGTTCAACCCGTTCCAAGCAGCATTCAATGCCAGTTCCACTTTTGGGGGACGTTGATGTGGAATGATGTAAAGATGTTACCGTTGATGTTCATTGAATCATTTGAATCCTGTGTTCATTGATGTATTGAAATATTATGTTCATTCGTAAAAGTATTCCAGTCTATGTGTATGATTGGATCATTTTAAATCTATGTGTATGATACTGTATGATGTCTTGAAGTATGTGTATGTTGCTATCCATGTTGTACAACAAAAATGTTATGAAATCGTATCTTATCTTTTCTTTGTTGTCTTTAAATCTCATCTGATTTTTTGTTTCTCTCATTTTGCTTTCCATGTCGCAGGCTCGCCGCTTCCCGTTGCGCCACATGCGCAGCCAGATTTCGGACGAGAGCCCTGCGGGGGCGGCCAGCCGTGGCTTCGCAACCAACCACCCGGTGGGGCAGGGCAGGGAGCCGTGCTCAGAAACTACGAGTCGATGCTACTCCTTGTGGCTACTGGTTGTCAAATGTTGGTTAATTGATGTTGACTCTGGTGAATTGTTAATGCTTACTTCCTTATGCTTATTTGATGTTGCCAGTACAAGTTTACCTTTTGTAGACTAGAATTAGCAGTGATAGTAATAGTCGTGCCTTTTGTTTCCCCCCTTCAGGGTCTCCAAGACAGCTGACAGGTGTGCCCTAGCTGCGGTGGACCGGCGCGGCCAGCCATATTGATGTTTGGTGCCTTGGTGGCACCAGGTAACCTGTCATTTGAATGGTTTGCCATCAGAACGTGTTTGTGCTCCGATTCTTGTTCATCCTTTTTTTCATGTTTCATGTCTTTTTTAAAAAAATCTTCTGTGGATCCAAGATGACAGGTGATTACAGCTGGCAGGACAATGATGCTCAAGAGGCCCGCAGAGCTGGATTAGCAGACATTGCAGATCAGGGTGCAGTTCGCCCAAGAAGAAATGGAGTTCACTCACTTGCGTCGATTGAACATGTAGATTTCAAGCATCCAACTGGATCCAACTGGATCCAAGCAGTAACTGGGTAAGTTGATGGCAGGAGTGGCAGGAATTGGCATGGCAGGTTTTGTGGGGACAACTGATCGATGCTGGAGCCTGCCCCGGTAGGAGCGCTTTGAGACCTGGACAGAGCAGGTGAGTGAGCTCGCGAAGCAGAGTCCTTCGGCAGTATCCAGCTGTTAATGCAGCTGTGACATGGATGGTGGATAGTGAGGTGAGGTCCAACCATTGTTCAGCAGCATGGTGGAGATGATAGTGACATGATTAAACCAGCGTTTAGCAGGAGATGACCAGCTTAGTGATAGTTTATGATGGTTAATGGGCGTTCACTGATTGTATAAGTGTGGCTGCTTTTTCAGACGCACCACTGTTTAGAGTTGTCCAAAGCTATTCAAAGGTCCAACTTCTTCTCAGCAGTTTTGCTAAAGCCGTCCATCGATCCTTTGTCACTGAGGAAGTAGGATTGGTTCGAAGTTGAACGTGGTCCTTTTGGAGGTGAGATCTGTAAATGGATTTGTTTGCAGAAAATTGCTGTGTGAAGTTTCATTGAACATATGTTCTGTCTTATGTAGGTGTGTTCATATGTGTTCTGTCTGTAGGTGGCACCTCCACATGTGTTGCTGTGCAGGTTGGTGCTGGTGGCAATGCCGTGACCTCAGAACGCCACGCTGTGCACCTGCCACGGCCGCCCAAGACACGAAGGTGACCACCGTGCGGCATCGCAGTGAGAGGATCTTGGAGGCGCCCACCTGGAAGGATCAACGTGGGGAGCCCTTCCAAGGGGAGAGATCCCATCGTTTCCTTTGTAAATTGAAGTTATCAAATGAAGTTTATCAGTTTTGGATATGTTTCCTTAGGTTTATACATTTCTATGTTTCCAAAGAGTTTTTCCTTCATTGGCATAAATTCACCGACACTGGCAATGTGTAGCTGAGAAAATTGACCCATTTTTTGATGGACAATGATGGTCAGATGTGGATAGCTGGTCCCTTCAATTGTTTGATGGAAAGCATTTGGCTAAGGAGTGAATCTTTGATCGATGGAAGATTATGATCCACGATGCGAATTCCTGTGAATATTCAATGAATACCTTTGAACAGACAAGAAGAATCTGAGATCAAAATGATCTGAATACCTACAAAAATGATCTGAATACCTACAACTACCTACGTGGAATTTCGGACATTGCTCATACGCCACTTGGCTATGCGACAACTTCAGTTGTGAATTGCAGTGGCCAGGATGGTCCCAGCCATGTCCAGCTGAATGGGCATGGTGATGGTCATTGACAAACTGTTCGCCATTCACCACTCTTGCTGACCGCTGGTCAACACCGCTTTTGCAACAAACCATGATCAAGATTGATCAAGTATGAAGCAGTTGCTGACCAATATTCTTCACGGGGTTGTAACATGTTGCAACTGCTTGTTAACAACGCTTCAATGTGTTTTAGCTTACAGGTGGTCAGTAGTTATTAGTGGCTAACAGTAGCGGTGAATGTTGAAGAATGGAAGTTCATGGAAGTTCACATTGATGAAGACATTGGTGGATCCAGTCATTTGATCGCCCACTGCGCTTCCCACTGCCCTTCCCAGAACGTCTTGAACAGCGGAGCCGACGCACGGCTTCTGCGGGTGAATCCAGCGACCCGGCAGCTCAACCAGGGGTGAGCAACAGCGACTGGTAGGTGCCGGAACTGTTGCGGTTTGTAACTGCAAACACTGGTGATTTGTGGATGGTGGTTCATGATATAGTTGTTATATGTTGTTATTGCTAGTGGTTTCATTGCTTGCCAGTGACTATTGGTTGTTTCTGGTTGTTACGTAGCTGTTATTGGTTCAAGACATCGTCAGGGTCCGTGAACCATAAAACAGCCAGCCAACACTCAGCTTTGCTATAGCTGCTTCCATTGACCGATGCTAAGATGGATATAGCTATCGACAAACAGCAACTGGCAACCAACGAAATTGTGCTTGTATGACTCAATAATGTTGCATAGAATTATACCGTATAATGATATTTATATGGCTTGTTCCGGATAGATGTTGACAGTCAACAAAACAACACAACCGGTCAATGTGCCATTTCATGGGGATAGCATGAGCCAGAGGGCAATTTAGATTTCTCCAGTTGGAAACCTTATTGATAGTGTGCCATTCCAGGCCAGTTCTAGATTAGTTTACTTGTGACTCATTTTACTCGTCGTCGTCATCATCGCCACCATCATCATCATCATCATCATCATCATCATCATCATTTTCATCATTCTCATCGTGATTCTTATCATGATAAAATTGCCAGTCCTAAAGCGATTGAACTCGACACTGTGCCAAGGACTTTCCATTGGCTGACAAGAGCAGCTCGGCTAAAAGCACGCTCCACAAAACAGCTCACGAGACAAGTTAGGGTTTCCACCACTAAGGATGGGTCAAAGTCGGTGGTTTGCTTGCGACAACATCATTATGTTCGGATGGTACCCATTGATCTTGTTTCAGAATGGGAGTGGATTTTCGATGAGTTTGAAGAAAGTCTGGGCATCCAAGCACAATTGTGTACACTATTCATAGACGACACCTTTGATCCACAAGGTTCCGTGGCCAATCTTATGATAAGAGAGAGCGAATAGTTTTGAACGTGTGACTATGTTCAAACCGTTGCTTGTGAGCATTTTCTGTGAGCATTTTGTCTTTCGAGTTTGAGACTGCCCAGCTTGCGGCACAGGCGAATTGGATGAATACGTCGTGAGCCTGATGGGTGCTTTGACAGCACAGGGCTTGCCTTGTTTCAAGGTGCGACTGGTCATCCATGGCATTGAGAAACAAATGATTGGAAATGATTAAAGATACCGTGATGCACTTAGATGACCTTAGATGCACTTAGATGCACTGAGGACGTGGTTTGGAATGTTTGGAGATGATGAATGCCTACATGGGCCCTGCTGCTTTGGGTCATGAACCACCGAGCATGCCGCCCCCTCCAGCACCTGCACCTCCAGAAGTCCCGCCACCTCCAGAAGTGCCGCCACCACCCGCCTGAAGCGGGGTAGGGCGTGCGTGAAATCACGACGCCGCATTTCCTGAGACTGTGACGCTGTGACCCTGTGAAGTGAACACCTTTTCCTTCGCTGTTCACATTGCGTTCACATTGTCTACCTGTAGCTCGCCGACTTTGGGTTTGCGCATCAAGACCCACTGCGCAACCGAAATGAGAAACGACGGGAAAAGAGAAATGCGACACTGCAGGAAACCTCACGATATCATGCTTTCGGCACAGTGCGGGCTGATGGGGCTGTCGAGTCACATGTTTTACCCATTGGTAGTCTCGCTGTTCGACATCGTTGAGGGGAGATGGTCGGGGATGGTCATGGCAGTTCTGGGGTCCAGCAACTTGACTTCAGGTGCCCAAGACAGTGCCATTGCATCACCGCATGCGATGCGCCCAAAAAGCCAAGAAAGGCGCAGCTTTCATCGGAGCATCGAAGTGAGCATCGGTGAGCACCTTTTGAGCACCTCTCGTGGCAGGTCCACCACGAAAAGGCATCGAAAACTGTGTCGCTTTCTCAACAGAGTGAAGGTGAGAGCGATGGACCTCCACTCTTTGTCTCAGGGGAACTCCCTTCAGCACTGAGGATTCTGGCAACTCAGCACCTCCCTCGGAGGTGGGGAACTGGAGCATGGTCACATTACATTCGGATCTAGTTGATGGAAAGGTTCTAAGCATTTCTAAGCCATGTAAGCCAACACTTTCAACACACTCATCATTGAGCATTGCTGCTTATTGTAGGCTATCTTTTAAACTCACTATAATTAACCCTAAAGCAGCCTATGCGGGACCAGGTTTCACATGTACTCGAATTCGTTCACCAAATTCAAAGTCGTTCTGCCGTGTCCGAAGACCTGTGGCTTCTCATTGTGCCAATTGCCTCTCGCAAAGAGCCTCCATAGATTGTGTACCCGTAGAGCAAAATCGAAAATGACAAAACTTTTGCTGGTACCCCCAACCATCTAAAGCATTGGCGTATTCGATGCTCAACTTGAGGTGGTTCGCCGTGTATGGACCTGTTTTGGATGGAGAGAGGGAATGCCATTCTTGGGGAACACCATCCGAGGAATCACCATTTCTTTATCCCAAGTTCAAAAGTGAGGACATCTCATTGCCATCTTTGGGATCTCGACAGGAGTTGAAAGCTGCCCCGGAAGCGAAGCGTCGCCGATTCAAGCAGGCGAGGAAGCCAACCAAGGCTTCAAGGGCAAGTGAGGCACTTGACGTTCCTCAATCGTTGCAGCATGCAGTTCCTCTGAAATGTCAAGAGAGACCAGGAAGCAAAAATGCAAAATGCATCAAAATGCAATGTTTTTTTTTAAGTTGGTGTTCCGGGATGGTTCATTCGCAAGCCAAAATCGTAAAGCTGTCCGAGCATTCATTTTCCAATTTGGAAGTCAGAGATTGGGAAGAAGTGCACGCCTTCGTGCAAAGCGCAAAACTTGTTTGAAAAAACACTGACGGTCTCGCAATTTTTAATGCTTCCATTTCCCAAAAATGCATGAAGAAACAAGAAACGTTTGGAAGTCAAAATCTTAAAAAGCTGAGGGTCTCGCAATTTTTAATGCTTCCATTTCCAAAAAATGCATGAAGAAACGTTTGGAAGTCAAAATCTTAAAAAGCTGAGGGTCTGGCGTTTTTTGATGTTACATAAGAGACAGATAGACATGAACAGAGTTAGATAGCAAGGGAGAGAGAGAGAGAGAGAGAAATAGATGCAGATAGCGGGAGAAGCAGATGGGTTAGGCAGACAGAGAGATAGATCGATAGAAAGAGACAGAGAGAGAGAGAGAGACAGATAGATAGATACTTAAATGGACAGATGGATTGGTCGGCCGATCGATAGACGGATAAGCAGAGAGGTGGGAAGATAGATAGACAGTCAGACGGATGGACAGAGAAACAGACATACAACTTCCAGCTGCACGTCGCTATTTCAGTGCATCGCTCTGTCATCCATGCATCGCACCCGGCCACCCTCTCCTGTAGATTTCCTATTCTGTAAACTTCCGCCACCACCTTGTGCGAAACTAGTAATGGTTGTAATATGTTATGACACCATCTTTGGTTGAATCTTCCTCATGGCACTTGTTGGTTGCAATGCAAAAGCATGCAACTCATGCGGGGCTTGGATTGGGTTTCCGGTGTGTCAACATTGAGCTGAATTTGCTCCTGCTAACATTAGTCACTAGTAAAGCACTCATTTTCCACCGAAAACTTTAGTTTTCACCTCGGACCGGGGGCATACAAATGGTGGACACATCGGCGCGAGGCAGAAGATGCTCCCCGGCTTCCACTTCAAGAGATTCGCCAGGCGCTTCCACAGTGAAATGCTGACACAAAATGAGAAATGAAATGTTTTTCTTGGAACTTCCTTAGGTTTCTTTCGACTTCTTGGTTTCTTCATTCGACTTAGGTTTCTTTACGTGTCTTTTCTTTCTTCATTCGACTTCTGTGTTTCTTTTTGAGCTCTGGAAGTTTGCAGGCCTCCCGCAAGAGCGCTGAGGTCTGAGAGGCCGACTGGCCGTGGTTTTTTCAGAAGTGGAGAAGTGAATCGAAGTTCAAAATTTTTTGAATATGGTGAAGTGAAGTTCTAATCTTTTTTGAGTGTTCAAGATGTGGATTCTCATTGCTACCTGGAGGATGGCAGAGATGGGACATGGAAATGATGAAAGCTTGAGGCCTCCAAGCCCAAAGCCAGGCTGCCAACAAGACAGCCAGATGCCAGTGCTGAGTCACAGTTTGGCCAGCACAGTTCAACTTCTAGGTGTCCGGAACGCTACGCGAGAAATATGTTCAAATTGAAACTTTGACTGAGAAATGCTTGAGAGAATTGACATGATACTGTTGCGACTTCAGATTTTGTTCTTTGGTTAACTTGCACAACTTGTGTTGAATGGTTCCGGATGCCTGGCAGAGCGTGTTTTGTAAGTCTAATTGGGTGCAAATTCGGCTCTTTGCTGCTGTGCAATGTCTTGTCCCTTGCCTTAAAAGAGCTGGTTCTAAAGAACATTCTCCTCACCAGATCGGGATCATGTTCTTTGTACAGAGTGTTTGGTTTTTGCGAAGAATCAAACATGCCTCTTGGCTTCTATATTCAAAGTTTGTCCTTTCAAACTGAAAAGATCTCAAAAGCATTTGTCGCAGGCAAGACAACAGGTACACACCGTGGGTGTGTGAAGTTGATGCCGGCTTTCGGATGGGTCCGAAGAAAAAGAATCTTCAGAAGTTCCATGCCGCACTTGTGGTCAGTCAATCCTGCAAAGCTTACCCATTGAGTACGCCAATATTCCAAGGGAGTACGATTAAGCTTGAGGCCAGGGTGCCGCTGCAATGCCTTGAACTCTGACAACGTCCCAGCTTCAAAAATCCCCAGATCCTCCAGTGCCCAATGATGCAGCCAAAGTCTGACTCTCAGTGTGCCCGCAGACGTGATCAAACATCCAAACTCGTAACGCCCAAGACTAGAGCTACTAAGCTACGATCTCAAGATTAGCATCGTAGGAAGGGATTTCGTATTGTAGAAGGGCCAGAAGTCTTCTCGAGGTGCATGCCATGGAGAAGAGTTCTGAAGCAGAGGTTTCTCAGGAGACACTTTTGGCGATTTGGAATGACGGGCAATGCAACAAAGCAACCACTTAGAAAGAGGGACATGGTGTCAATGTGCACCAAGCTATCAACACATCAAGTAATCAATATTACGCGACGTGTGCATAGATCTTGTGTGGAGAAAATTTATTATGATATTCTTAAAGTGTGTCAATATGTGTATAATGTGCGTAAATATGCATACGTATTTTTAGATACGATATAACCAGATATCTATTGATTGGCTTTCATCACATCGTTGCAGGACTGCAGCCCAAGAAGGACCTTGCACTGTCACCTTGGGATCCTGAAGTCATCGCAAAATAATGTAGAGCAGTTGCTAAGGATTCTGTAAATAACAGTACAATTTGTTTGCAAGGGATTCTGTAGAGCAGTTGCAAACACAGCCATGATCAACGCCCGTCCCGCAGCCTTTCGTTCGGCACAGTTCCAGATGTAAGTACAGGTGCAGCGTTTAAAAGGCCGGAATACCAGCATTGCATTAAAGGCATTGCTGATGTTCCCTCATTTGTTTTGGAAGTGGCCCAGTGTGAACTTTGTTCAGGTAGCGCTTTGCGTTCTCTTACAATGGCATCTTGGCATGGCTAAAAGTTTGCCAGTTTCCATTTTTCCTCAAGAAAAATGGTGCCCATCAATGGGGGCAAGTGAGTGTTCTGGGGTAAGCTACGCTGGAAGCCGAAAGTTGAGGGAGGGTTGTACAATCCATCGGGGATAGCTATTGGAATTGAAGAAGACATGGATGACTACAACCATGACATGGACCTGTCGTTACCTCGGCAGCAAGAATGCCACCCTGCTTACCCCCCCAGATCTTTCGTCGCAATTTTCGCAACTGCAGATATCTCAATCTAGCGCAAAGGAGACAGAGGGGTGCTGATGTCGATGTACTTGATTAATGGTGCAAGCGAGTGTGAGGCTTGATGTCTCCCATTTGTTGTAACCTGCATACCCTCTCCTGTTTGTGTTTTTGTTAAGTGGGCAGTTTCAGCAAATGGCGTTTGGTCAAGTTTAGTCACTGAACCATTGCTTCGAGACTTTGGATATAGCTTCATTTATGGCTGTTTGGATCTGAAGAAATACATTTCATGTCCAGAAATTCTCGCAGCTGTGCAGATCCTGCACACATGGACATCACACCAACATATGTTTGCTCTTGTGAACCCAAAGACTGTGGCTCGGCTGTCAACCATTGCGAGCCTTTAGACTTGATGCTGTTTCAGAAATTTTCGAAATCTACCTGAGTTCTTTCATCACGAAAGCCTCACACACACACACACTGAGTAAATGCCAAGGCATAAGGTGAAATGAGATGATATGATTTTTTGGTTATAAAGTCATCTGGTTTCAACCTTTGACGAGTGAACTCTCAACACACGACTGCAGCGGTGAGCAACGGCTTCGCAGGTAACTTCTCTGATTACACGGCTTGTCACTGAAGCAACAGCAATGGAACCACAGGCGAAACCAGATTAGTTGTTTGTGCAGGTACAGGAAACTGGCCAAGTTTCCCTTCCCACTCATGTCCACAGCTTCGTTGCGTGTGGTTAGGACATGAGTGCCACACGCCCCTGCTCTTTTTTGTTCACAGTAGCCCCTTGAGACGGGGTTTGACACACACAAAAAGCCCAATGTTGGGCACGGTGCTCGAATTGAGTTAGTTACGCGTATGCTTCCATTGACGGATCGATGGAGGTGGTCTGGCATGACGTAGTTCGAGCCAACATGCTCGGATGAAGGATGGCATCTTGAAGACCTCCATATTGGCCTCATCTGGAGGAGCAAGCGGTGGAGTGTACTCGATGGTGAAGATACCAGCTGGGGCGTAGTTGGTGGGTTCACGGCGCCATAGATCTTCAACGGTGGTGGTGTTGGGCTGGTAAACTTGATTGCTGATCAAATAGAGATGAAG
>VSDK01010353.1:170465-208525 GCA_009767595.1 Symbiodinium kawagutii | reverse complement strand
ACGGCTTCACAGGTGATTCCAGCAGAAACACAGCTATGGAACAAAAGGCGAAAACATCGGTGGAACACATTCGTGAGCAGGTACACATGGTTGATCAGACCATGCATCACCAGGGATTTCAGAGTGTCTTCGTTGGTGGCAGACTCTGAACCCTGCTGCCACCCCCTGCGGTGAATGATTGTCCCTCGGAACGGGTGGTGCTCTCACACACACACACACACTGGAAAGATGTTGCGTCAGTGCCAAACTCTGCTGGTGGAGCGCTGTGTTGGTGCCGTGTGGGCTTTTTGCATTCCGATCCCACTATGATTCTTGAAATTCAACCTGGACCCAAAAACGATCAGAAATCTCGATATGCAAAATCTCACTCCCGAAATCGTCGAGTGAGTGTTTTTGTGTCCCCAGGCCTTGCAGCTGGTTGCACGAATGTACACCGAATGTCCCAAGTACACCACACCAAACCGACAGCAAGTGGCCTGATGTGGCCCTGTGTTTTTGCTTGGGACTGTTGTTTGGAGTGCGGAAGGTCCCACGAGACAGGATAGGACGGGTCAGTTGTTGGATTGTTTGTGCAATTCTGGTTGATTGCGACGCTTCTCTTTTCCTTGGTGTATAGGTTATTCCATTGGACGGGCTGTAAAATGCTGTAAATACGCAAGTTCATTCCAGTTTGTGTGTTTCTTTTTTTAGTCTTGTGTTTGAGGGATTAAGGTTTTGGGCTTGGGAGGTGGGGAAGGGGAATAATGTTTGCGTACGTCGTGCCAATTGCTGACATTTCAGATGTTTGGATGATTGAATGCTTTTGAATGGCTTAAGTTGCAGTCTATTGAATTACCCACTGTGGCTTGTCCGGCAGAGGTTTTCTACCGCCACTTTAAGGATCTAACTCCGACCTTCCCGAGGCAGAAGACAAACACAGTGTTTCACAAGTTTCCTACCCCTTTTTTCTACTTCCAACTCACTCTTGCTGCGTCTTTCCAGATCAGAAGTTCGACTTCTAAACTTCCTTTGCCTACAAGTGCCCGCGCTAACATCCCGTCCGACCGTGCTTGTCTATCACTTAGATCATCTGAAGCATCTTTCATTGATGATCCGCTTGTATTTCAGACTCCAGTTGAAGCGAAGATATTTATTGGTCTCAGGATGAATGTTGGTGTAGAGATGTTGAGAGACAGTATGCGAAGTTCCTCGCGTGATCTTCGGTCATGCGTGGAAGTCATTTGGAACACCATACTTAAGTTCAAAATACTTGGGAAATGTGTGCAAATCAAATCGGAAAGCGCATTGCAAGCACGCGGGAAGTATGTCACATGGCGATAGAAAAGCTCCAGGACAACTTCATGGAAACAATTAATTAGAGAAAGACTCGAAAAACAACGAACCAACAAATGCATAGAGCTAAAAATCAATACACCTAAAGCACATGAACACCGTGGAACACAATCATAGAGACTTTGATAAATCAATATCAGGGTGATGGCTTACAGCCGTCCAAGAATTATCAGCAAAACACACTCCGAACTCTTTGGCTGGTCAACCTCCAAATGCATTGCAGCAAGGTGCGCGCAAGGTCACTTTGTGAGATTGCCTTTCAAGAGTGACGATGTTTGGTAACCAGCCATACGGCTATGTATGGGCAAAACCTATCGGAGCATTTCTATGACTCTAGGATCATTATCATTTGTTGAGCCCCAGGGTTTAGAACCATAGCTATGTCATAGTCGAATACATTTTAGGCTCCCCTTTTTTGAGAGGTTGCAAAAGTGCCAAAGTTTCTGAGCCTGACCGAGAGCACATGCTTGTGACCTTCCGAACGGGTGTTTTTTTGGTTGGGTAAAATCAACACAAATCATCAGCCTTGTGGCGTCCCGCAGGACCTGAAGTTTGACGGGGATTTCTATTTCGGCTTTGTCACAAAAGACTCAACGACCACGGCATTCTTCATCAAGGCATGGCACGCCTCGTGCATCCCTTGCAGATCTCTTGAGAGATGGCTGTGGGTCGAAACCCTGGGCACCTACCCTTTGAATTAGAACCCCACATGGGATTCATCCCAAAAATGATACCAAGGGTTTGAACCATGCACCTCCAGGTTGTAATCACGGACTTCAAGCTTCTGGGGTATGGCTTCGAGATTGACAAAGTGAGACTCTGATGCAGATGATTTGAGTAATCACGTGTGCATTAAGCTTTATGGTAGCCAAGTGTTCGTACGCAGATCATTTCTGTCGTGACGGGCAACATCAAGCCATTCACATGGCCATGTGCCGAGGCAACTGGAAATTCAGTACGTGACAAGAGAGGAACTCATGAGGAGAACCCGGACAACCAGAAACTGCTGCTCTGATCGTGACTAGCCGGTCGGGTCAGTGAAGTGCTTAAGTGCTGATTGATATCCTTAACATTGGTAGTGGTGAACAATTGCTGTGAAGTTGCCAGATTTTACCAGCCTTTTGGTTCAACATTCTTCAATATAGGATCATAGAGGATCATAGAGCATCATAGAGGACTATAATTTGATCATAGAGTATCATACAGAACCAAGGAGATTCGTAGAAAATCACAGAGGACTGTAGAAGATCACACAGGATATAGGCGATCATAGAAGGTCATGCAGGACCACAGAGGATCATTTATATAGGATCATAGAGCAGCATAGAGGATCCTAAACATGATCGCATAGGATCCTAGAAAACTAAGCAGGATAATACACGATCAAAGGACTACATATGATCATAGAAGATCATGCAGGATCATCGAGGATCCCAAAGGACCAAAAAGGATCATTCAGGATCATAGAGGATCGTAGGGGATCAAACAGGATCAGAGAAGATCATACAGGGTCATGGAGGATCATACAGGGTCATCGTCAATCATTTTCAACCAGAGAAGAGCAAAGAGCATCATACAAGATCGTAGAGGACTATTAAGGGTCAAAGATAGTTACATAAGATCACAAAGGATCATAGAGGGTCATAGGGGATCAGAAAAAGGTCACACAGTATCATACAGGATCATACACGACCACATAGAGGATGATTTGGGATCATAGAGCATCTTACTTACAGGGTCACAGAATATTATGCAAGGTCATAGAGGATCATAGAGGACTGCGCAGGATTATAGAAGACTATAATGAGATCATACAGGTTCAAACAGGTTCATAGAGGATCACAGAGGATCATGCGCGATCACAGAGGGATGAAATAGGTTCATAGAGGATCGTACTGGATAAAGAAGGATTTTTTGGGATCATGGAAGATCATACAGGATCATAGAAGATCATATAGGATCATATAATCAAAGGAAGTTTAAGTTAGTAGTGCTGAATTGCGGAGATTTGAAAAGACATCACATCAACTATACATCACATCAACTATACATCACATCAACAATGAATCACATCAACAATACATCACATCAAGACTACATCACATCAACCATACATCACATCAACCATACATCACATCAACCACACATCACATCAACAATACATCACATCAACAATACATCACATCAACAATACATCACATCAACAGCACATCACATCAACAATACATCACATTAACCATACATCACATCAATTTTACATCACATCAACAATACATCACATCAACAATACGTCGCATCAACAATACATCACATCAACAATACATCACATCAACAATACATCCCATCAACAGCACATCACATCAACAATACATCACATTAACCATACATCACATCAATTTTACATCACATCAACAATACATCACATCAACCATACAATCACATCAAAAACACATCGCATCAACAATACATCACATTAACCATATATCGCATCAATTTTACATCACATCAACAATACATCACATCAACAATACGTCGCATCAACAATACATCACATCAACAATATATCACATCAACCATACATCGCATTAACAAAACATCACATCAACAATACATCACATCACCAGTACACCACATCAACAATACATCACATCAACAATACATCACATCAACCATACAATCACATCAAAAACACATCGCATCAACAATACATCACATTAACCATATATCGCATCAATAATTGGATAATTCAATGTGGTGTGGTGTGATCGCTGTTCTGGTGTATATAGTATGGTGTGGTGTGATCACTGGTTTGGCGTAATGTGGTGTGGTGTGAGGGGTGGCACTAGGTGCATCTGGAGCTGTTCTGGGATGGCTTTCCGCGCTGTCAGGGCGTGGAAAATGCGTCGCAAGATGTCGAAAAGTTAGGTTTTCGATCGGACGGGTGCGAGACGGTCTCGGTTTGCTTCCGATTGCTTCCGGTTGGGTTCGGGCTTGGTTTTGTGTGACTGTCGTCAAAAACTGAAGATGTCAATGTTCTCACGTTGACTTTGCGTGGCAGGCGTGGCATTTGGTGCATCTGGAGCTGCTCTGGGACGGCTTCCAGCACTGTCAGGGCTCTTTCAGGTGATCTTGGCGAAGTCTCAGTTTCATACTTCGTAGTACCTTGTAGTACTTTGCAGTACCTTGTATGTTTTGTCTTGGTACGTTTTGCTCTGGCACGTTTTGCTCTGGTACGTTTTGCTCTGGTACGTTTGTTCTTGGTACGTTTGTTCTTGGTACGTTTGGTGTGGTGTTTTGTGGTGCGTGGTGTTTTGTGGTGCGTGGTGTGGTATGGTGTGGTGTGGTGTAATGTGGTGTAATGTGGTGTAATGTGTTGTGTTGTTGTGTTGTGGTGTGTTGTGGTGTGTTGTGGTGCGGTGTAATGTGTTGTGTTGTGGTGTGGTGTGGGGTGGTGTGGTGTGGTGTGGTGCGGTGTAATGTGTTGTGTTGTGGTGTGGTGTGGGGTGGGGTGGTGTGGTGTGGTGTGGTGTAATGTGTTGTGTTGTGGTGTGTTGTGGTGTGTTGTGGTGTGTTGTGGTGTGGTGTAATGTGTTGTGTTGTGGTGTGGTGTGGGGTGGTGTGGTGTGGTGTGGTGTAATGTGTTGTGTTGTGGTGTGTTGTGGTGTGTTGTGGTGTGTTGTGGTGTGGTGTAATGTGTTGTGTTGTGGTGTGGTGTGGGGTGGTGTGGTGTGGTGTGGTGTGGTGTAATGTGTTGTGTTGTGGTGTGTTGTGGTGTGTTGTGGTGTGTTGTGGTGTGGTGTAATGTGTTGTGTTGTGGTGTGGTGTGGGGTGGTGTGGTGTGGTGTGGTGTGGTGTAATGTGTTGTGTTGTGGTGTGTGGTGTGGTGTGGTGTGGTGTGGTGTGGTGTGGTGTAATGTGGTGTAATGTGTTGTGTTGTGTTGTGTTGTGGTGTGTTGTGGTGTGGTGTAATGTGTTGTGTTGTGGTGTGGTGTGGGGTGGTGTGGTGTGGTGTGGTGTGGTGTGGGGTGGTGTGGGGTGGTGTGGTGTGGTGTGGTGTGGTGTGGGGTGGTGTGGGGTGGTGTGGTGTGGTGTGGTGTGGTGTGGGGTGGTGTGGGGTGGTGTGGTGTGGTGTGGTGTGGTGTGGGGTGGTGTGGGGTGGTGTGGTGTGGTGTGGTGTGGTGTGGGGTGGTGTGGGGTGGTGTGGTGTGGTGTGGTGTGGTGTGGGGTGGTGTGGGGTGGTGTGGTGTGGTGTGGTGTGGTGTGGGGTGGTGTGGGGTGGTGTGGTGTGGTGTGGTGTGGTGTGGGGTGGTGTGGGGTGGTGTGGTGTGGTGTGGTGTGGTGTGGGGTGGTGTGGGGTGGTGTGGTGTGGTGTGGTGTGGTGTGGGGTGGTGTGGGGTGGTGTGGTGTGGTGTGGTGTGGTGTGGGGTGGTGTGGGGTGGTGTGGTGTGGTGTGGTGTGGTGTGGGGTGGTGTGGGGTGGTGTGGTGTGGTGTGGTGTGGTGTGGGGTGGTGTGGGGTGGTGTGGTGTGGTGTGGTGTGGTGTGGCATGGTGTGGTGTGGTGTGGTGTGGTGTGGTGTGGTGTGGTGTGGTGTGGTGTGGTGTGGTGTGGTGTTGTGTGGTGTGGCGTGGGCGATGGACACCCTATAGGCCCACATTTTTTCGCTATAGGCGGCTTTTATTGGCCTTGAAACTTCAGACCCCGCCTCGTGCGGGTACTCCTTGTATTGTTGTCAACATTTTTAGCGGTCAACGATTGTTGTGAAGTTGCCAGATGTTACCAACCCTTTGGTTCAACATTGTTCAATATAAGATCATCATAGAGGATCATACAGGACCAAAGAGGATCGTAGAAGATCACACAGGGTATAGGCGACCATAGAGGATCGTACAAGATCATAAAGGATCATTTAGGATCACAGAGGATTGTACACAATCATAAAGGATAAAGGATCATTTAGTTTCATGGGGTACCATGGAGGACTATAGAAGATCACAGAGGATTCTAGAAGATCTGATTGGATCATGCAGGATCATAAAGGATCACTCTGAAGATCATTTAGGACCATGGAAATGACATGGGCCAAGTGACGTCCCAGGTGATGACAGCACCGTCGATTGCCCTGACCTGACGGCAGAGGCCAATGCGCTCAACCTGCGCTTGGCGCAGCTTGGAGGCGACACGAAGGCAGCATTTGCACTCTATGTCCAGGCGCGGGAACCGCTCGTTCACCGTGAGCGCAGGCTATCAATGTCTAGGGTGACGATAACGACTCTACCGACTTTGGCGCCAATGACGCCAATTATCTTAATTAGGGTTTGGTAGTGACTCTAATGACTATCAATGACTATCTTGGCGTGACAGTTGGTAGCTACAATGGCGATCGTGTCGACAATGACTACAGTGATTTTCATCCCCTATCACGACGACACTGACCATAAACTTTAAACAATGACGATGATATCTAAACTGACTTTCAAAGACTATCATGAAGATAAAGGTTGTCAATGACTATGACGATGCCAATGACCAAAGCTACTTTTTATTCGCAGTGGTTATGACGATGAGAATGAATACCGTGACTTTCAGCAACTTTCAATGAGTTCTGTATTATGAGGATATGAACAAACAGTGACAGTGGCATTCAATGATAATCACGAGGAACGTGACCACCAACGACTGTGGTTATGATGATGATTTTCGATGACTTTCAATGACTATCATGACGATAGTTTACCAAGGAGTATTATGGTGATGATGACACAGTGATACATAGTGAAGGCGGTGGCGGAAGTTTCCAAGATTTGAAAGGTTACATTTCTTGATGTTGTGATGTCAAAGCGATCAACTGAGGCGTGAAATTCGCATTCTGGTTGCGTGATCTACCCTATCCAACTGATTCACGTGATCTACTTGACCTGTGTAGTCTTTCTGATCCGACAGTTTTATATCTACCTGATTTATTTATGTCTCTGTTTGTTTGTTTGTCTGTCTATCTATCGATCCATCCATCCATCCATCCATCCATCAATCCATCCATTATTTATCTATCTATGTATCTATCTGTCCGTTTGTCTGTGTATCTATCCTTATCTATGTATCTACCTCTGTCTATCGATCCCTATCTTTCCATCTTAATCGGTTCATCCCTTGTATCTATATCTACAATATCTATCTTTATCGATGTAGTGATTTTTTCCGTCTATCTACTTGTATGTCTATTTATCTGTCTATTTGTCTATCTATCTATCTATCTAGCTATCTACCTATCTGTTCGATCTTTTGTTTGATCTTTCTATCAACTTAGTTGTTTGTTTTTTCATCTCTCTATCTTTCTGTCTGTCACCGTCGATCGGTCTATCTTTGGATCTATCTTCTATCTGGTTTTCTCTTTGCTAGTGTGCCTGCTGATGTATCTGATATACATGTCTGTCTAGCTAATCAAAACATAGCGATTCTACGAAGTTTCCTCCTAAAATTGAAGTTGCAGAGCTGAAAACGAAGTAATTGTTTGCGGCTGCGGACTTTTTTGGTTTGCAATTTTTCAATGTCAAGTGTTGCAAGTACGGCCCCTGCCACAAACCATCATCTTCTGGAACAATTTTCAAACCTCCCATGCTTGCCAACGTTTTTTGCAAGGTGGGCAAAACGCTAGGTGTTCGTTATTTTTTTGCAACGTGAAGATTTCTTTGCGCCTGCCGCACGAAGCGCAGTTCTGATGTTGAAGAGAGGCCGGAGCATGAAACAATTTTACGATTTTGACTTGCGAATCGCATCTGGGCCACCATGGCGAGCAATTTTTTGCCAGCTCAACTTCTAAAAATGGTTCGGACCTAAGGTGCTTTTGCACTTTTGACTTGCAAATCGGCTTCTGGCCACAACGGGGTGCAATTTTTTGATGTCTCAACTCCCAAAAATGGCCTGCGCATGCGGTGTTTTTACACTTTTGAATTGAATGTCGACTTCGCGCCGCCACGGCGTGCATTTTTTTGATGTAGGATTTGAATGATTTCTAGTGACTTTGAATGATCGAAGGAAAGTTGGATACAAAGTTCCGTGTTACGAAAGTTCACAAATATGTACTGTAAAGCAAAAGATATCTAAAGCGACAGATATGCAAAGCGACAGATATTTAAAGCATTCTAAAGAAATAGATATGTAAAGCAACAGCTATGTAAAGCAATCGATATCTAAGGCGCTAGATATCTCAAGCAACAGCTATGTAAAGCAATACAAATGTAAAGCAATGGATATCTAAAGCAATAGATGCCTAAAAGCAACAGATGTGGAAAGCAACAGATATGTAAAGCAACGGCTATGTAAAGCGATCGATATCTAAAGCAATAGGTATCTAAAGCAACCGATATGTAAAGCAACAGATATGTAAAGCAACAGATGTCTACAGCAACAGATTTGTAAAGCGTCAGATATGTGAAGCAGCAAATATGTAATGCAATAGATATTTACAGGAATAGATGCCTAAAGCAACAGATGTGGAAAGCAACAGATGTCTAAAGCAACAGCTATGTAAAGCAATAGATATCTAAATCAATAGATTTCTACAGCAGCAGATATGTAAAGCAACAGCTATGTAAAGCAATAGATATCTAAAACAATAGATGTCGAAAGCAACAGATGCCTAAAGCAACAGATGTGGAAAGCAACAGATGTCTAAAGCAACAGCTATGTAAAGCCATGGATATCTAAAGCGATAGATATCGACAGCAACAGATATGTAAAGCAACAGCTATCTAAAGCAACAGATGTCTAAATCAACAGATGCCTACAGCAACAGATGTGCAAAGCAACAGATTTCTAAAGCAACAGATGTCTAAAGCAAGAGCTATGTCTAAAGCAACAGCTATGTAAAGCAATACAAATGTAAAGCAATAGATATCTAAAGCAATAGATGCCTAAAAGCAACAGATGTGGAAAGCAACAGATGTCTAAAGCAACAGCTATGTAAAGCCATGGATATCTAAAGCGATAGATATCGACAGCAACAGATATGTAAAGCAACAGCTATCTAAAGCAACAGATGTCTAAATCAACAGATGCCTACAGCAACAGATGTGCAAAGCAACAGATTTCTAAAGCAACAGATGTCTAAAGCAACAGATATCTAAAGCAACAAACGTCTAAAGCAACAGATATGTAAAGCAACAGATGTCTAAAGCAAGAGCTATGTCTAAAGCAACAGCTATGTAAAGCAATACAAATGTAAAGCAATAGATATCTAAAGCAACAGATGCCTAAAAGCAACAGATGTGGAAAGCAACAGATGTCTAAAGCAACAGCTATGTAAAGCCACGGATATCTAAAGCGATAGATATCGACAGCAACAGATATGTAAAGCAACAGCTATCTAAAGCAACAGATGTCTAACTTAGCAGATGCCTACAGCAACAGATGTGCAAAGCAACAGATTTCTAAAGCAACAGATGTCTAAAGCAACAGATATGTAAAGCAACAAATGTCTAAAGCAACAGATATGTAAAGCAACAAATGTCTAAAGCGTCAGATATGTAAAGCAGCATATATGTAATGCAGTAGATATCTAAAGCAATAAATGCCTAAAGCAACAGATGTCTAAAGCGGCAGATTTCGAAAGCAACAGGTGTCTCATGGAGCTCCTCTGGAACCGCTTTGCGCAATGGCAGGGCTGCGCGAGGTGATGATGGAGAAGCTACGTACGTTGTAGTACGTTGTAGTACATTGTGCTGGTAAGAATCTGTCTTGGTAAGAAAATGTGTTGGTAAGAATCTGTGCTGGTAAGGATCTGACGTAGTAAGAAAATGCGCCGGTAAGAGTCTGTGTTGGTAAGAAGATGCGCTGGTAAGAATCTGTGCTGGTGAGAATCTGTGTTGGTAAGAAAATCTGCTGGTAAGAATCTGTCTTGGTAAGAAAATGCGCTGGTAAGAATTTGTGCTGGTAAGAATCTGTGCTGGTAAGAAAATCTGCTTGTAAGAATCTGTCCTGGGAAGCATCTGCGCTGGTGAAAATGTGTGCTGGTAGGAAAATGCGCTGGTGAGGATCTGTCTGGTCAGAAAATGCGTTGGTAAGAATCAGAAAATGTGCTGGCGTTTCTGTTGTGGGGATGTTGTGGTGGTTTTTGTTGTGGCGGTGATTTTGTTGCGCTGGTGGTTTTGTCGCGCAATAGCAAACAAAGTTTTTTTGAAAGAGCCACCCCAACAAACTTTAGGCGCTTCTGCCTCTGAATTATAGGCCGCAACTTTTCTTTGACTTTATAGTGCTTCACCTTGGGAAACTTCCGCCCCCGGCTTGCCCGGGTACTACTGGTACTGACTATTGTGACGATCATAATGAGCACAATGACTTTCAATGAGTGTTTTGGCGATATTGACTAGTCTTACGATACTGGCAAGGACTGACTTTCAAGGACCATCATGACTATGGTGATTATCAATGACTTTCAATGATTGACTATCTCGACAACAATGACTATAGTGAGTACCAATGGCTGTCATGACGATAATGAATATACCGACTACCAACGACTACTAGCGACTACCATAGTATACAAGAATGAATATGGTGACCATAACTGCTTTTGACAACTGTCGCGATGATAATGACTTCAATGACCATCAGCGACTATCGCCATGATGATGACTGTAGTCAAGAACTTTCAGTGACTATCACGACGACAAAGACTATAGTGACTATCGCTGGCTTTCACCACGACAATGAATATTCTGACTATCAATGACTACCATGACCACAAGTAGCAATTAGTATCACAACGATCATGACTGTACTGACTTTTAATGATCATCATAATGATGCCGACTCTCAACGACTATCGCGACGATAAGACTATAATGACTATAATGACTACTGTGACTAGCAAATGTCTTGACGTTGATAATGAATATACTGACTACCAATGACCGTCGTGACCTTAGTGGCTAAAGTGAGCAGCAATGACTACCATGACGTTAGTGACTACAGTGACTATAGTGGCAATGTGACTATCATGAAGATCATGATGACAATGATCATCAATGAGTAACAATCATGACCATAATGACTATAGTGACCAGCAATGACTATCATGACGATCGTGACTCTAGTGACTATCACTGACTATTTTGACAACGATTACCATCGGCGGGCTATCATGTCTATCGCGACAAGAATGACGACTAGAGTCGAGTGAATATCAATGACTGTCACGCTGATAATGCCTATAGTGACTTTCAGTGACTACAGACGACAAATGACTGTCATGGCTAGTGTAACTACAATGTTTATCTCGACGACAATGGCTACAGTCATTTTGGTGCCTGTAATGTCAAGGACTAGCATGACCATACTCACTATCATGACCGTACTGACATTAGTATCAACAATGACCTTGTTACACTGTAGAAAATTCGCAGGTGGATCCTCAAAATCATGGGTTTCGAAAATTGGGAAAGTCATCTTCCAAGTAGTGCTTCCCACAGGTCGACCTGTTTTCGACTCGGATGTTCGATACTCAATCATGCCATTTCAGTGATAAGGATAATTTTGGTATATTTTGGTGTCATTTAGTGCTTACCCACAAGAAGCCAAGCCGCTTGCCACTACGCTGAGACCTGATTGTCACGACAGAGGATGACGAAGGGGTGATGTTTGATCCTTAGGAAATATGATCCTATGACTTTTATAAACGTGACTTGCTATAATGACTTACAATTACTTAATGATTAAAAGTGAGAGAATGATCGTCGAGTGATCAATGTAACAGGTATAATTTCGGTAGAAGTCCAACGTTCAACAGATCTACAGTGCGAATCAGAACTTTGGGGAGAGAGTGTTATCATTTGTTTCTAATCGCTATTGTCAATCTTCTATTATATGCAAAATATCATTGTTGATAATCACCCACAATGGGAAGTGGGAATCATAGTTATCATGGGATCCTTCCATTGTTAAATAATGCTCATCACTGATCAGGAACCCTGTGAGTGTACTAATTCCCGTCATCACCGTTTGCATGTTGGATCCCAGAAATTTATATGCACAATCATATTCCCAATCATGCATTATCATCGTAAAAAACATGTACGGTGGATTGCACTTGGGAACATCAAAAGTGATATACCTATCAGGTCCCAGGTGTGAATATCATCAGGATCATTATTTCTATCATCAACTTGTCATTGTATCTCAGGGTTGATATGCTATATTGTTACGACGTGGCCGGCCACGTCTCAGGTGAAGAACTTGAACATTGCAAACGGCCTCATCAAGTTCTCAGACATCTTCGTGGCCAGAATGCAGCCGTGAAATCATCCCCAAAATGGGTACCCACCTGGGTTATTATGTCCAGCGAAGGGAACTCCATGATCACTGATGTTTGCTGGTGCCAAAGGGGCAGTCCAAGAGGCTGGTTGAATGGTTGTGACCACTCATCAGTTTCAGAAAGCAGGTTGAACTTTTTTGGGTGTGCAGTTAACCCTGATTCCATCTTTGTTTTCTTTAGATGTATCTATATCAACGTTTGACGATGGAAAATTTACATATTAGTTCAAATCATCATCATCATCATCATCATCATCATCATCATCATCATCATCATCATCATCATCATCATCATCATCATCATCAAATGCCAACACAGTCTGTGTCGTCGGCATGCATGGACAGGTTTACAGCGATGAAATTATTCGTTAAACAAAATCAGTGAAACAGAAATGTAAAATCATCAGCGAATTGGCAGCGAAAGGCAACAATGCCTTAATGTTGGAAAGAAGTTAGAATATTCAAAATGGGGTTGTGATAAGCGCGTATTGCCTAAATACTCCAAGCCTTCGTGTTGCCTTGTTGTAAAGAAGATTACTTTGGACATTGAGAGCCGAGAGCCTTGAGTTCTTTCGGGTCCTGTCCAAAACATTCTTAAGCAGATTTGAAACCTAAAAATGCTCAATTGTTTCTGGGGCAGCCAGGACGGCGATAAGATGGTGCAGCGGAGCAGCATTGTTCTTGGTAAGAATAGAACTGCGCATGGGGTCATTTTTGCTCTGAAAAGGTGACCAAGTAGTTTCAGTTTCCTTTGTTTCAATATCTCACTTACGGACAACGACGAAACTGTGATGCTTCTTTGAGCACTTTTGAATTCGTCCACTGTCTGTTCAAAGCTGGTGAAATAAATATTGAGAATGCGCCTTATACCTTTTTGTCGGAAAGCATCAAGCCGTTTCAAGTGGGAAATGTTCAACTGGAGAGTTTCAAACCCGTACGTCAATCTAGAAAATACTATGGCATCATATACAGCAAGCCCCCAAGACATGGGGCAACCACAAGTCAACAAAACTCCAAATAGAAGTCACTGCTTCCATGGCTGACGCGATCATACGGCTAATTTCGACGTCTCTGCAAGCACTTTTGGAAAGAAGGCTGCCCAAAATACTTTGATTGATCAACATTGTCGAGATTAAGCCCATTTTGGAAGTGAATTCGCTTTTCTCCATTCATGCAAATAACATGACACTTAATTAGTTCAACTCATCATTTAAACTCTTGTAGTGATATTCCTTTTCAAACACTTTACCTATGCCATATTGAACGGAATATTTGAAACACTTGTTGTCTTCGTTTGTGATATTGGCGCACGCTTTTTTTTGTTTTGAGCCCAATTTGGCTAAAGGTATCAAATTACCCGCGCGAGTTGGATCGTATTTATCAAAAGTTGACAGTTATTTTGTCCATTTGTGTTCCGACTAATCTGCTCTCACTTTCTTCTAATACTTCTGCTTGATGTTCAATGTCGGTTGCCATTTCGTTAACGCGATTGTTATTCTTCTTCGTTCGTTATTTCGTTTCTTCTGCTCCTAATTTCTTTTCTCGCGATTTCCTCTTGCTTTTGAAGTTGCTGAAGGTTTGTAGTGAAACCTTCATTCCTTTGTGTTGTCTTAAATATTAAGTTGTCTTGAACCCTTGATATTTTAGATATTGTATTGCGTTGACGCCTTTGACCCTAATGTCGCTGATTGCGTATGAAGATGTGTAGTTTTTGAATGCCGACTGTTCGTCTGTGATGGTTGCTTTGCATCTTTTTTGAATTCCGGTGAGTGCTTTGTTCTTGTCTAAATTTACCCATCTAATGTCTCTCTTTCCTTTCAACTCGTATTTTTTGAAGTCTGTCTATTCTTGTTGAATTCGGTATTCAATCTCTTCGTGATGGGTTTGTTTCTTTCAAAGTCGTAGGTCTTCTCAGCAATCTTCAGTTTCTTCAGTTCTTGTCCATGCCGTTTGAGTATCTCGCCTGTTGCACTTGATAAAAGGTAAGCTAAAACAATTTGGTCTGAGTGTTCCATTATGGCATAATCTGTATTATACTATATTGTTATTAGCGAGTGTTTCTTTAAGTAGATTTGATGATACATTTTGGGATTGAGGTCGTTGAGGTTGAAGCGACTGTGAGTTCTGTTGAGGTTAATCAATGTCTCTTCTATTTTTCAACCTTGTATCCTTTGCCATTCAAAGTCCTGAGTAAATGAGGTGGCATTTCTTTAAGTAGATTTTTGGCCACAGTTTGCAGGTTGGGGCTGTTGTGAGGGAGGGTCAATGGCAACATTGTCATCAGTTGTTTGGTGAATTCATACATCCCTTAGCCTGTCTGTGCATTGAAATGTTGGATTTGCTGGCGATGGTTCGTCCACAGTCTGGACAGGAGAAGGGGGTTGTGAGCTTCTTTTGATGATGCTTCAAAAAATACTTGGGTCATCTTGGGTCTAACGGCTTCTTGTCGTATGTTCTGTTGGGTTTCCATCTTGTGGATGTTGTGGTGGAGGGTTCATAGGGGTTGTAGTTGTGGAGTGCTTCAACCATCTGGTCAAAGATACTCTCGTCCATTTCTTTCTTGTGTCCATCAATGTCATCTTCAAATCTTAATCACATAAGGCGGTGTTTCTTTAAGTCTTTTTGGGTCTTGTGTCAGTGTTGCAGAGGATGTTAGATTTTACAAAAACTGTCAGGTGAGGATGTTCAGATTCTTATCATAAGTCGTTGCCATCAATACATATTTACATATATACACATATGCCGTAATGCCTGTTATCACTCCTTGGCGAATCACACTTGTCTCGAAGACATCTCGGCTTATGAGTGCATCGATTCTGGGCACTAGTCTCGATTTTCTCCCGGAGGTCTGTTGGTTGCTGTGGTCCCAGCCAAGCAGCAGCAGTGTCTCCCTTAGTGGCCTCATCCTTGCAGCCACATTGGTTGGCAGCCTGTGCTTTTGCTTGGGCCTGTGCACCGCTTGCTGCGTTCTCTGGGCTAGGTGCCGCTTCGATCTGGGTGTGGCATTGCATCTCGGGAGCCCTGCAGCAGTGCACGGGTGCCTCCTGAAGTGGTGGCAGGCTCTTCGCAGGCTGCGCTGAGGCGACGTTTTTAGGAATGCGTTAGGCGTTAAAAGCTTGGAAGAAATACATCAGGAACCCTTGTTGAAAGCACCAAGTTCAGACGGTCGTTGGATGACTAGAGCTGTAACCACCGAAGAGGCTGGCGCATGGCTTTTAAGCCTTTTAGCTCGTAGACTTGGCCAGCCACTATCCACACCCTGAAAGGCACACCGTTGTCTTGGTGTGGAAATTTTGGCTTGGATCCAGACAGCAGGCTTTTGTTGGGGCATCATTCAAGTGGCCGTCGCTCGGCCGACACTTACGCTAGGGACGTCCTAGCAAAACCCTTTCAAGGATTACGAAAACTTGCTCCAGCAGATCCGAGCGGGGTCATTTCCTCCAGACAGCGCCCGGTCTGGACAGATAGGACGGCCCGCACGACCAGATCCAAAGGAAAAGTCAGTCGCACTTCCAGATGCATGCGCAGAGGCTGCTCAGTCGTCTAACAGTTCTTCATCTTCAAGCAGTTCCGAAGCGGAAACTTCAATCGACGCACACGTTGAAATGCAGGAATCATTGGAAACGGATCCGGTGGTCCAACCCACTCAATGGGAGCCTGACGTCAACATGTATCAGCGCAGCAAGAGTTCAATCCTACACATTATGGCAACAGGAGCCACCAGCAACCGTTTCAGCTGTGGCAACAAACTCACGGGAGACTATCGCCAAGTCCTGCCCCGTTTCTTGATTTTCGCAAGTGCAAGCGATGTGAGGGAGCCAAGCCCATCAGAGATGTTGGGGCTTTAGCTTCGGTTCGTCAGAAACAACGCATGGAGCTGCGCTCGGAGTAAGATGTTTGTGAACGTGTTGCTGTGTGCTTCTTCTTTTCGTTTTTAGCTTGTTTGCACTTTTGTATCATTTGCTGTGGAACCGTTTTTTGCTCATCAGCATCATGGGAATTCTGTTGGCTTCCAAAGAAGCCTTCAAGGCAAGGGCCCTTGCGGTAAACCTGACCCAGTTGGAGGTCAATGAGTTGGTCAACCAGGGCACTGACACCCTGGCAAGACTTGCGTTTCCCCCAGGACAGTCTCCATCTGATGCTCAAGTTCGGGCACTGTTCTCAGCCACGTTTAACCCGAGTCAAGAAGTTGATCTTTGAAGCGCAAGCCTTAGTAGTGGCAGATGGCAAGCAGAAAGTCATTAAGAAGGACGACCATCAGACCGCATCTTTGGCGCCAGCGGAGAGAGAGAGTCCCGAATTGCGGATCAGCGTGCTCGGTTGACTGGTTTGAGACTTAGAGGAGAAGAGCAAGTAGCTCAACAATGTTATGACTTGGGTTCTTGGCGTGATGGAACGCGATGCTTTGATCTACCTGGGCCCTCAGAAAATCATCGCGCGCCGTGCTGAGCTTCAAAGTCGAAAACCAGCCAAAAAGATTGCTTTAGATTTCAGCAGCTTGGTTGTGAAAGACAAACAACAGTCTTTGAGTTGCGCCGCCAGCGCGGAGTCGAAGGTTGTGAATGCCCTTCGTCGAAGAAGCCTTGCTTTCGACCTAGTGAAGTTGGTGTCCTACGACAGTTTCAACTTGTATTGCGCTGAGCTGGTAGAGCGCCTGACCTTGGCGCCGCCGCCAGGGTACTCACCGATCACAGTTCAGCAAGTGCTGCGCGCAGACAGGGCTGCATTTTTGTACATGTCCGAGAAACTCACCGCGTTGAAAAGAGACGCCAGGAATCAATCACCATTGGAAGCTCAGTTGGCCACTGTCCTCTCCATCAGTTCCGTCAATTTTCATTTGCTCGCGTTGCCGAAGTCCGCAGAGTCCAAGCAACCCGAACAGACCCCCAAGAAATGAGCCAGAGCCCTCTCCAGGGATCGCTCAGGGAGTCCACCGATTGAAGCGCCGACGGAAATCTTCCAAAGGAAAAGGCAAGAGCAAAAAGTCTGGGAAAGGTCCTCGCATCCTGGAAGGTCTGATTGGTAAAGCTTTGGAGACAAAGGATGGGCTTCGTTGGCATACAACTTCAATGGTTGTTCTGATGCTGAGCCAGGCCAAGCCTGCAAGAGAGGTTTTCATCTGTGTGCCGAACCGGGCTGTCTCAAGCCCCACAGCCTTTCACGGCATAAGTGAGCAGAATTCAGTGTTACCCACCAAGGCTCCGATTTTCAGCCATTCGTTGAACGCATCCGTGGTAAGCCTTTGAGCCAGTTTTTTGGCATAGAATTTTTTCCGGCACGGGCCGTCTCACTGGGTGCCTCAAGGCCATTGGACTTAATGACGGTGTCGGTGTTGATCACAAATTGCGTCCACGCTTGACATGTCCAACTTTGCCTTTTGATGTTTTGGATCCTTCCAACCAAGAATTGTTGAAGCAACTTATTGCTTCGCCATTTTGTGTTTACCTGCATTTTGCGCCCCCTTGTGGCGCAGCCAGTCGCGCGCGCCTCATCAAGAGAAAGAACAGGTACAACCCTCCGGTGGTCCGTGCAGACAAGTACCCCAATGGCATACCCGGTCTCACCGGGTCTTTGAAGTTCAGAACTGTCTTTGCTAATGCATTGTAAGAAGTCACGTGCAAATTGATCCGGTGGTGTTCTGACCTCGGGGTGCCGGTCTTGTGAGAACCCTGGCCGTAGCTTTATGTGGGGCGCCGCTCTGTTCGTTGCTTTACTACAGCATGTTGACCGCCTGCCATTGTCACTATGGCAGTTCTCGCAGAAAATTCACTCGGCTTGCGCACTGTATCCCTTCGTTCCAGGAACTCAGCCTACATTGCAAAAATGACCGTGAGCATGAACCTTGGGGCCAGCTTCCCAATGGTCAATGGGCAACCGGCGAGGAAACAGCTTACCCTTGGGATTGGTGTCGCACCATGGCTTTTCACATTGTCATGCATGTACAATCGTTGGGCGTAGTTTGCGCCGCGCCCAGCTTTGCTTTTCAAGGAGAAACCCTTCAAGCATTGCGCGCCGCCTTCAACGTGCAACCTCGACGGGGTCTACCCCCCATGGTTTCTGAGTTCAGAGAAGTCTTGCAGCGGCCCCTTGCCCAACCACTGCCACCCTTTTCCCATAAACTTAGCGCTCCATTTCGGGGGCAGATCGCGAATGCGGGAACCTAGAAAGGACCCCAAGTGGATCCTTCAACTCCTCAAGAGGATCTGATCACCGTCGGAATTCCCAGGTCACCTGAAGAGTTTGTTCGCGAAGCACTTCTCAGTGGTCACCATGGAGATCAATGCTTCGTTCCCTAGCTGCATCAGGAGCGCAATTGACAAGGTCCTCTCACAAACTCATGCGGGAGTAGCTAAAGACAGAACTGCTGAAATAAGGAGATGGGCTCTGCTCGCAGAATCTCTCAAAGTGGAAGAAGCCAAGATTAGAGAAACCATGAGTGCCAGGCGTAAGGAAGTTCTACATGACAAGAGGTTAGCTCTTTTCGATAGGCTTCTAAAAGACGCAGGTCATCAGGATACCAACTTGATCAAGGACCTGTCTGAGGGCTTTGACGGGAGAGCTTCGCAGGTCGGGAGTGTTCAGCAACAAACTCAGACCGGCCAAAATGTCATGTGACCAGTTGAGAAAGTTAGCAGTGGTTAGTTAGTCGCCAATCTATAGTGAACACTGTCAATAGCTCGAGTGACCCCGAGTTGGGCAAAGGCTTGTGGGATGCCACAATGAAGGAGGCGAACAAAGGCTTCATTGAAGGACCAATTGCTTTGGAGTGCGTCCCTGCCGATGCACTACTCGCCAAACGGTTTCCTGTGAAACAAAAGAACAAGGCGAGGCCGATTGATGACTACAAGGCCAGCATGGTGAATCAGTCGGTCACGCAGTCGGAGGGAGTAACCATCCACGCAATCGATCATATTGCTTCAATGATTGCTTATTGGTTGAAGGCCAGTGAAAACAAGGCAGGTAGGAGACCTGGAAGCGAAGTGCTGGGACTTGGATTCCTTTGTCAGACCCAGCCTATGAACGAGATGCCTTCCTATCAGTTTACTGTGCAGAAGGTGCTGCTTATGGGTCGGTAGCTTCAATCACAGTTTTCTTGAGGGTCTCCATCGCATTATGGGCGGTAGGTAATCTCTTCTCTCACTTACTTGGTCGGCCTATTTTGATGACTTCTTGAGCATGTGCGAAGCATCGTCCTCAAAACACACGGATATGTGCATATCGGCTTTGTTCTCCTTTGGGTTGGAGGCAAGGTGTCTTGAGTAAAGCTGGATCTCAGGTCAGCGTCTCTGGGGTCCGTTCAAGTTTCCAACACTGATGAAAGGGTAGAAGAGTGGGTAGCAGACATCGCGAAAGTTCTAAGAAGCAAGCAGTTGCCCAGGAGAGAGGGCGGTTGCAATTCGCCAGGATTCAATTGTTTGGCAGGCCCCTTCGAAGAAGTCTCAGAGACCTGAGTAGTCATGTGACTACAGGCGAGAAGATTGTAAGTGAGTCCACCTCATCTGCTCTCAAGAAGATCAGAAACGCCCGTGGCTTTGCAGACCACGTCCGCATAAATGTGGATGCCTCCTTCGAAGCCGGCGGCTACAAAGGAATCGGAGGTTTGTGCGTGAGCAGCTCGGGATCCATCCTAGGTTTCTTCAGTGAACGAGTTCCTGAACAAAGAAGGTGACCGAGAGACAGCCATACTTGAACTTGAAACGGTTGCAGTCACGGTCGCAGTTCACCTGTGGAAGGAGCTGTTGACAAAGAAAAGGATACGTAGTATTGTTCGCGGACAATGAGCCCGTGAGAGCAAGAGCAAGTGTCATCAAGGGCTATTCGGCTAATCAGGAGGCATATGGCTGCCAGTTATATGGCTGGAAAGAGGGCCGAGTCAGTCTAATCCTGCTGACGAACCATCAAGGATGGAGGGGCTAACAAGGAGGCATATGGCTGCCAGTTAGATGGCTGGAAAGATTGCCGAGTCAGTCTAATCCTGCTGACGAACCATCAAGGATGGAGCTTGGGTGCACCAACCGGTCGAGAGTGGATGTGATGGAAGTTTGGGTCAATGCGGCCAGGAATACAGGGGGTGACAGCGCGGCCAAAGATTGACCCCATTTTCAAAGAAAAAGAAGCGTTTCTGATTGCTACAATGAGCTGTGTGCCGTTTTGTAAAATGAATCGATAAAAAATCAAATTAATATATTTAGTTAAATAAATGAATATATATATATATATGTTTTAAAAAATGTTTTTCATGTATATATATATATATATGTATATGTTTTGGTTTTTTTGGATACAACATAGATCCTATATCGCATCCTCTCAAACCATGCATTGTCATATCATACCAAATCAAATCATTTCAAGTCATATCAAATCATATCAAATCATTTCAAATCATGCACATCATACCAAATCATTTCAAATCATATCGCCTCATATCACATCATACCATATCATATTGCTTGGTTTTTCATGCCCATGCATGTCTTTTCATGGAAGACACCGGTTTAGCTGAACCAGTCGACCAAGGTGTCTGTCCTTACTATCGTTGGCGAGACGTCTCAGCAGTTGACGATTGAGGCGAGCGTGAAAGGCCAGGTTCGAAATCTTGTGAAAGCCGAAGGAAACATGCGGCTGGCCCTGATTTTGCCTGACAACAAGTTCAACGCCAACATCCGTGTGAAAGGGACCTTGAAGCTTGATGTCATATGACAAGCCGAGGATTTCCAGGCCATAAATTCAGTCCCAAAGCGATTTGTTGCCGGCTCAAGCGACAATCAGGAAATTCATCATCACAGCCTCACACCACCAATGAATCTCCAACGGCCTGATTCATGAGAATGATGTATCCGTTGCTGTAAGTCAGATACCTCAGGTAAACTGACTGTATAGATTACATATATATACATATATATGTATGAAAAAATATATACGTCTTAATTATCATGTATCATATAGCATATACAAGATTTGGTATTCAATATATCATTTTTCATTTGCCAAAAAAATATATACATAGATACAACTATAACCAACTTGACTTACATATTGGCTAGTACTCGGCATTGATTGTTGTTGATTATCATGGAAAATCATAACGATTTTACCCTTCGGTGGATCTAATTCCAACTCGAACGCGGGCGGCAACTCAAGTGGCGCCGAGGAGTGGTGGCGACCTGGGCGGACTGGTGGCCGAGATCAACGCCAATGCTGTTGTGGAGACTTGTCAGAGTCAGGGCATACGGGAAGAGATTGCAGAGATGGTTTGCGCTGATTGCAAATTTGTCTGACGTTGAATGGGTGTTTCATTTTGTGCAGTGGCTTCGCGAGAGTTCTTGTTTGAAACACGTTCCAACAGGTTTTGACTTTGAATTCCATGCCATGGATGCCATAAAGACGGACCTTGCTCCCAATGCTAAGGTCAACTACAACCTTTTGGGTGCGTCTTGGGACTTTGACCTTTCTGTGGCTTACAAAACGCCGGAATGGTTGGAAAAGTTGGCGGAGTGGCTCCAAGAGTTTTTCGTGAACCTTTACCAGCAGGGCAAGCAGCTTCTCGACAGCATCGTGCAGTTCGCCGAAGACACTTGGAAGGTCATCGTAGAACCTCGACAGCGAAGAGATTTTCCCCAAGTTTTTTGGACCCCCCGAAAAATCGATCGAGCGGTCCATGGTTTTGTCTCAGGAACTTGGCAAAAACTTGGGCGAGGCAGTCCAAACTGCCTTTCGAGTAGCCGGTGAAGCAATCGATTTCGCTGGAAACTTGCCGGTCGAATGTTTTTTTTCTATATAACATTTTTCATTTTTTCAAAAACATTTTTCGACCACGCAATAAAGGCGTTTCTGCTAAATGAAACCATCAATAACAATGAAGATTCAATCGCCCCCCCCCTCCAGCTTGACTAGTTAAGCCGTAGTGCAGGTGGAATGTTGTGAATTAAGACGGCCACGGCGACTTGTTGACTTGTTTGTCAGAAATCAGAAATCTAGGGTGTGAGAGGAGTAGCATTGCTGGTTTTCGTACACCCCGTTTTCAAAAAATTCTCTGAAAGCAGGAGACGTTGTCACTCAAGTTGCCAAAACAATTCAAGCAATCAGTGACCTCTTCAAGGGCAACCCGAACGATTTCTTTCAAGGTTTGGGCGATGCTGCGACTTGGATTCATGACTTTCCTGCGGTTTCACTGAGGCATTTTTTGCTTGAACTCGTTGGGTCGTTTTCGTAAATAGGAAATACCTCCAAATGAGTTGATTTTAGCATTGAAACCCATGGTTCATAGTTCATGGTACCCCTTCTGGAAATTCCACCATTTGGCGAACATTGTTTGCGTGATCCTGGTTCGATGTAAGAGATCGTAAGAGATCTTAAGGGTGGCCCGGAGCATAAGAGGTTCACCTGCAGGGGCTATGAGTTACCAAGGTGAAGGATGCCATCGCCGAGATCGGGGATGACTTCCGGGACTTTTGGAACGCGGTCCAAGGCGGTGGTGGTGGCGAGTTTGATGACACCGTCTTTGAGGATTGGTGGGAAAAGGCCAAGAAGGTTTCTCTCAGGCTGGGTGTCGAAGGTGTTTTCATCTTTGAAGACTGTCCCTGCATCAATCGGTCCATATTGCATGACATGCATTGGAACCACCAGTCCTGAAGAACTTGACTTCCCCCTGCGAGGGACATTGACAACATCGTTAAGGCCATCGACCAAGCGAAAGAATGGTGCGATGTCGAGCCGAAAACAACCGGGAAAGTTGACAAAGTCTTTGGATGTGAGGAATTCGTGCACAGCAGGAGACCGGTGAACTTACCCAATCCTGCGTTTCCGGCAATAGGCATGGATCCCACTAAGCCCGTGGGTTGCCCCGGCAATAAAGAAGACCAGAATTGGAACCCTTGCGACGGGAGAAAAGATGAGAACGGGAAGCCCGTTGACTGCACATTTTTTCCAGATAGAGACTGTGTGAAAAGGAAGATGGAAGAGTTTGTTGACCCGATCAGCAAAAAGTCCGACCAAGCGCAAGCCTGCGACGCTGATAAGAGCGCTGCAGCAGGGGGAGCTTTCGATGCTGATGGCACTATCTTCGCTCCTGTCATCCAGATGGAAGACGATGCGGCGCTCAAGATTGCAATGCCAGCTTCTGCTGGCGTCCAGTATGACTACATGGTAGATCTTGTCCCATTTGCTACGACCACAATCCAAGGTGGCGCCCGGGTCTCAGTGGGTGAAGAAGATTCGAAGATAAAAGTGAAAGTGAACATCAACGTCGAAACCCAAGCGAAGTTTGAGGCTGGATGAAAGTTGGTCGGCTATTCGGAGTTGCAAGAATCAATCTTCAGTTATTCAGTTCAAAGAAAAGCAAAGAATTTGATAAAACCTGGACCTATCCAGACCTAGAGAGTTTTGAATTTTTTCAAACTTGAGGATGCCCCAAATGATGGTCCTTCGTGGAAAAATGCAGCATTTCGAACGAGGATGGGGAGGTCAGCCTGGTTTGCCGCAATCATCCGTGTCAGGCAAGCCTGGAGGAGCTTGGTAGGCGCAGTGCAATAGAGCTGGGAGAGGCAGCGCAGAATGGAGGGAGCTTGAGGGACAGGCTGCAAGGCAGGGACCATGTGGACACTGACGCGGCTTCACCATGTCATGTGATCAGCTGATGCTAAATGCGGGGGGTTTCTTACTTTCAGAGGCACCTGTTTCACCGTCGTCTGAGGGAGCCAAGGCTTTCCCCTGAATTTGCCACAGGTGTGACTCAGTGCTCAGCGACCTGCGAAACTGCAACTCGTCTCCAAAAGGAAGGTCGAGCCATTGAAAGCCATTGACCAAAAAAGCAGACCCATTTAGTTCTGTCAATATCTGACAATATCCAACCGAGCAGACCCAAATATTCAGGGTTCAAACATGTAGTTCAAGGATGGCAGAGCTCAATGAGTCAATGAGTTTGCTTTTGCTGCCCTCGTCTTCCGACTTCGAATTGAGTTTTTTCGCCCAAGGCAGTACAACTTGTGCCAAAAGTGGACCCTTTACCAGACCTTGTCGTGGACTGCACTGATCCAAAGGCAAAGTTGGACTTCGTACCAGCTGGGGGTGATTTCCGCACGCTCTTTCCCGGCTTCTATGATGCAGTGGATTCCCCAGTGGGTTTGACGATCGACGTGAAATGTCGGGTCAAGGAACTTCCTTTGCAATGTACTCTCGCATCAAACGTGGTTGATGCCTGTGCGTCCGACACCCGCACATACAAGTGCTTCGTAACAGATTGCTGCGGAGGGAAATCCAACGAGGTCGAACAAAAGCTTATCATCAACCGGCTTCCTTCCAAGTTTACCAGCCCTGCGAATTCGCTCGACCTTCTTCTGCAGGATTGCACGACAAATGTTCATCCCGATGCCATTGGCAAGCCAGCCTACATGAAGGGATGTCCTGACACAGAAGTGGAATTGCTGTGGAATGACGAGGAGAGTTTTGACGAGGTGAGCTGCAGAACCACAGTGGTGCGGACCTGGCAATTGATCGAGAAAAATTGCAGAGAACAAGGCTGGGGATGCTGGGGATGCTGGGGAGCTTGGGGTTGGGTTTGAGCTCAGGTGGGGTAGGGAGAGGTAGAGGGTTGTGGAAACCTAAACGTTTGGTAAGCGTTTCGTAGATCTTCGACGTTTGGTCAGCGATAGATCTTTGAGGTCACCCTTGGCAGCGCCCAACTTGAGGCCCGGTAGACACCTTCGTGCAGACCATTGTGTTAGAACACAAGGAGAATCCGATGCTCGGTCGCGCTTGATCTTTGGGACATTTATGAGGGCCCAGTGGCACAGATATTTGTGTGCATATTTTTGTGAGTAATTGCAGGATTGTACAATATGTATCGATATGTACTTCGCAGATGGATGCGTCCGTCAACAAAAAACGACGGAAAAAATGGCTTAGACACAGCATGTTCTTTCTGGGGGTGGCAAATTAGAACAATACGTACGGTTCGAACCTAGTTACCATACTCCAGTCGGACAGGGTTGGAAAGCAAGAGTGTTTTGTTGGTTGCAGCCCCCACAGGAAGCAAAAACCGTCATCAGCATTTATGGCTACCGGCTGACGACAAAACTCTGGGAGATTTCTCCCAGCAGGCTTGTTGGGTCTCCATGTAAGGGTGGACGGTGTTTGCTCGTCCCTCCTCCACACGGGAAATGACCTTGAAACGTGCCGGATGTGCATTGTTCTGCTTTGCTCAGGTTCTGCCCCCGGTATTTGCTGTAGGTTTGTGGCCCTGTCTTGCTCAGCCGCCATGGCAGATTTCGATTTGGATCCTGGGTTTCCAACGCGTTGATGAGTCAACACTCCTGCCTTGAAATCTTGGAAATTTTGCGGAACCTAGCCCTCAGCCCTAGCGCTTCCCTGTCATGGAACGTTGAAGTGCTGGAACCGCAGATTCAATCATGTTGGTCTGAAGTCACATCGATGTTGCTGCTTCTATCCGGCTCGTTTTGCAACATACAGCTACAGCATGGAAAAACCTTGTCACCCCCTAGAGGTAAAGCAAGAGGAAGATGTGAAACCTGCTGCGCTCTACAAACCACTCGGTCAACTTCCGCTTAATTTTATTCTCCGCTGTTCATTGTAAGGCTGGTTTCATTGTTTGCAAACCCGATGGAAAAGAGCCAACCTCACAAGTTGGCCAAGCCGGCAATTGCCAGCAATGCTAAGGTTGTTCGAGACCTTCCCGGAAGATGTGACAATTGACGTTTTCGCACCTTATGGCACAGACAGCGTGGGGTTCCCCACATCCTACTCTGTTTGCAGCAGCCCAGTCACGATCGACTACGTTGATGCTTGGGCCAGCGCTTAGTCCGGAATGTCTGGAACGCGTGCGCTGCCAGGTGGTTCGTTTGGTGTATACACAGTTTGGTACACAGTAGAGTATGCGTGAAGAAGCAGGGACCAGACATGACATGACTCAGGATGCCATGAAGAAAGGATCTTGCTTCGCTGAGAGAGTCCTCGAGCGAACCTTCACGAGCAAGGACGTGTGTGGCACCTTCGAAGAAAATTGTGGGCAAAGAGTGATCCCAACACGACTCAGACAAGAGAGGTTTTGCGGTTATTTCTTCTATATCTATAGGATCAGGCTGTATGACAAAAACAATCTCTATAGATACCGCCTGAATCCTTATCATCTCCCGAAATTGGTAATCCCACAACTCATTGAGATTAAAGCCGGAACATTTTGGAAACCAAATATCAAATCAACATCGGCTTAAAGAGTCCAGGAACTGTGAAGGATATCGTAGTCAGGGACGTTCGAAAAAGATCCAAGTACCTTTATTTGGCGCCCAGAATGCTTTGGGGTCTCAGACAAGATAGTTTTCGGGTTTTCGGGGTGCGGGCTACGGGCGAATTTGGTTGCTATTTCTGTGGACAATCCGTTTGCCCTTGAGATCTACTGTAATTTTTCCTGACTGTTTGGTTGAAATCTGTGGGTCGGGGCCCGCCGCAAACGGAGGCCTGTGGGACGCGCCAGCGATACAAAGTGAGAGAAACACGTGGCCGTAGAAGTGAGTCGACTCAACGAATCTAAATAAAGTAGAAGTAAAGTATAAAGATCCCACACAATTCATGTTCTCGCACTCCCCACATCGAACAGGATTGCTTCAATCCATCGCTGACTATTGACCCAGACATTATTCAAAACACGCCATTCTTGCTGTTCTTCTAATGGGCGTGCGTTGCTGCAACGGCTCTAGGGGATCTACGTTTGTTTCTTTTTCAAGAAAGTTGAGGCTCGAAAAAACAACATTCGCTCCAAAAAACAAGAGAGTGAAGGAATTGATCCACCAGGCCATGATTATATTATTATATTGATCGTATAAAGCTCGGGATCTTCAGAGTGTGACGAATCCATAAGGATGGTTTGGGGCCGGGCGTCGGGTCAACTTCACCTAGCCATCTCGGGCTGCCTTTGCCGGTGGTCAGTTGAGAACTGTAGATTCAGAGGAGTTGAAACAGAGGACATCATCCGACAGCCACTCAGATCACTAAGGCAAGACAACAGCTCGCACGCAGCGGATCACCATCGGCACGCCGCCAGAGCGCTTACCGTTGGGTCCCAAGTCATCCTACTGGCTCTATGCTCCTCGCAGGTTCTTTGCTCGAAGTCGTCGCATCTTGGACTACTTGAACAAAGGCAGGCTACCCAGGAGCTGCAGTATCGACGCGAAGGCATGTGGAGGGCCCAGCCAAGAAGACATTTGCGACGGGAAGGATGAGGAGTTCCTTGCCCCGGACCAGTTCACCAGACTCACTTGCCAAACATGTGAAAAGTTTATGTTCTTTTTGTTCTGTCGAGACCGCAACCAATCCTTCCGGATGTTTGCAAAAGGTATGGTACTGTGTGGCCAAAAAGTATAATTCATAGATATGGATGACTTACTTTCAAAATCAGTAATCATATCAGGATTCTTGGTATCTCCGATGTAAACAAAGATCCAAAGAAGTGGCAGTTTCCTGAAGGTTTGAGGAGTTTGAAGACTTCTTGGTGAAGATTGGCGGGGAAGCTAGCCTCGACAAAGGGTCTTTAATCAAAGAATGCCGCTGTCCTGTTGGAGATGAAACCTGTGAGATTTTGGAAGGCGAGATGAGAGAAGTTTGTTTTTAAGAGGAACGCCGCAGAACCATTTCAAAATTTATTGTATCCATTTCTATCCACCTGTATCCATTTGCATACATGTCTTGGAATTATGGCAAGGATTGTGAGGTCTTCGCAACTTGTTGAATTGGATTGAACTGGTTTCTGCGACCTGCTTTCAAGTTGCTCGCAAGGCCCAGGTGTAGTGTATGGCCCCCGCATCATCAAGAGCTCCGGAGTGTGCGCATCAAAGGCCGAGCAGGCAGCAGGGATCAATCGTGGACAGACTCTGGAAGAAAGCCCAGGGATCTTGCTGAAGGGGAGCAATGCGGTGTACAATTTCTTCACCCTTGATGCCAAGGACGCTAAGGGGGTTTGACGGTTGGATATGATTGGATACTTTGACCGAGACCTGAAAATCAGTATGACCGAAGCAAAGGTTGATGGCCATGGGCCTGGATATTTGGATGGCAAACTTCTATTGATATTATTTGACATGAAACTCATTGGCCGAATCTGGATGTTTTGAAGGTGATTCCGCCGGGAAAATGGATCAAAAACTGATTATAGGCAAATGTTGAAGAAACTGGAGAGTGATCCAGTCAAAACCGAAAGCATTTTAAACATGCTTATGAAATTGTCACTAGCAAGATGATTAAGCCAACGCAAGCAATGTTTGCAAAAAAACACGGGGAGGAGACTAATCCGCGAATGGAAACTCAGGATCAGGCCAAACAGCGAAAATGCAGATGATGAAGGCCACAATGAAAAGTCAGTCATATTAGCGAAGCTACTGAAATAAATTGAACCATTGCCAATACTGAAGCAACATGAAAATGATGATTCGGCCAATGCAAAAATTGCGAAAGCAAGTTAAAAAGCGTTTCTGACAAGACTTTTAGTAGCTTTTGAAAGGCCAATACCAAAGAAATCCAAGATTCATTCCGCTGAAACTTGAGCACGTTGGAAGATGATTCGGCCGATACGTGAGTATACCGAAAAGGTCAACTGGAACGAATGCACTGGAACGAACTCGAACGACTTTCCTCAGAGATGGCTGAGATGGTTTGTATATCTTCTACCTACCTACCTACCTATCTATCTATTTATCTATCTATCTATCTATCTACCTATCTATCTATATATCTATCCAATCTATCAATCTATCTATCTGTCTATCTTTCTATCTATCTATTTATCTATTTACCTATCTATCTGCCTATCTGTCTATCTATCTATCTATCTATCTATTTGTCAGTCTACCTACCTACCTATCTATCTATCTATCTATCTTTCTTTCTATCTTTCTATCTTTCTTTCTTTCTTTCTTTCTTTCTTTCTATCTATCTATCTATCTATCTATCTATCTATCTATCTATCTATCTATCTTTCTTTCTCTCTATCTTTCTATCTATCGTTCTATCTTTCTATTTTTCCATCTTTCTTTCTATCTATCTATCTATCTATCTACCTACCTATCTATCCATCTCTCTGTCTCTTCCCATACTGTTTCGTCGTCAAAATTGTGAGTTTTTCGGCCAGAAGGATGAGAGATTCATGTTCACCCGCCTTTGTCTTGGCTGGAAGGAGCTTAGCCAAAGGACCGTGGCGATCGATTGTCCTGCGACCAGTACCTGGTTCACGAGAATATTTTCCGTTTCCCAGATTCCTTGATCTGGAGTGGGTGGATATGAGTGAAGATCAAGGTGAATGGTCAGTATAAGTGATGGTATACGGCTATGGGTCAATATTAGCCATCGCTATTTGGGGATAATAACCAACAATTTGAAAGGGAATGCAATGGTTAATGGTGGGACACAAGGGGTACAGGGTTTTGACCTACAGCCATATGGTCGATATACTATACTTACTAGATTTTCTACATGGCCCCAACCGACCAAGAAGGACTCATCTTTACATCAATATCGTCAGTGTGAAGATCCCCTGCTGGGTGCTATACCCGAAACAGAGATCATCCCGTTCCCTGATTTTCATTGATTCTCTTGAAGCGCCAGCGCAAGTGATTCGAGATGTTTTCCTTCTCGTGGGGCCCAGGTATTGTTGTTACCAATCTGGAGGGCTCAGTGAGTGCCCGGGTGGCGCCGGATGTGCGAGGCATCGTGTTGTCGCTCGGCCGTCGATTTCATCGGCAGCTTCTGACAGAGTTTTGGTACTCTCAAGGAGCTCATTGTCACGAATGATTACTATTAATTATTATCGTTAATTATTAGTATTAATTATTAGTAATGATTATTAGAGTTTTTGGTTTTGCATATTTGCTAATGATTATTACTAATAATTTATAGCGTATATACTTGCAACTGCCATTGTTTCCCTCTCAAATAGATAAGCTAAAAGGTGAGCTTGGGGAACCCCCTGAGAAAACACCGGTGCATTCGATACGATCATCGTCATAATTGACATTGCAGGACTCCAAAATTGCACGGTTTGCGCACGGTTTGGGACAATTGATGCAGCTTTGAGATGGGTTCTGACCCAGCACCAAGGCAGAATCAGATCACGCCAAGCCACGTCCTCTTCAACGTGCCCGGATGCGTGAGATTGACGATGAGGAGATTTCCACTCGACCGTAAACCATACACCTTCCAAGGGTCCTTATTGGATCGCCGTGGCAGTCTGAACATCTTCACTAGCATCCGCTGCTTGGCAAGGAAGGGGGTGATAAAGTGTTGATGCAGGAAATCCTCCTTCACCCTTGATGAAATCCTCCTTGAAACATCTTGAAACCCTGTAAATGATAGGATACACCACCTCAGTGGTGTGGATACCCGCTAGACGGCCGAGGGCAATCCGAGGTCCAATAAGACTGGGCCAAGGATCCCGCATCACACGTCTTACTTTCCATGTCGCTGCGCTCTTGACTTCTGATTTTGGTTGCGAGTTTAAGTTGTTCTGCCATGTTCTGCTGGTGATAGGGAAGACAAACACTATCAAGAGATAGCGCAAAGACGTCGGAAACATTTTTGAGGCGGGATAAGAATTTGAGCATTTGGGAGCCGGCAGGTATCTTTCGCGCGCTTACTTGGTAAATAGTGCAACATACTGCAAATAGAATTGCGTATTAGGAGGGCCGTTTTTTTTCAAAAGATCGTTCCGGCTGCGCTTTCAAGGGTGTTCGTGAATGGCTGTATTTTCACTCGACAAGGTCAGCTTAAATGTCTTAACCTCAAGGTTTGCTTGGGGTTGTCATTTTTGTTGTGATGATTTGTTTTGTCACTTTTGTCCGTTTTGTCAGCTTCTTGTTTTCATTGCATCAATTGAAGATTACATTAATGCTTTGGTCCCCCAAAGGGGTAACAACGCAGGAAGCACTTTGCGTTACCCAATCGCTTCTCAGAAAAAGCACAGACGACACAGTGAAATACATCCATGAACTGATCACATTTTCCATGCCATCACGACCTGAAAGTTCCGATCTCAGGCAAATCAGTTGATTGGATCGGCCAGATCTATAGCAAGGATTTGAGGTCTCGGAATGTGAACTTCCAATGCGGGCACTTCGCTGGTTTCGCATCTTGCGCCTCTTGGCCATCGCCATCGCTGGTCCAGTTGAACGCAAGCTCCACCCCTTGGGCTCGCAGTGACCCCGGACTTGAGCAATGAATCGGCATGGAGTTCGTATGGTCCTGGATCTCTATTATAGACGACTCGGCACGTCGTCACCTGACCCGACGCGGCGCGTCTTCCTCGTCCATGGGGCAGACATCCAACTCATTTGTTTGGTAGAACACATGCCTGCAGAGTGTTTCACATAGGTGTTCACACATGGGGACGGGTCGTTACCAGTCAAAAATGGGTAGGCGAACATCCCAACATTGGCCCCTAGTTGGGTCATTGGCTTCAAACAGCGCTGCGCCTACATCCATTTGGGAAGACGGCCTATGTGAAACAGTAGCTGCATTTTCACTGCTGTCGCATTGGATGTCTGATACCGTCAAGGGTTATAGGATTCGTTCCATAGATTATAGTAATGTACAGACGGCGGCATTGAGTTGAAGAGGGAGACAGTGATGGAAGAGCAGAATCTTAAGCAAAATCATCAGGTCACGTCATCATATGGTAGCTGAAACGAAGATCAATGCTACCAACTAGTTGCTTAACCCATAGCTATCCCATAGCTTTCTCTTGGCAGTTTTTGTTCTTCCAGTCATCGGGTTGCAGTAAGCATATGATGAAGCGAGGATGGTTGACTGCCAACTGATTGGAAACTGCTCCCTCTACACCGTCACTAGCACCTTTCTTGACATTTCCCACCAATTCCTGCCAAATTTTGCTGGTTTGGCGATTTCCCAGCCGGCTTTGCTGGGCTTTGGGTTTGGCGCATGAAAGATATGAATGCTAGTGCTTCGAGGGTTTCTTGGCTGCAGCCGCTGCAACCACTATGAGAAGACAAAAGGATCAACTTGGTGATCAGAGATCCACAATCGCCGCAGAACCACAGTGGATTTGATGAATCTAAGAATCAGATATTTCTCAGGGCAAGAAACTGTGCTTTGCTAGGCGTTTCTCAGGGAATTCTGTGCGAAAGTGGATCTCTAACTTTGGGAGCGGATTAATGGCCACCCCCCGGGTGTGGGAAGCTGTATTTCTGACATCATTGGCCTGTGATTGCTAAACAAAAACACATTGCCAAAAAACCAATTGCATACCAATTGTTTCTTGGACAAGGTGAAGATTATTTAGCTAGGCTAATAAACTGGTTGGTGGTTTTAGACATTTTTTACTTTCCCTAGTGTTAACAAATGGCTGGTTGGCTGGCAAGCAATTTTTCACAGGGGCGCTTCAACCACCAACAGCAACGAGTAGGTCGAAAATGGTTAACACATCTTGAGGTTCGGCCAAGAAACATCCTTGGTTGGTGGATGTTGGTGGTAAACATTAATCCGCACCTAAGATTCTCGCCTGCCATTGTTCCAGCTGAGCGCCTGCCACTCCGACCGGGGAAGATTGGTGTATTCAGCAGTTGGTAGCGTTGATCTTCGTCTTCGAAAAGAGGGCAGTCTTCGAAAAGGGGGCAGTGCTGGGAAAATCTACATCCAACTCAGAGAAATGCTGAGAATCAGCAACGGAATTATTCATCAACAAGGTCATACATTTAATCACTGTGAACCATGACTGAGCAAGAGATTTTCTGAGTATTTTTGGTCAGCACTGTTCAAAAAATGATTGTGAGACTTCCGGAACCGAAATGGTCGGGATGTCCACTTTAGATGATTTGGCACATGGTCATTTGGTGCCAGGGGCCTTCCATGGGCCAGACATCCAATTGATCGTTCGGCAGATTGTGTTTTGGAACAGTGGTGCTTCTTGGGTTGAATCACAAGTGGGTGCTTAGGCTGAATTAATGAATTATAAGTTGAAGATTGCACATGCAAATTTCCGTGGGCATTGGACGTCTGGCGCCATTTGCAGGCTTCTATAGGAATGTAATATGTAGATCGATGATATGGCCATACATTGTGCACATTTGAAAAGGGAGACAGTAACCATAGATTTCTGCCGCCTTTTTAAACACATTTTTTTTGGTTCCAGGCATAGATAGCATGTGATGAAGCCAGGATGGTTGACTGCCAACTGATTGGAAACTGCTCCCGTGCTCCGTCACTAGCACCTTTCTTGACATTGCTCACCAATTCCAAAATACCACGTATAAATTGAAAAAGATGTAGTCCCTTTCGTTAGTCTGCACCCCCAGATTGTATGGATTGGTTTTCTTGAAGGTGGATTGCTACAGATTGATTGTCAGCTGGAGCGCATGAAGGGAGAGACTTTGGTAGTATAGAAATGCAAAGAATGACACATGACAACTCAGGACAACCATTCAAATCGCTCCCTTCCTCAAGCACTCCAGCATAATTAGTTTCGGACGCTGTCTTGACTTGACAGCGCTTGTGAATTCCTGGCCGGCATAGCACTCGGGTTTGTGCATGAGTTTAAGGAGAAGATGAGAGGAGTGCGAGAGGACCAAGGATCGAAAATGGATACTGCGCGATCTAGGGGATGGACATGGATTGTGAATTTGAAGCCAGTATCCATGTTCTTCCTCGTTATTCGATGTCAGCATCCGGCATACCATGTTCTTCATCTTAGTGATTCTGAATAATGTGAAGTGAACATGTTATCTTCCGCAGAACGAATTCTTCATCCTTATAAGAAAACATGAAGTGAACAGTGAACACTGAGATTTTTGTTCTTCTTCCTCTACGTTATTCTCCGCCGACAAGCTAGGGAGACGAATGATGGTACTACAGCAGTCTGAATCAGTTGTGATGCAACATTGTCCAACGAGTTTTGATTTCGTCAATCTGGTGGTTTCTTCAAATTGGGAACCCCAAAGATGGATGATTCGTGACTTAAAGATGATGACCTGTCATTGCAAAAAATGGATTGGACCAACCATCCTTCACGGCGCATCTTGGAGATACAAGAACCATTAGCTGGCCATGATGAACCCCCATTAACCACCATTGAACCATAGCACTTAACCATCGTGATCAGCCATCGTGAGGCCACTAGCATTGCTGGTGAGGCTCCCAGGGATTGAGGAGCTGCACCCCGGGGAACCGGTGGCTGAGATCGCAGCAAAGGGCCTGGTGTCGTTGATTGATGTTATGTTATTGGTATTGCTTGCCAAGCCTTGTTTGTGTCTTATGTTTGTTTGTTAATTTTTGTTTGTTTGTTTGATTGATTGATTCATGGAAACTAAAACATAAACCAACAGTTGCACCTGGTAGATCAACCAGATCTTACCAGATTTTATTGATTTGTTGGTAACCATTCTCAGGCATTAAACATCGATCACGATCTAGACAAGCACTGATTCCATCATTTACAGTACTTCATTCTGCTGAATGACATTGATTAATAAGGGTTCAGGATAGTTGAAAGTGTTTTCTAGCAGTCAGCCGTTGTTGCAACAATCCCCACTACGTGCTTTGCACATCGCTCAAGGCCACTTTCATCTTCGGTGGGTCCTGGCACTCGAATCGATGGGGCGCTAGCCGATTTGGTTCAAGTCGCAGGTGCAAGCTGCGTTGAGTTTGCTCATCCCAGTCGAGCCATGTGGATGCCTTTACCGCTACTTGTAGTGACGATAGGGCAATTGGTGACTGGAGATGCTCAGCCACAGTGCGAAGAAGGAGGCTTCATCCAGCTGCAACAACATGGGGGTGCTCTGGGTGGGCGCGAAAACTACACCCTGGATGCTTGGACGTTGCATGATGGACAGGCCCCTGTGCTGCTGCACGCAGGGAGTCTTCAGTGTTGGCATAAGCGGCTTTCCTCTCAGGCAGTATGGGGAGTAGGGAAAAACAACTACTGATTCTGCTGGTGGTTGATGGTAGCCAATGGCAATGAATTATTTTTGGTAATGATTGATCAGTGCTCTTCTTCATGATTTCTGGAAGCCCGAATCAGTTTCGATATTCTGAATGATCATGAAATAATGATATTCTAGATAACCAATCTAATTATTGTCATCATCACACATCATTATTAGCATCAGTGGCCATCTATCATCAAAATAATGGCAAACAATTGAGATCACGCTTCAAAATGCTGGGTCTCTTTCCAAGCTGCCTGCCAGCTTCCGCTGTGGGATCGTCCAGGATGACCATGGCGGCAAGCCCTCCTGAGTTTGGGGTTGCCATTCGCAAAAATGATCCTGTTAGGATGGTTGGGAGATACTGCGTCAAGCTCCCAACGGTCCAAAAATGGGTGTCCCAACAGTTGAACGAACTATTTGGTCATGGGATGTGAACCGCCAGGAGTGCAGGCTGAACTGACCCACAGCCAGATTGCGACAGATGTTTATAACCATTGTTAGCGTTACAATGGTTCAGACAGGCCAAAACAAAGGAATAGATATTGTAAACCCAACTACAATGTTTATTGCTCATGGTTAGATAGCACAGTTTATGATTATTGTTCATGACAGCGATTATTTACTTCTTATCCCTCACTATCAACCACAATCGACCTGAGAAATCAAGCATGTTCCCCTATGATCGACCATCATTAAGCATCATCAGCAAGCCCCTGGTTTCAAACTTGCTGGTTTCAAACTTGTTTATTTCCCCCATAGCATTTGGGATGGTTGACTGACTCAGATTTTTGGGCTGGCCATATTTTTTGCTTGGGGGACACCGGCTCCAAGCGCATGATTAGTTAAACCCAGAAGTTACACCGGAGCGGCTTGGGCGACATGTGATTCTGACGTGCTCCCAGATGTTTCCAACGCGACTGAACAAAGAATGGGGAAAACACCACCACCACCACCATCTAATCACCACCATATTTAAGAACAATATTTGCAGAGTCTCATGTAGTTGTAGCCATCATTCTCCCATCACTAGCCGTTGCTATCCGCCGCTATCCATCAGTCTGCATCACTGTCCATCCTTCTCCATAGTGTCCTAATTTCCATCCTTCAGTCCATCATAGAATCCATCATTCACCATCATTAATCGTCATTAACCATCATCAATCATCATTAACCATCATGATCAACCACTATTGACCATCATTATCCCTCCTTCAATCCATCAGTCGCAGTCCCAGTCCATGAGGATTTGCGGAAGGAGTGCGGCCTGGACGACATCGGTGTTGACACACAACTGTTACGCAGCAACCGGGACGGCAGTTGTAGTGCTTGAGCAGTTGTTGTTTTGGGATGGGAGGTGATCATGATCAATGGCTAATTAGTGGTTAAATTATGGGCAATGATCATTAATGGTTAATTCTCATTAATGGTTAATTAATTATGGCTAATTGATGATGGTTAATTGATGCTTGATAAGCTAATGATGGTGAATCTGGCTGGTTGGGAGGGAGCAATGAGCTGAGCCGTTCGGGGGATCCGACTATAGCCCTGACCATATCGGGGAAGCCATGCCAGGAGCGGCCCCCAGGAGTGCCCGTGCACCACTAATAGTAGTTTAGGATGGGAGATGACCATGGATGATTCACTAGTGGATGGTTGGTCAATGACTTGTTGATCCTTTATGGGATCCCCACTCGGGTTCCAACAACCATTATTTGTGTGGCTTACAGCTACTACCTTGAGGATATGATTGATTTACCATATAGCTACTTAAAATCAAACTTTTGGCGATCTAGAAGCCACCCAGGTAAGGGGTCGACTGAACATGTTTGGTTCATGATGGTTGGTCGATGATGGGTCCTGCCCGCTATGTTTGATTCTTGAAGGGCTACGATTAGCATCGAGCTTCAAGCATCATTGACCATGATTGACCAGGATAAACCATTATCAATCAGTATTTTCCCATCACTAGCCAGGCAAAATCATTATTGGCGATATAATCGTTTGTCTTCGTGAAATTCGAAATGAAATGTACTACTTGATGATTCCCAATCCACAACATCATGATGAATAGGTTGAATGGATGCCAAGATGGTTAATCATGATGTTCATTGACTCATGGTTGGTGAGAAGATGTTCAATGGTGATGAATAGCAAGAACAACCAATAAGAACCAACTAACTAATTACATAGCTAGCAAGCGAACAAAACTGATTAACCAACTGAATAGCCAACAAACAAATAAACAAACAAACAAACAAACAAACAAACAAGCAAACAAGCAAACAAACAAACAAACAAACAACAAACAAACCAACAAACACACAAAACAGCAACAACAGTAAAGGCAGACAGAGCAACAGCTGCAACAAATACAAGAAAAGCTACAGCAGCAACCGCAACAACAACAACCCCAACAACAACAACAACAACAACAACAACAACAACAACAACAACAACAACAACAACAACAACCGCAACAC
>VSDK01010353.1:136821-160224 GCA_009767595.1 Symbiodinium kawagutii | reverse complement strand
GCAGCAGCAGCAGCAGCAGCACCAGCAGCACCAGCAGCAACGACAACGACAACGACAACGACAACGACAGCGACAGCGACAGCGACAGCGACAGCGACAGCGACAACCACGATTGCTTTTGTCATAGATGGCCGTGTTTTTTATGCCCCCGATTTTTTTGTTGCTGATATTGTTTAGTAGTTGTTTGCCTTGCTGTTGACTGTGATGATGCGCAGCTATATCTGGTGACGACGACGATGATGCAGGTGGTGATGATGATGATGATGATGATGATGATGATGATGATGATGATGATGATGATGTTGTTGACGAGAAAGACGACCACGATGGCGAAGAGGGGCGAAGAGGAAGATGAGGAGGATGAGCAGGATGAAGATGACGACACGATGACGTGGATGACTACGACAGTGAACTCCATGTTGACACCTGGATGTCAATGTCATCATTCCTAGCCCCAACATGCTACTGCTTTTGCGCAAGCCTTAGGAACATCACGTATTTCCCCCCTCGCGAGGACCTCAAGTTCAATTTCGACGTGGATTTCGGTTTGGTGATGAAAGAACCATCGCAGCTCACAGCCCAAGCCTTCTTCATCAGGGCATCTCAGCGCAACGAAATCGCTGGCTGGTGGGTATCCTTGATTAACATTGCAAGCCCAAAATTCAACTTCACATGCGGTACTTCGTAGAGATGTTGACGACCATGGGGATGTTAGTAGGCATGATTTTTTGCTACCAACAATAGATTTGGTCAATGATGCAGGATGGAGGAACAATGTTAAGCATCATTACCATGGTTATTAATTTTGTGCTGTTGACCATGGTTCCCATCATCCATGATCCGGGTTCAAAGCCTCGGCCTGCCGGAGACGGGTGACTCTACAGCTTGCCCTATCCAGTTCAACAAAACAAAAACTGAATGCAAAAAGTCATGGACAACAACCCTGGGTCAAACTATGGAATCAGTAGTTAACGATGAATCAACCAGCATCAGCAGACATGTGTCTAACCTATATTCACCATTGAACTCACCATCAACTCACCATCAACTAACCATTTGTCAGCGATTATCTTGGGCTAAACCAAAGGTCTGATGTGGAAGGTTTTCGGATGGATTTTTCTAAATATTGAGCATTGTGGTTTCGCACATCTATGAGGTTGGTTGATCTAGGGTAACATGCGATCCAAGCTTTGGGCTGGATATAGATATGGTTGTTTCTCAAAATAGGGGGACCCCTAAATCATCTTTTACAAACCATTAGTAGTACTAAACCAACCATTTTTTTGGGTCCCTGATTTTGAGAAACCTCCATATTTGCGGAACCTGAACCGAGTTGATTTATCACAAGAATTATCACCAACTCTGAGGTTCTATCTTTGCTTTCCTGGAGAAAAGGCGCATGGAAAACTCTCCATTTGGGTACCATTAATGGACAACCACCCCTGTTCAGGGTTTTGATCCTCCACGGAAAGGGAGGTGAAAACTCGGGGAATATGGTATTGCAAGGGGTTTTGCTTGGATCTAAATGGTGAATCTCATTGCGATTGGATGGCGGAGGGTTCAAGACGTTTGATCCATGACAACGAACGGCCGCGTCTCTAGCCCTGACGCAAAGTGTGAAGCGTTCACCCCTTTTGGGCGAGGATCCACATCAATGATGCAATCTGTTGGTCGTTGATCATGCGAGTTGGACGGGACTGCACGGTTACATTGCATAGGTGAAAATCACGCAGTTCAAGTTCTTGTTCCTGAAAGTGGAGGAAGCGACGCTTGGCTGCGCCCAGCAACATACAAAGCACAGGGATGCACAGGTTGCCTTGGGTTTCCCGCATTTCGATGGCTGCTGCCGGGCAGAAACGTTCACTTGACTCATTTTTGTCACTGGCGATTCATTGTTGTGTTCCTGTCATCTCTTCACCAAGGCTCTTCGAGTTGCAGTTCGTCACCAAAGATGAATTGGATCGCAGGGAAAAATTTGGTCCGGGTGGGAGCAACTGTTGCGCCTAGCCGGACATCCAGTGCAAGGACCTTGACGGATCAACCAAGGCCGTCAACGATCTGCTCCAGAAAGGAAAGGACAACGATCTGCTCAAGGCCCGATCGGATTACCTGGTCATCTACTTCCAGGCGGGAGAACGGAGCAACGAGACACGCCGGGAGCGTTGAATGGTTGAACCTGCCGCTGCGTTTCCCAATTGCGGAAACGCATTGATGAAACGCTGGTTTGGTTGCTGGAAGGGAACATGTTGTGACAACCAGTACATTTGTTTTTTTGTCACTCTTAACATCAAAATTATCACCCATTAAGAGCCATTTTCGGCCATTATAGACAGCCAATCCAGCCATAATTAGCCCTTGATTTTCATTGTCACGCCAGTTCTCTCAGGTGAAGAATCTGGACTTGTATGGTGGTATCATCAAGTACCAGGAGATCAAGGCAAGCCGCGCCCGACCGGCCTTGAAGCGCCAGCAATGGTAAGCGTCGCCAAAGGTGACTGGCGATGGCTTCGATGGATTCATATCTTATCTATATATTCTTATCTCATCAATAAGGATAGCAGCGGTTGACCTTGCGGTAAATCGTGACGCTGGTTTGCAATACTTCGTGGGTGAATCATGGTCGACAATGGCTGTTTGTGATTTTTCCGAATGGTTATTGATTTGTGGTTTGCCGATAGCTGGGATGCTCTAGCATGAGCACGAAGTCTACCGGGTAATCAAGGACCGAGAAAGCACACTTTTTGGCGGCCAAAACAGCTCCCAACTGTCTAAATCAACTACCTACCTGGTTCTACCCATATATTAAGGTTGCGCTTTTGGTCCCTATCACCGTTGGCTGGCTAGATGTGGATGGAATCTCGTTGTCAATCAAGAGCACGCTGGGGTTATCTTGGCCAAGCTTGCTTTGGTTGAGGCTTGGATAAAAGGGCGTTCGAATAGCTGCGTTAACACTGGTGGACCATGGACAAAACAGTCAATCCTGTAAGCTGATTTGTCATAGAGTATCATAGCCAACATATTTTGGAACTATCATCTGATTGATGGAGACTGTGGTTCTGCAGTTGCTGGTCTGAATCGACAGCTATGGGCAAGAGTGGTAAGTAGGTGAAACCATTCTCTGACGCAATTGAGGGACGCACAACGCCTGATTTTACAAGCACAGAGCAACTTAGAAAATCATACGTACCTGTAGATACTTTAGTCGTATAGATATCAGTTAAGTTATAGCTATCAGTTTTACCCAAGTATCCACGGCTTTTGCAGTTATGATTAGCCGTAGAGATACATTGGTTATAGTCTCGCATATCCATACGTTACGTGGAGATCCAACCCCTGCTGCACCATCATGTTGATTGGTAGTGAGATGTTCACCGCCTTTTTTGCAGAGGCAGTACCGGACCAGCCAGATGGATATCAGGGTGGCTATGGCGAGCTGGGTACCATCCATTCAAAAAAGGTGTAGGTGAACATCCAACAAGGAGACTCACTAGTTTGGTAGGCTGTTGACTATAGCCATATGGCTTCATAGTTGTTGATTAATCGATCATGACTGAATAAGTACAGCCGAGCCGCATGCAGTTTAACAATGGATGGTGGTTGTTTATGGTGACCATCAATAGTCGACTTTTGAAGCATGGGATCGTCACCTTGAGAAAAAGCAGTTTGAGCAGGGCACTGAAAGAACGGCAGGTATCCTGAATTGAAAGATTCTGCAGGCTTCAAACTTGCAAGTTTGTTGAGAAACTAATTATCCCAATGGCAGCAATCTCACTAGGAACCATGAGGACGTGCTGACCAGCTGTCTAAGTTCCATTGGCTGCGGAAGTTCCTCCTCTTAGAGCTCCAGGTCCTGTTCCTCGCCGAGATTGACAACGAGAGGTTGACCGTTGAGCAGAGTGCCAAATTTTCGGCTCTGGGTCTCATCGCGGCGGAAGGGAGTTGTACGGTCACAGCAGATTTCAAGAAGAAAGAGATCGACGCCAAGCTGGTGGCAACTGGCTCTGTGAAGCTGGGCATACCAGCAGGGACCATAGGAGGTAGATCATTGATGGATAAGACCATATGGGTGTTTCTCAAGCCATAGGGGACCCAAAGATTAGCTGCTTTGTTACCAACAATGATCAATGGTAAGGATGATTTGGGGCACCCTGTTTTGAGAAACCAGCATATTCTGCGACGATTTTCGTCAAGATTCTCAAGTCGTTCACTCGGTTGGTATGGGACCCTGCCAGCTGGTTGAAGGGTTCTCACCATGGGATTCATCTGGCCGTCACAGCTGCAGAACCACTCCTCCCTAGAACAGTAGAACCGTTGGGTTACGGAGTTGTTTCTTATCCAGCATGATGGACAATTATGAAGTGTAAATCATCATCAATGGCAAACATTGTTTAACATTTTTGGGCATTGTTAAAGATTGTAAGCCATCATGAAGCACATTCACAACCACCCAAACACCAACCATGATGCAGTATTTTTTAGCCAGCTGACGGTGGGAGCTAAACACCATGGTTGGCTGAGAGATAGGTAGCTGATTTAATGATGATTACTAGTGGTTTTCATGACCGTTCATGATGGTGAACGGTGAATGGTGGTTGTGTTTGTGGGTGATTGCCCGCCCAAATTTTGCCGAGATTCGGAGATGTATCTTGAACCATATCATTCTGCAACCACGTCAACGAAGCACAGGTGGCCAGGACTCATAGGAACAAATGCTGATGATTTCAAGGGGCCTATGGGATGGCAATTGCCAGAGCCACCAGACCCACTCTTGATTACCTTGATTACAACGGCTATCTCTAGAGGCTACGGTACCAGCTATTGATAGTCGTATATAATTGTATTGCCACAGTTTTCACCATGTTCGTTAACCATAGTCAAGAGATGTCAAGAATGAATGTCTCGATAGCCATGCTTACAACGGTTTGGATTTGATTGACGATAAAACTATACAGCTTGTCATTTGGTTATCAACATGATATCAAACAGCCTTATTTGAGATTAGTAAGTATCATCTTTGTTCGTACTATGTTGCTGTCACCGGCTTAGGCAAATATATGGGGCCGAGCTTACACGACATAGTGAAAATCATCCGGCAGTGTCAAAATAGCGCAGCAATTTCCACTGCCAAATAAGTCTTGGATTCCCCACTCCTACTAGGATTCAGACCACTGCGGAAAGGTTCCCTTCGGCCCGATGACACACAGGATCAATCGTTAAACCATTCTCAGCCACTGTTGCCTCACGATTGTCAACCCAAAAAATGCTGAGATAATGTTCGCCACTCTTGTTTCGCTCTTACTGGTCAAATATAATCATGCATGAAGCACCACGTTACCACTGTTGTTCTTGGTTGATGATTGGCAACGATAACCAGCGAGCGATGTCAGCCTCACCATTGCGAGCTGTCAAGCTGCATGTGAGTCACATGATCAGTGTCACCATGAACCAGGTGAAGCCTAGATGTCATATGACAGGTGTTTGCGTCACCATGCTTATTTCCAATAGGTGTCCAATAGTTAATGGTTGCCAGGTAGATTATCTACCTACTGCAGGTATTACATTGCACATATCCATGGCTGGGTCTACGTCGAAGCTCCTGTGGTTGCTGTTTCCCAAGCACCGGGAACACCACCGTGGGTCCAGCGGCGCGCCGCTCAGGAAGCTTGGGCCTTTGGGTACCGTGAGCGCCACGCTGGAAGGGTCGGCCTCAGTGGAGACTTGGCACGTTCAACGACGTGACATGTTGGCGGTTCCACGTGTGGTTTCACGCCGAAGCCGGTTCTGGTCATGTGTTCGAAATGGATCATTTCTGGATGAAAAGATGGCATTTCGCATTATATATTATCAGTGGTGAAGAGATATGGCCAAGGTTCAAGAAGCGCCGGATGGCGAAGAACGTTCCCCCTTCAGGTCATTGCCATGGTGGACATTTACTGTTGACAGTCATGGTTGGATGCGTCACAAATGGTCACAATCATCCAAAACTAGTCAGGTGAACATCCCAACAACATTGTTAATTACCAACATTGTGCAAGGTACTCTTGGGAGTGCGAAGTTTTTCGAATGACTCCTTTCGGTAGTGGTTCCTGGAACACGTAGCAAGCCCTTTTGACAATGCAGTGAGTTGCATTTTGCCATTGGAATGAAACGGGACCTTTGCTGTCCCAATTCTTTTTCCCAACAACATGTGCGAACGGTCTGCATGCGAACTACGTAACTACGTAGTTGATTTATGCGAACACCGGAAAGACCATTTGCTCACAAGTCCTCGTGCGAACCCATCAACTGCTATCAACTGCTCCCAATTGGCTGTGAATACGGGAGCGGTATCACCTTCGTCCGCGCATTCTGTCCCTCCCGGTGCAGATTTGGTGCTTATGTATTTTCTCGATGCGCAAAGCGCAAGGGGGTAACCACGTTTATCACCATTTGAGAAACTTCTGAGAAGGAGAGCCCTCGCCTTGTTGCTAACCTAGTTCCGAACACCAATACGAACCAGCAGCCTGTGATCAATACTTTCGTTTGGGTTGCAGAAGTTGAACTGAAATACTTCGGACAAGAGACAAAATTATTTGCATTCCATCAATTGAAACTGAACATGCAACATTTCTCAATCACCTAGATCTTCAAACTGCGGGTCTGCTGACTGCAGTCAGAATCACGATGTAGATCCAGCTGTTTCTGTTGTCGTGCTTTGGGTCCCTCAAATGGCAACCCAAAGGTGGCTGTTTTGCAAGAAATCAGGCTTTTCGGATACATTGATGGCTAAATGAAGCAGGTGGAACTTGATTTTGTCGACCGGTGACCTGAGGATTACGAGGATTATGACTTGACGAAAGCTCAATGGGCTCTGAGCCTTGTGCCCAAGTACGGTGCACCTGGTTGGGTGAAGGAAGGAGAAAGGCAGCTGAAGAAATTCTTCAACAAAGTGCAGGAGGTGGGTCAGCAGGTCATCGATGGCGTTGTGCGCTTTGCTCAAGACACCTGGGACACCATATACGACCCCTGGACAGATGGGTGGGGCATGGTGGGGCTGGAGGGGAAAGCATCAAGTGATAGGGCCCCCAATCGGCCAAGCTAACCGCGCAGGGACGATCCCCATTTTTTCGGAATTTCTAGCAACCTTGGCTTTGGACAACAGCATCCTTGGTTTTGAGCAATGGATTGGGGTTTTGGGCCGTTTGCTTTTTATGATGCGGTGGTTGTTGTCTGGTTACCGCGTCCTCCACTAAGGGCATTGCCATGAGTTTGGGCGAGTCCATTAAGAAGATCTTCGGAGAGCTGAAGAAGGTCGTCGACACAGCAATTAATGCAGCGAGATGCTCGCAGATGAACGGTGCTGAGATTGCCTAAGGTTACGGGGTTCGAATGCAGTGGTCTGCCACTTCAGGTTTTTCTCATTGTTTTTGGCTTTGCTTTTCGCAGGGGGTCAAGATTGTCCCACAAATGGGAGCTTGTTGCCTCAATGGTTTGACTTATGTGTATCTGCGAATCCAACTGCCAGCTAGTCAGGAAACATCTACGAAGAAGTTCGAGGTGTCGTCGTTCAAGTCTTTGACCTCTTCAAGGGCAATCCCAGCGATTTATTGAAAAATCTCGGGGATAGCTTTAAGGCAGTCTTCGAGGAAATCAAAGGTGTCGGCAAAGCGATAGTCGATGCGTTCGAGAAAGGGGCCGGCGAACTTGACCTCGGGGTCATCGAAGATTGGGCGAAGAAGACCCAGAAATTCTCAATCAAGTCGGGTGGGCCAACATTGTTTTAACGAGGCTCCCCCTTGGTGTTTCGAATATTGTTTGGGGTCCATAGCGAATCCTTTGGTTTTTGGGAGGCTGCAGTCATGCACTGTTTTACAAGTAACACCCTGCCAGGGATGCCCAAGCGCTTGCTGAAAGCCTTTGGAAAACAGCTGTGTATTGCAAGCCCAAAATTGAGCCAGCTGGCTACAACGATCCAATCTTCGACTGTCCAGTGGAGAGATCTGTTATACAGAAAAAGATCGTCAAAGCCGATCCCATTCCCGAAATCGTATGCGGCTCAAAGGAAGACTTTCCGCTCGACGGCAAAGTTACGTGGCCGGAAGGGGAGTGTGTCCAGAGAGTTGTGAAGGAGAAGCTTGCCCCGATCGAAAGAGCTGCTGAGGCCACGGTAGCTGTTTCGGCTGATCCCGCTTGAAACCCATGGTATGATCTCAGCAGTGTTGAGATAGCATGTTTTTGTATATTTAAATTTACATAATAATATATAATGTTCAAATATTATACACATATATAGATATAATGATAATCTGACAAAAAATCATTTTATTCTCTCAGCGTAGTTATGAAGAACAAGTCTCTTAATATGTAGAGATGATATTAAATCACGACAGTGTTCAAATGTTTTAAAGCCATTTCAAAGCATTCTTGAAGAACTGCCCCTAGCGACCGCCATTCCAAAAAATATGCTGGAAGTGACGATTTTTTTCCCCAGAGTGTTGTTAGTTGTAGTTACTATCCTGTGGTGAAAGATAGCATGTCAACCTATCCGAAGCAGTTGGTCGAAGTAAATTTGACATCCACCAGCGGCTGCCATCCACCTGCGAAAACGGTAAGCAATTGTGGTAAACCCTTTGGTGTGTGCCATGCAGCTTTACCATCGTCAGTTGAGACAAAACTGTGGTTGGGTGACTGGTAAAATGCTTGGCTCTGCCTAAGCATTCTCACAGAGGTCGATGAAGCCCTTGGATGGTGAGAAACCAAGAATTGGGTTCCTACCATGGCTGGGGAAGCGGCGTAATCCTGCTGGTGGAGCCTCGCTTGTGAGGAAAACGTGGGCTCATTCATTTATGGTCATGCCCCCAGTCACCAACGGAAACACGGTTCATGTTCAATTCTTAAGGACACCACATTTTTGGGCTGAATAGATGGGCAGAACATGGCAGAACGATGGTGCCCCTACTGTCTTTGCATTGTTTCGAACGTCAGGCATCACAGGAGTGCAACGCGAAACGCGATGCTGCGGTTGGAGAGAGCTTCGATGGTGAAGGAAAGCCTCCTCCAGATCTGACCATCGACGTTGACGCCAAAGCCGAGCTCTTCCGCATCGACATTCCACCGGCGCTGCCTGAGAATGCCATCATAGGCAGCTACGAAGTGAATTTAGCCCCCTTGAAAATGAAGAACGTCCAGGGGACTGCGGATGTCTTTGTCGAGGCTGGTGATGGAAAAGCAACCATCAATGTCCAATCCCAAGCTCAACTGGAGGCCAGGTGTACTGAAGGGGCCGGGAAGTCATGGTTGGTCAATAGCTTTGGTTGTGGAAAACCAGTGATGACAGGAATCTCCATGTCCACCGGCATCTTGCGCAGGTTAGCCTTCAAAAATTTTGGGAGGACAGCATCAACGCATTGGGCAAGAAAGCGGTTGGTGGAAAGAGCTTGGAGGACTTGCTTGGAGGCTCCCGCCTGGCCACAAATTTCTCCCACAGGAATTTTCTGGAAGCATCCATCCCATCTCTCAGGACATTGATGAGCATTTTTGTGCCAATCCTTCTCGGTAACAGTGTTCTTAGTTTGCTTTTCTTGGCTGGTTCATGCAAGTGATACACAAAGAATTGCGGCATTTTCTCACTATTCGTTACGTCCGCGCTTTACCTTCAGCAGCAAAGTCACCAGTGTGTTGTATTAGTGCGTGGAACATGCATGTAGGCTCCTTTTGGTTTTATTTTCAGTTCACGATTCACATTTTTCCATTGTAAGCAGAGGGCTCGCTTTTGTTCCGTTCACTGTTTGTTCGGTCGTCAGCGGTCATGCTTCATTTTGATGCATTGTTCTGCTAGATCAGCAGTTCGTGATGAGCAATGTGATTAACCATTTCCAGGTGCAGGGCAGGTCCCTTAAACAAAGCAACTCAGTTGTTTTGGATTTAATCATGTTTGTCATCGTGCTGTTGGCTAGCTGCGATTGTTCTGATGGCAGCTTGCGCGCGGTTGGTAAGGCATGATACCGCTGCTAAAAGAACGCGGGAAAACCGCTGTCCCAAATCCAATGGTGATGCATAACCACTCAAATAACAATGGCAAACCACCATTCACGATTGAACATCATATTTATTTTGGTGACTATGCCTTTGATAAGCGATACCAAACGTCAATAGCCTTCAAGGAGAACTGGTAAGATAGCACGCCGCAATCAAGTCGTTCTAGTGACACACCGCTGTTATTTTCACTGATGCCGTTCATACTGTGTTGTTTTTCGCGGGTTGTTGATGGATGATGGTCTAACCACACCAGCATCAACATATTATTTTGCTGCTATTTGCCTCGCTATAAGATATTCTATGATATTATGAGACATTATACTACACCGGACTCCAATGATATGATTGTACATATCACAACACCATTTTCCATAGGAGAATTATGTCATAAGTTTAGATGGTTATTTTTTGGTAATTCCAATTTAGTTTTGTTGAATCAGAGTTCTTCTATAATTAGCCAATGGAAGAATAGCCAACCTTGGTCAACAATAATTGCTGATTATCTTGGCAGGAAACTACATAGTATTAACTACCCCACACTCTAAGACTATCAAGGTTATACCATCGTTGATGACAATCATTGTGCCATACCTATCCTAATTATTACATTATTAGCCATATTACATTCCATGATACCATGATTGATATTGGGGGAGTGGTGTCCTGACTGGGAGTATCCTCGGAGCTCTCCGTCGTCCAACTGCGTCCGATTTGGATGCATGCGATCGGATCTTCAATAGTTTTTATTGATTGACCCAATCTTTTCTATTGATGCAACAAGCATGGATCTTCAGTGATCTTCACCTTTTTCTTCTTCTTCTTAGTTTTTCTTTGTGCAGCTTCCCCAGTCGTTTGTGACCACAATCTGTTGAGCAACCTCTCTCCTAGCACTTGCTCCATGTTTCTTTATAATCACTTTTTTCATTCCTTCCAAGTGGTCAACATGTTTGGACTTCGAAAATCGATGCTTCTGGTTCTTTCAAGATCACATTTGTCCCGATATTTGACGACCGAGCCCCACAGCTCCAAAGATTGGCCGTTTGTGGCCGCACCTGTTACGCAGGTGAAACCGCATGCTTAGCAGTGTGCGATCCGGCACCTGGTCCTGGCGCCGCGGGTTTGTAGTCACAGCATGATAAAAGCTATGGTTAAGTGATCATCAATGGTATGAACCACCATTGATGGTTATGGTTGTCAATGGTTAATTGATCATCAATGGTATTTATCACCTGGTTGTCAATGACTTGATGGTGAACAAAAAATGATGGTTATATGACCCTTGATCATGCATGAAGTCATGGCGTAATGAATTGATAGTTGATGAGTGGTCAAGGGACAGGTATGAACTGATAGATGAATGACCATCAGTTTATATTGGCATAACTTGAGAAAAGAGCTAATAACTGAAGAACAATGGTTATACAATATATACACATGGTAGGGCTGGTGGTTCAAGGCTGTCTGCCGGACAAAAGAGGCCTTGTAGCAAACAGGGCCAGCATTTTGCAGCAGAACTATTGTTTGTATTTATTGCGCTGAAACGTTTAAAGAATAAAGATGGTAGCCCGTGCGGCTCCTACATCATCTCAAATCAACATTGAATTCCACTGGTTGGACGGTTCTATCCGACTCGTTGGCAATCTCAACTTTGGAACCTGTTTGGTGATCCAGAGTGATCTGATTCTGACATCTCGGGGCTATCAGTTGGCAGAGGTGGTTGCTAGAGGCGACCCGAAAGCCACTGAGAGTGATGAAGCTGATTGATGCATTGCAGGGACACAGGGATTGAGTGTCACAACCTGACCATGAACATATCAACATTGCGCCCAAGGGTGAGTCGCTTGGTACGTTGACAGGACTGGGACTGCCGGCCAGGGACTAACTGCCGCCACTAAGGCAGTCCAACTGGATACCATGAAGGGTAAGTTCAGTCCAACACTTGAAATCGACTGCGCAGATCCGCGAGCAGCCCCTGATTTCGTCACAGATGGCGACTTCAAATCTGTTTTCACAGACTTCGCGACCACGGTCCAGAAGACCATGGCCACGAAATGCGGAGACGACTGGCCAAAGCTTCACTGTGACCTGGTGGCGGAAACTCTCAATGCATGCGGATCCGATAGCCGTACCTACAACTGCTACATTACGGATTGCTGTGGTACTCCGTCGAACGCGATCGAACAGACGTTGAAAATCAACAGTTTGCCTTCGCAGTTCACTACTGCTGCTGGTTCTTTGGACCTGCAGCTCGATGATTGTACCGCAAATATCCACCCAGATGTGATTGGCAAGCCGTCCTACATGGCAGGGTGTCCAGATACGATTGTCGCACTCGAGTGGAGTGACGAAGAGAACTTCGACACAGGTAGCTGCAGAACTACGGTCACTCGAACCTTCTCCCTCTTCGAGGAGAATTGTCGAGAACAAGGCGGCAAGTCAGGGCAAGTCAGCAATATGTCAGCCCAATAAATAGTGCCACTTCTAGCGATCAGCGGCTGTTGATCAGCTTGTTGGGTGACCGGCTGAGACACAAGGGGCATACCAAGTAGATCCAAGTAGTTGGGACACAATGGCCGAAACGATCTGGTTTTCACCGGATGTTTGCCCGGTAGTCCCATTCGAGCTATCATGTTGAAACCAGTGACTGCCATCCTCCCAGCTCCAGGTCCAGTCGCCACATTTGTGCAGACCATCGTCCTTTTACACCTCGACGCTCCGTCACCTTTGGCCGCATATCAGCCGGTCATCAACGCAACTGTTGGTGTTGATTTTAGTTGGTCAAGGACAGTTAACATGGTTCATGCTTGAAAAGGGTGTACGACGGATGATAGTTGACTAATTCGTGGTTAATTTATTCTTGAATGCTATATCGTTAATCTTGATGGTTGAGAATCATTCACTATCTAATGGTCAAGCAATGCTGTTTGATCAGCTTGTTAATTTTGCGACAGCTTGCTGGTTGTTGTCAGAGCCGATGAACTTGGAAACTACGAGCACTGACCGGTTGAGAAACATACCGACGTCATGCTAATATGTGCTAATATTTGCTCATATTTTTGCTTGCTTGCGTATCAGTCTCTTGGCTTCACAGGATGTTACTTATTATAGTTTCTACGGAACCATGTTGAGCTTCTTGATCTGTGTTTGCATTGATGTTTGTGATGTTTGAACCCCCCCTGTGAACGGATGCAAAGGGCAAGCAGCACCGGTGACAGAAGCGGCCTTGGACCGAGGTTATTCGAGACATTCCCGGCAGATGTGACCATCGATGTCTTCGCACCCTATGGCACAGCCAGCGCCGGCTTCCCCACCTCCTACTCCGTCTGCAGCAACCCTGTGACGATTACCTATCTGGATGCTGGGCTTGACGGCTTCTTCAGACCCAAGGGAGGGTTTTCCGGTGCGAAGGATGATCATGATATATCATTAGATATCATAATGAAATATAACAACTATATATATATATATACATATATTTGTATATATATATATACATCATAGTTAAGTACATTTGAAACGTAATTTTTGTCTTTCAGGGCAATTGCAGCAAGAAGCAACACCAGGAAGGTCTAGGTATGATGGAAAGAAAAACAAGCATCCCAAAAGCCATGCTAATCGGTTTCCATGCCAAGGATGAATTATCCAATTCACAGAAACACCTCGAAACATCCATTCATTTGCACATCTCTCACTTGGATGTGCCATGTCCACAACTAGTAACTGGGGAAATTCACCATGGTTTCGTAACGTGCTCAGTTCAACTACCGAACATAGGGTACAACCAATCATAGTGAATAAGCCCCGCTGCACATCGCTCAGGATGAAGTGAAGAAAGGCTCCTGCTTTGCTGAAAGGGTGCTTTGGAGAACTTTCACCAGCACAGATGTGTGTGGTGACTTGGAAGAATTCTGTGGGCGTTTGGCTGACGGTACTAAAGCGCCAGATGGCCCCTAAAAATGTCAACGTGGAGAGCTTTTACGACAAATCCGCACATTTGAATGGTGCCAAAACGGGGACACACCCAGAAACCCAGTTGTTTATCGGTCAAATGGCTAGCTGATGGCAGTTCTTTGGGCTGTGTTTTGAGCAATGCATTCAATGGCACTCCCTTTCGCTGCCGCAGATGGCCCCAGTGTAAATATGAGCAAGGACACATCATAGGGCTGCCTCAACCTTAATGACCACGTCTCTAAAGTAGCTCACTTCAATCTCTACGTGTGCACTCTGCCAAAATCTCAATTGATATATGGGCCAATCCTAAAAGAAATCCCGTGCCCGGCACGGGACCACGCTACACGCCTCCGCATGCGGATGGAGTGACACTGAGGTTCGGCCACCAGCCAGCTGCAACGGATCACCATCAGCAACCCACCGGAGCGACTGCCTTTGGGTCTCAAGTCGTCTTATTGGCTCTACGCGCCCTACAGGTAGGGTTGATCAAGCCTGGTTGGATGATTGGTTTACCACATGAGCTCATATGAAAAAAAATATCATAAGATATTATATAGATTGGTTTAAAGACTGAAAGATGATGTTGGATGATTGGTTGACTAAGTTTGCCATCTTTAAACATCATAAACTGCCAAACTCTTCCAGGTTCTTCGCCCGCAGTCGGCGCATCTTGGACTACCTCAATAAGCCGCGTGTGCCCCGGGCATGCAGCGTGGACGCGGCCTATTGTGGAGGACCCAGTGCAGTGGACTGGTGCGATCGTAACGATGAGGAGTTTCTTGGAACGAGTCACGGGCAACGACCCAAAGAACTCTGCAGAGTCGAAGGAATTTGTGGATGGTTGTGTTTTTCTCCGTAGCTGTCATATGTCTCAATGTTTCTCCCATCTTTGAAGCTGGTGACTATTGAGTGTCTTCCAACCATCCCCTGATCTTCAAGCAACTTAGTGTCGGGTGATGAGAAAGTCGTGACACTGAGAGGAGTCAACATGAACAAGAAAGGCCCCACGTTTGCAGCTATCCCAAAACAGTTTAGGAGACCAGGGTCTCAGACTGCGGCAAATTCTGTTTCGCATGCCATTTTTTCAGGGAACTCAGACCACTTCCACAGTCGTGCGAGCAGGTACCAAAAGCATTTCTGTTGAAGATTGTCAATCAGAGTTCTACTGCTGGTCTGTTGGGAGTTGTGATAGCCCATCATAGGAGCATTAGAATTCGCATTCCCATCCAAGACCACTTCTGCCTGCAGTTGAGAGGTCAAAGAACAGAACGGGATAGGAAACCAAAGCCAAATCACTTGCAGGTACCATATGGTACCTCCATGAGGACCAGAAGACAAGCAGAAGACAAGCAGAGACAGAGACACTCCCAATCCCTCGGTCCAGCCCGAAGCGTCAAAAAGTTCAGAGAGAAAATTCTGGTGGAAAGCACCGCTGGACATGTATCCAGCACTCCAAATCTGGCTGGTGCTCAGGTACTTGTCCTAGCTGTGACAAATTGGCCAAATCCCGGAAGAAACCTGGATAGTTGATCTTAGATCCCACCAACTGGTCACAGGGTTTGAGATTGAGCTCATAGCAACGTTGACCGGTCACTATACTTGGTCAAGATTTTTCAGACATGCCAGTGAGGTCCCCCTCAGGCCATGACACACATTGATTTCAAAAAGTTTGGAGCACTCCGCCACGAAGCATCCCAGGTTCACGGCCTTTGAAGACTTCTTGGTGCAGACTGGTGAGGAATCCAGTCTGGATCAAGGGCCATTGAGCAAGGAGTGTCGCTGTCCTATTGCAGATTCCACATGCGAGGTGCCCGAAGGCGCGGAGGGATACGAAGATCAGGATTGATGCAGTGCCTGTTGAGAGTTGACATTGTGTGTCAAATGGTAGCACCTTAGATTTATTGGCGGATTCCCTTACCAAAATGATGTTTGGACGACATGTTATACCCCAAAAGGGACATGGAGATGGCGGGTCTTGACACCAGGTATTTCACCCAGAAATCCACGGAAACAGAAATGGAAGATCTTTTGCCGTGTGATATGCCCTGTAGATATCTTTAGATCCCAGGGAATTTTGAAATGTCCTACGGATGCGTCGATGACCAGATCTTCGATTCCCCGTGACTGGAGAACCCCAGTTCTCGAAACCCTTCTGTCCAGGTTCTGGAGTGACCTATGGTCCCCGCATCATCAAAAGTTCAGGAGTTTGCACTTCGACAGCAGAGCAGGCAGCAGGGATCAATCGTGGTGAGACTCTGAAAGAGGCTCCAGGTATTGTGTTGAAAGGTACCAACATCCTCTACAACTTCTTCACTCTCGATGCAGAGGACAGCGGGAACAACGCAGCAACCGGTCTTGTTTCGTGTTCTACCCTGTAGAGAAACATCTTGCTGGTGGTGGAGGCTTGCAATGTGCAATCCCTATTTGTCACTTTGAGCAATCTTGAACTATCATTATTTAACTGTGATTTATCATTGTTGCAGGTGTAGAATTTGTCGAGGCATACCAAAGTTCACGAGGCAGATCAGGGTCTTGCTTTCTTTTCATAGCCAAAGTGTGCGACTTTTGCGTCATTACCAATTCTCCATCAAGCTCTTTCAACAGCACAAATGCATATATGATTCATTTAGATACGCAGTCTCCATAGAAGCATGACCATTACTATCGGCCATTCTTGATTACAAACCAACATGATCCATCATGAGCCACCATTCACCACCATTCACCACCATCCTCCTCTTCATTATCATATCCTCATCATCACCATCAACCATCATGTTCATCACTATCCTCCTGCTCTTCATCATCAGTTCATCACTGTTGATTTCCCATCCACCGCAGGAACTGGCGCATCGCACCGTGGCCATTGAGTGCCCGGCCACCAGTTTGGTGGTGACCAACCTCGTGGGCTCCACCTGTTCCTGGGTGGCGCCTGATGTGCAAGGGATCATCCTGCCACTTGGTTCGCCAGTGGGACAGCTGTAGCGGCCAGGTTTGGGTGAAACGTCAAGCTGTGTACCCTGGGAGGACAACCGGCAAGGTTGGAACAAACATTTTTTACGATGTTTGATATATATTTTTTTGTTCGCTGTGCCCTTAAAAGAAAACGACTATTCGTAACAGCTTGATGGGGAGAGGAAAATGAGTTGCTGCTTCTCCACATCAAAGTGCTCAGGGTTACGAAATGTGAAATGCTTGGTGAATGCCGCTGAGGAGGAACCAGCTCTCAGCAAACCACGTCCTCTTCAACGCGCCGGGCAATGTGAGCTTGACCCTGAGGAGGTTTCCGCACGAACGGGAAGCGTACACCTTCCAAGGGTCCTTATTGGATCGCCGTGGCCGGTTGAACTTGATGACCAGCGTCCGTGTCCTGGCAAGTGCGCTTAGGGATTTACAATCGTGCTGAAGCGTTTCCATGGCCGTCGATATTTTAGATGGAAGGGGAGCCATTGCTACCGGTTGATCAGGGGTGAACCATGGATACAACAACTTCCTTCTGGCAGGTTCTGACAGGACAACCGCCATTGGAGGTCTTGAGTGGGTTCATAAATGGTACCTTCAAACCACTAATGTCCGACAAGCATTTTGAAAAGTAGGACAGCGCCATTGGCTGGTTTCCTCCTGAGTGAAAAAGGAAACCTTTGGTGGAAAAACTGACGAGAGGAGTGTCGTGGTTCCCGTGGTTGTTCTGAGGCAAGCCCTTGAATTGGATTGGCCAAATCTACAGCAGGAACTTAAGGGCTCGGAATGTGAACTTTCAATGCAGCCACTTTGCAGCCTTCGCGTCCTGTAGCACCTGGACCTCGACATCCCTGCTGCAGGCGCCGGGTATGGCAGGATGGTTGGGCCGCTCCACTTGCTGGATCAGCATGTCATGGTGTCACTTCACTGCTTTCGTGGATCATGGGGCTTCGCAAGGTGGCTGGTTTTTACATGTTTTTACATGTTTTGACGTTGATGGTTGCATCGGTGCGCAACCTAAACGATGATCAATGCCCAGCCAATCCTGAAACTGACCATGGTAGATCCATTTGTTTATAGGTGACCATCACTTGCGCACCATAAATAGCGAGTGTTTGCCATCAAACACGGGGGCTTTATAAACTAGTGCATCTCTCATTTTGGTTTGATCATAGTGGTTGATGATGGTCTTTAAGAGTTAACCCATAATGAAGTGCCACTGGTTGCTATTTGCAACCCATGAGTCCACTGATCATTCACACCAATGATCTTTGAAACCAATGATTTTTCAAACCACTAGCCCTTCACATCACACCCTGGTTGCCAGGTGAATGACAACCAGACCGAATCACAATTCAGCGGTCTACATCTTGAGACCTGAGCCCACTTCGGAGCTCCTTGCAATGCCACAGGTCTGCTCCAGTGAAGAGGTGGTTGTTAGTGGTTAATCAGCTATAGAATTGTTGGTCGTTCAAGATTGAATCGTGAATCACGAACTGATAACTATGAAAAACATGTTACTTGAGCAGTGAACAACTATGAGGGCCGATAAGTTATTCTGCTTGGTGGTTTCAAACATTTGTTTACTTTTCCCTAGTAATGACGAACAAATGGTTGATTGACGAATATTTTTCATAGGGCTTGAAACCACCAACCAGTTGTTGGTCGGCAGAACTGTTCGATGTGAGACCTCTGGGAACGTGGGTCATCGATCTCCCACTTAGCTCAGCTTGTCGTCACGCCCGATGCGAGACATCCAACTCATTTATTTGGTAGAACATGTGGCTACGGGTCAATATTAACCAACCAACAATGGGGGATAATAACCAACCATTTTATAGGGAAAATAATGGTCAATGATAGGGAACCAGGGCTACTCGTACAGGGCTTTGACCCACAGCCATGTGTTTGCAGAGTGTTTCACATGTGTTCAATATGGGGACGTGTCAGTACCAGCCAAAAATGGGTAGGGGAACATGCCAACAATTGAGTTTGGTCGTTGGCTTCAAACAGTGCTGTGTGCTACATGCAATTTTGAAGACGGCTTGTGTGAAAGAGTCGCTGCATTTTCACAGCTTGTGGCATGATACCGTCAAGGGTTTTGGGAATCGTTCCATAGATTCCAGTAGTGTACAGACTGCGCCATTGAGGTGAAGAGGGAGACAGTGATGGAAAAGCAGAATCTTAAACAAAATCATCAGGTCATCATTTGGTAGTTCAAACGAAGGTCAACGCTGCCAACAAGATGCTTAAACCATGGCTTTCTCTTGGCATTTTTTGTGTTCTAGTCGTCAGGTTGCGAAGCGAAGATGTTTGACTGCCAACTGGAACTGCTCCCTGTACACCCTCACTAGCACCTTTCTTGACATCCACCCTGGATGAACAAATTTAGGAATCGCAAACTTCTCAGGGCACGAAACTGTGCTTTGCCGTGAGGCGCATTTTTGCCATGTGGATCTCTCATAGATCTGCCGTTTTTCTGCGGTGGTGTGCCTGATCCATATTGGAAAAAGCCAAGGAAACGGAACAGGTGAAGTGGAAAAAAAGACGAAGATGAAACATGAAGACGACAAGAAGAAAAAGAAGCTGAAAAAAGGGACGAAAAGGAAGCAGATGATGCAAGCTGCACATCAAGCTGCACTATGCAAACAAATTGAAATTGTGTTCTTGTTGATTATTGAAGCATCGAGACAAACCCAAGGATTCCGGGGAGTTTTTTCATACATCAGTGGTGTTTGGCTGGCTCACAGCTACTACATCAGGTTTTTAGGCTTCTTGGGACATGATTGATTTGCTGTATAGTCACTAAAAATGAACTGTTAGCAAAACGCACTGGCAAGATCTGGCAAGACCAATCGAATACTGTATCAATTTTCTCTTGCATCAGTTAAACATACATGTCATTTGTTCTTGTTTCTTGGATCAGTTCAACATGATTTCAATTAACATGTATATATGGTGGCTTCTCGAAATAGCGGACCCAAAAAACGGTTGGTTTACTACTATAAATGGTCAATAAGCAGGATGATCTGGGGGTCCCCGATTTTGAGAAAGCCTCATATGGTTGATCATGGTGATCCTTAGATAAACAGGGGGATTGATCAATGATCAATGGTAATTCAACCCCGTTAGGATTTGAGAAAGCTTCCTATACGTCAACTTATGTTAAAAGACCTCATGTTCGGCGAGGCATCTTTGAGGTGGTAAACCTAGATCGGTACCAACGATTCTCATGTCACCTGCACCTGCACACCTGCAACTCCGACCGGGGAACGTTGGTGTGTTCAGCAGCCTTGGTAGCGTTGATCAAAGGGGGCATTGCTGGGAAGATCTACATCCAACTCAGATATATGTTGAGAATCATTAACGGTATCATTAATACATACTTTATTGAGTGATATTAAGGAGGACTCAGCATGAGATTTTCTGGGAATTTTTGGTCAGCGCTGTTCAAAAATTGTTTGTGGGACTTCCGGGGGAACTAAAATGGTCCCGGATGTTCTCTTTAGATGACTCGGCACCTGGTCATCTGGTGCTGCGGGTCTTCCAGGGGCCAGGCATCCAATGAACCAGTTCGGCGGAACATGTTTTTGCACAGTGCTTTCACCTATTTGTCAAAATATTTTTGTTGATCATTATTGATTTGTCCGGATCATTTACTCTATACACAGCACAGTACTCATATATAGGTTGGATTAGAAGGTAAAGATTGCAGATGTAGAATACCGTCCGTGAGCATTGGACGTCTGGCACCATCTGAAGACTTTTATAGATGTATAGATTGCAGTGCCCCACACCGTGCATCTAGCTAGATTCTGGTGATTGCTGAGCCGGCTTCGCCAGATTTTGGCGCGTGCTCAGACATGAATGAAGAGCATGCTTGGGCTCCGCGCGTTTGAAGGATCTCCGATGCTGACAGGGTGGCAACCTTGAAGCTACGAGCTCCATACAGATTGATTGTTAGCTGGAGGGCATGTTTGAATGGTGACAATCTCCCTTCATGCGCTCCAGCATTAGATGCAGCCGCTGTCTTCTGAATTCCAGGCCAACATGGCTCAAGCGAAGACATGGCTGGGACCACGGATTGAAAAGTGTGCAGCTGCGCGATCTGGAGACAGATGGAGAATCCTCAGAACCGCGATTTTCTTCATCTGCCGCCTACAGGCTACAATGGCAAACGATGGCAAATGAATGCTACAGTGGAAAAGAGTTGTTGTCTTACAGCATTTTCCAACTCCAAAAGATTTCACAAGAACTGCATTTCTTTCACATGTTTCACATGTTTCACATGGCACATGGATTGTCCAACTCTTTGATTTGGCTCACATTTTTCGGTGCTTGATTCGTGTTGCTTAGCTCACCGCTGCTGAGGCTCTCCGAGCAGCTGCGGCCTCCGACGAGTTGCGAATTTCGCTCCCGGTTCCGCTTCGTCGACGGTGGATGCCGTGCGACGAGTCGAATCGCATCGACGTCCAAAGTGACCAAAACCGATGGAGGTTCGACATCAAAAGCACCTGCAAGTTGGCTGGTTTCCCAAAGTTGGCTACCAGGGCGTCACTTGCAACTACTTGTAGCAGGGTACCAGGGTGACTGATCATTCCTGTGTAGCTGAGAGCTTTCCAGCTTGAAAAACACCGCTGGCCTGGATTGATTTGAGCCGCCATCCACCCCATCCCAAAGCTATGATGCTCTTTAGAAGGCCATGATAGCTATGTGCAGGAAAATTGTGCAGGAAAATGAATGACATTTGTCCAAAAAACTGATAATTTCATCATATTTCATCGCCATTGATGGGTCAGTCATCCCACATTCAGGGAAGGTCGTAGTGCCAGGCGAGGACCATTGTTTGTTCTCGACCCAATCAATGGTTTCCTGCAGCCATCCACCCATGACTCGCAGCCAATGACTCTACCAATGACCAAGAAAGGCAACTCTGCATCCTAGTTCCACCTATCTCATCCTATTTTGCCTACCGTGGGTTCTAAGTTAGGATCAACCGTGCTCATGATCTGGCTGATCTCTGGAAAACTTAAACGCTGAAGTCATCGCTCGATCGGGATATATGGGTGTTTCTCAAACTAGGGGTCCCTCCAAATACCCCAAATAAATAGCCATCCCATGTTTATTAGGAACCTTTATGAACCATTTATAGGTACATAATAAACCAACCCTTTTTTGGGGTTCCTATTTTGAAAGACCACCACATATAGTTTTCAGGGTTCACCCATGTTCACCGTTGTGATTTTTCCTACGAGGTGTAGTTGCTGCTGGAGTGAGGAGGATGGCCTTGTTGCAGGTGGTCACACCCGTTTCAGGCCTCGCTTGGCTCATTCTTGGCACAGATGTGATAGAGCCTGCCTGGTATAAGTTCCATGGCCTTGGAGTGTATTGCTGGCTCAAGGCTCTTGCTGGCCCGTGGCTGCTAGGGCGGCTCTGGCGCCTTGGCTGGGGGGGGTTAGCCCCACGTCGGACGACCTCTGGTGCGCCGACTCCCCCAGGCTAGGGTGCCTTGCCCCTCTGCGGCCTCGGTGCGCATGGCGTGGTTGCGGCGGCTCCTGAACTTCGGGGTGCTGCTCCTCTTGCAGGCCCCTGCCGCTGGCCTTCACTGTTGGGCCCATCAAAATCCGCCAGCCCTCAACCGGCATGTGCCTTGCGCTCTGCCTTGCATGGGCCGGCGGCGCCGCGCCCTCCTAACCAAGCACTTGCAAGCCACCTGGCGCGGGCGCTAGGGCCGCGGCGGGCACGTTGGCGGGGGTGGCCGCAACGTGGGTGTCGCATAGGCGAGGCGGCAAACCCTGGCCCTATGCCAGGCACACCACTGGGCGGTGACCGCCCGGCCCGTGAACGTTCTCCTCCACGTGCTGCGCAGCGAACCTTTTGCCCTGTGCCATCTTGTCCTTGTGCTGACAACAGGCGGGCACGTGGGTGGAAGGACGTGGCCTCCATGAAGAGTCACATTGATGCTCATCTTGCCGGCTCTTTGCAGGGGGACGTCCCACTTGCCTGGCTTGACTCCCACAACCGCACTCGCTGCCTGGTGTGTGGGCTGAGTGTCTCTCGGGCCCATGGTGTTCACCCCACTTGCCGGCCAGCGGCCCGGGCTGCTGCGGTTGATGGAATTGCGCCTATGGACACTGATGCCTTGCAGCTTCCTTGCCTCACCGCCATCCAGGCCGCTCCTACTGCCACTCTGCGGCATGTTCCCAGCGTCGCCCGGCACAGCTGGAATCAGGTCTTCACCAGAGCCCTCGCTGCGGTCGTGCACAACAACGATGACAAAGCTTGGCGCGAGCTGTTAATGCTGCCCAAGTGCGTATTGTGCGCCCCAGCCCGCGGCGGGCGGCGGCATAGCAAAGCGGTGGGGGCCTATACTTTGGATCGGCTTCACCGATGGCAAGAAGGAGAACGGCTCGGTCTCTGGGATTCACGGCCGGCGCGGTCCTCATCCAATGGCGGGCCCCCGTTGCCGGAACA
>VSDK01010353.1:80688-136150 GCA_009767595.1 Symbiodinium kawagutii | reverse complement strand
CCCTGCTGTTCGCCGCTGCTTTGCAGCCTATCGCAGAAGACCTTCGCGGGGCGGGCCTCGACATTGCGGTGCACTACCTTGATGATGGGTTCTTGGCTGGCGATATTTCTGCTGTGAGCCGGGCTTTGCATCTGGTCCAATCCCAAGCTGCTGCCATCGGCCTCGAGCTAAACCTCGCCAAGAGTGAGCTGGTTGCTGTTGGCCAGGTTGACATTGGAGCTTTACATTGCCACTTTCCTGATGCTTTGCTTCGGGACGCGGCGACAGGTTCGTCCCAAGTCCGCCGCAACTTCGACTTCCTTGGTGCTGCCATTGGGGACGATGTTTTCGTCCGCACACACACAGCAGAGCGTGCGGCCAAAGCTGGGGAGCTCTTAGACGCTCTGGGAGAATTGGAAGACCCTCAAGTGGCATTACGGCTCCTGCGGGGCTGTGCCGGGTTCGCACGCCTGGTCCATAGCATGCGGTGCAACCCGCCCTCACCTCAGATCATGGCGCTGGACATGTTTGATGGCATGGTTCGCCGGTGCTTTGCTGACTTCAGTGGCATCCATTTTACAGCTTCCCAGTGGCAACAAGCCTCCTTAGGGTTTGCGCACGCTGGGCTGGGCTTGCGTTCCACGTCCCACCATGCTCCAGCAGCTTACTTGGCATCTTGGGCCGGAGCGGCACGCTCGGCCAGTGACATTGATGCAGCTTTCTGTGTGGAAAGCCAGCCCTGCCGTTGTCGCTGCCTTGGCTGCTTCCAACAGCCAAGTTGATCAGGCCCGGACCCTTACCATTGATGCCGCCATGGCAAGCAAACAAAAAACTTTGTCCCACGCGCTTGACGCTGCAGGATGGGATGAGCAGCTTGCCCAGGCTTCCTTGACTGATCGGGCCACTCTTCTTTCGGAAGCCTCGGTGGGTGGCAGGGCGTTTCTCAGTGCCATCCCTTCGGGCCGCACCCAAATGGAGCCGGCCGTCTTTACAACTGAAATCCGGGCCCGATTACGGGTTCCCGAGGCTGACCATGACACCTGGTGCCCACTTTGTGATGCCGTGCTTGATTGCTACAATCACCATGCCAGCATGTGCGCTGCCGGAGGAGAGAGAACTCAGCGACACAATGCTGTTCGAGACTTGGTTTATGATTGGTGCCAGCGCGGGGGCCTCCGCCCCGAAAAAGAGCGGCCAGGCTTGCTTTTGCCTAACATTCCTGAGGAAATCAACCACAGTGCTGCTGGGCGCCGCCCTGCAGACGTCTATTTGCCCACCTTTGCTGGTGCTCCTACCGCCTTTGACTTCGCCGTTACGGCGCCACAGCGGAAGGAGTCCCTGGCACAGGCCAGCCAGCAAGCAGGAGCAGCAGCAGAGGCTTATGCTCGGCACAAAGAATCTCACCTTCGCACGTCTGAAGCGTGTGCCGCCCAGGGGGTGACATTTGTCCCTATGGTTGCTGAATGCAGCGGCGCCTGGGACAAGGGAGCTATGAAGATTTTGAATCACCTTGCACGTGCGGTCTCTGCCCGCACCGGCGAAGATCCTTCAACATCCCAAAACCTTCTTCTCCAGCAGCTCGGGGTCACCATTCGGTCCTACAGAGCCCGTGCGGCGTTGCGGCGCCGCAGTGCTGTGCTTTGAACATAGCTGCGCTGCGGGGCCGCAGTGCCGCACTGCCAGCAACCACGCCATTCAACTTGTGAATGCTTGGGCTGTATTGGAACCAATGCCGTCGCACTACAATTGCCCATGGTACAGGCACCCTGCCGAATCGCCCTTGGATCACTTTGTTGGACGAATCACCAGCTGAGCCAGTAGAGAATTGTTTTTTCTATGTTTCCTACGAGGCATTTGTGAAGTTGGGACCTGCAGGGCTTAATGCTCCGCTTGACTTTTTTGTTTGATTTTCTGGAGCGAAGGCAAGTAGAGTACAGTTTTTCGAGGCCTTCCAGTGATGGCTTGGACTTACACGAAGCTGTATGTCACAGGCTTTGCATTTTTCGTGCAGGAATCTGTGCTGAGGAAGGTAGGCATGTGTACATAGATTTTTGGAACAGGTAAAGTTCCATTGCTTTTGTTTGTGAACGGGCCAAAGCAGGGATGAAGCACAAACAATGATTATTCACTTGATGCTTGACTCACACAGGAAAACTTAAGGACTATACTTCACCATTCCTCGTGTTGGTTGTGATTGGGTCTATGTGCTTGACCCGGTGACCCGCGATTTGAGTGTGGTGCAAATCAGGTGTGGGATGAACCAATGCCAATGCGAAGCATCACCAACTTACGTCATTCTGCATCATTATCAATCATCACTAACCACTGCCCAAGAATTGCCAGCCAACCGTAATTGTCAATGCAATTGATTGGATTCTGCAATGAATCCAGAATCGTCACAATGTTTCACGAACCACCATCGTCAATGAATCCAGCGGCAATCCACAAAACACACTACTGGATTCTGCACTGTCGGCTCAGCGTGGGTGCGTCTAGCCGTTTCGGTGCGCTCTCCAAGATGGGTCTGATGCTCAGTCCTGGCAGCCGCTGGTTCTCGCCGTTGGCTAGCTGTTCTCCTGAAGCGATGATTCTTTTTCGGATTCCCAAATAAGAGCCATTTTGTTCCAGGCAAGCCATGAAACAACCAAGACAGGCCCAATGATTCCCTGTCAGTTTTGAGAATATATCGGATAAACGAACGCTAGGTAAACCTCAAGATTAACCATCAATACCAAGCGAACCAGCCCTAACCATCCTCAAACACGGGGCAATAATTCGTCCAAAAAACCGCCGTTGACCATCAGTAGCCACTGCCACACCTATCAACCATCATTCACGACCATAAACGATCAACCGTGGCTATCTCACGGGCAATCATTGGCATCATTAACCAAGATGGCTGTTTCTCGAAATAGGGGTCCCCCCAATCTACCGTTTATACTATAAACCAGCCATTTTTAGAGTCCCCAACGGCTTGAGAAACACCCAGAGCCACCAACGGCAACACACCCAGGACGAAGCGAGCCACCCCTGGTTGATGATCCTAGGGGGTATCCCTAAAAGCCAACTGGTTTCCCATTAGAATGGTAACCCCCCCAATTAATGGCTGTGGGTCAGTTCACCCCGTACCCCTGGTTCCCCATCATCAACCATTATTTTGCCTTATTATTGTTGGTGAACTTAACCCCCATGAAATTGGTTGTTTAATATTGACCAACCCCCCCAAGTAATAAACCTAGGATTCATTAATACTTGGTTAGTTACCATTTTAATCCTAATTAGTTGCCTGTTGAACCTATGGTTAACCCTAGGGTTTAGCTTCATCCTGGGTAGCCATTCACCTGGTCACCGTTGGGGCTTCCTTCGCCATCACCTCCCAGGTGCAGGAGCTTCTTCCAGCCTCGCCAAGGATTCCAAGGTCCTGGCAGGAGCCCCGGCTTTGGCAACGCGTAACGCAGCAGTGAGGGCAACAGGTGCAGGGAGGGTCAGTTGCGACTTGTGAATGCTTGGGAAATGTTGGGAATTCGAGTGTTTTGTTTGATTCCGGTTGGTTCGTTGTCAGTTGTAAGTTCAACATAGTTCAACCAGTTGACCCGCTTTCGATGCTCACTTGGGTAGCCTGAAGTGATTTTGCTGGTGCTCGATGTGAAGATTCAGCACTCTTCTAAGGTTTTTGTTCCCGGTTTGCGCCACATATTTTGAAAATGGTGCGTGTGTCTCTAGATGACTAAGCATGTGCACAGCTCGCATCACTTTGTCCATACCCAAACAAATGGTGAGGGAGGCAACATGGCTGCACCATTTCGACATGGTTAAGTGGTCAATAGCGCGTAAAGATTCATCATGATTCATTCCCAATGTTCTTTCCAAGGAAGGGTCTGGTGACCCTGGTGAACATCGCTTTTTAAATGATCATGATCCATCAATAAAGGGCCAACAAATGATGATGGTCAATAATTAGTCATGGTTTGACCCGAATTTCGTTGATATTAGTCAATAGTGAACAATGGTGAATCATGGTTTGATAGAAGTTAGTGATAGTGAATGGGGAATGTGACCAAAGTAGTCTTTGTTAGGATGTCCACCCATGTGTTAGTTTTTCCTGATATTGACCGACACTGCGTGTTGATGAGAAGCTCACGGAATAAGCCATCATTGCTATGCTGGTTGGTGGTTTCAAACATTTTTTATTTTCCCTAGTAGTTATTAACAAATGGATACAAATGGTTGGTTGACTTGCGCATATTTTTCATAGGGGTGGTTCGACCACCAGACCATCATTCCACCACTATGTTCTAGATTGACAATTTCGCCCAACTTGGCAACACAAGCTTGGGGTTGAAACCACCAACCAGTGAATCAATGGTGGATGATTGAAAATCAACATTGAGCTCTGACGCTGAGAACCACCGCTGGGCCATCCCAAAGGATTGCCTGGTTGCAACCTCCTGCCATTGGCCACACGCACGCCACGGGCGTGTAAAACAGCTATTGTTGAGCTAAGGTTAAGCCATCATTACTATGGCCTGAGCCATCACCACGGGTCAAGCGTTACGACTTCATGGGTCGCTCCAAGATGTGCCCCGAGGTCAACGATGATCCCACGTCCCAGTCGTCCTCCAGCACCAAGCCGCCAAGCGCTGGGGGGCCCAGCCAAGCCACGAAGGTCGGTGGATGAGTTAGCCAAGCTAAGCATGAGTCATGATGAGTTGAAGTTGATTAGGGAAGTTGATTAGTGAAGTTGATTAGTGGAGTTGATGATTAGTTACTTCACCAACTTGATGATTAGTTGATGATTAGTTGATGATTAGTTGATGATTAGTTGATGATGGGTGAACGGCCAGTTGCTAAGCCAATGGTTGATGATTACGAAGCGAAGCATCAGTGATTTGTGAACGGCCAAGTTGCTAGGAAGTTCGATTAGCCAAAGCAACAATGCCACATTTCCCAGTGGTTGATGATTGATCATTGTGATGATTATCAAGCATTAGCGGGATTAGATCGGAATAGCTGGCTATTGTGAAACATATTGAGCATCATTGGTCTTACTGCTGAAAAAGGGATTTGGTTGAAGGACCATGGTCTCAGTCCATTCGTCATCATACATCAACATGACTGATCATATTTGTAGGTAGAAGACATCATGATATCATCACAATCATCCTTCATCATCCTACATCAATATCACCTCATCACAATACTTGTTCACAATACAAATCGTGTTCATCATCATCCTCCTCATCCTCCTCATCCGCATCATCATTCTACAGTTGCTTATTATCCCCTTAACTAACCATTTAACAACCATCGGTTGGTCATCATCATCCTCCTCACCCTCCTCATCCTCCTCACCCTCCTCATCCTCCTCATCCTCCTCATCATGTCGCATGTCTCATCTCCTCAGGGCTCCTCCACGCAGCACCAGGGCGACAGCGATCTCGGCGAGAGAGTGCAGTTTCTGGAGAACTTAGTTCAGCAGCAGGACCAGCGCGAGCGTTGGTCGAGACGCCAGCCATTGTCGCTGATGAATGGTCCATGCTGGGAAAGTGGTTGATGAATGATTGGTCAATTGATATCAGTTGATCATGAATGGTTTGTTTCACGGGGTGGTTAGTAGTTGATTGACAAGCTTGGTTAATGATGGTGGATCATAGCCAATGGCTGGTTGCTTGATAGCATCATGATGCTTGGACGTGGTTTGGTTGGGTCCTGGTATCTGCTTCAACAAAACCAGTTGAACATTGTTCTTTTTTTGGTTGAAAATCATTTGGTACCTTTTTGTCATTGACGAGCATCAGTTTCGATACTTGTCCCGAAACTTGATCATGAACCGACCACTAGACCTTGACCCCACAACGGTGCGCATCAATGCTCGGTCACATTCCGTAACGCAATCAGCTGGCCAATCACGATGCCACCACCAGTCAGCCGCCCGCCGGTTGTTTGGCCGTTGATTTTCGTGGCTGGGCATGATCCATCATGGGGAAAAATGGTTGGTGCTGGTCATCAAGAATCAGCATGTGAGAGCAGAATGTGAAAAGACACCAGCACTGACCATTAATGTATGAAAATAAACATTGTTGACCGACGATGGTGTGAGATCTGACAAGAATCATCTAGGATTTACACTTGCTGATGATTTAGTTGTCATGATTCATGTCAATGTCGGAAAGCGATCTGATCGTGGTGACACAATCGACCAAAAACTCTTGGTAGAATCGATCATCAAGCGCTGGTTTTTGTTGTGACTATCCCGTGCTTTGGATGACTTCTACCCAATTTTAAGCCTTAATAGCAACATCTAGCACATTTTTGCACATATAACTGAGCATCACCAAGCACCGTTGGAGCCACTACTAGTAATCAACTACCGACCATCAAACACCATAAAGCACCATCAACCTTCATTGGTCACCATCAAGCGCTATCAAGCATCATCAAACACAACTAGCCACTATCAACCACCAGTAAGCATCACCACACATCATTGATCATCATGAACCATTCGCAGCCACTCGGAAAAATCATCAACCAACTTTCATCGTAGGGTTTTGGAAGTGCTCAGTGTGCGCCAGGCCCAACAACTGCAGCTCATGGCTAAGGTTGGAGTGTTGGTGTCCGAGCTTGCGAGCAATGTTGGTAGGGAAAAGTCATGTTGATGGGGGAGCCAATCAACCATGACCGTTACATCAACCAACCATCAAGTACTAGGTAACCATCAGTATCAGCAATCAAGGAACCATCAGTTGATCCATGTTGATCCGTTCGATTGTTTTCACCGTGGAGGATGTGGGTCTGTGATTTGTCACTCTTACAAGCTGGGTGTTCAGCTGATTTGAGTGAAGCCAACTACCGTTTGGCTGGTCAAGCATGAATGCAAGAGATTTTGTAAACGCAAGAGACTTTGTAAACGGCATTCTCAACAAAACAATATCTTTGTATGACTCTTCTTGAAGCCCGAAGTGTCGAGTGGTTGGAGGCCTTGAAATGCACAAATCTCAGAGTCTCAACGTATCCTCATTTCTTCCATGCACCGGTCACAGGCATTGGAGGGCGTCCAGAAGGACGTCCGACGCACGGTGTCTGTGATGCAGTACAACATCTTGGCCTCGTGACCCGGGCACCGCTGGTCCTGTGGCCTGGGCAGTTACCGATTCACGTTGGAACCGAGTCCACCCGCGGTTCCGAAGCTATAAGAAACTGCTTGGAATCGCACGGGTTCCGAGTTCCTAAGCGGTCTGCAATAGAATCCACAGTTGGCCGTGCAGGAAGCTGTTCACGTGTTGAAGCCAAGATTACGAAGTTTCGTGCCACGAGTGACACCGACAACTACCACACAGTATTTAGGATGGTAGGTAGTTGTACGTTGCGAACATCCCAAACCGCATGTGTTCTAGCTGAATCAAGTCTGTGTCATCACCAGGGGGTTCCTCTGCTTACTTGAAAGGACAGTTGGTTTAGAACAGCAGATGTATTTGCGTCGCTAGTGAATGCCACAACTACCTAACTTAGTTTCACCAACATCGCAGCATTATTATCAACCAGCTCAAATCACAAGTTGAAAACACAGAGGTTATCTCCTCCTCTTATTCTTACTGCTTGGATCACTGCCAACCGTTAGAGGCATCTCTCATTTCGGGGTTCCTCCCTTCGGATGACCCACCAATTTTGCTCATGAGGTACCTGGGGAAAAACACGCAGCCCTGGTTCTTGTACGGCGCGGAGATTGACCCAGAGGCCTTGGGTGAAGTGCTTCCTCCGGGGAGCTCAGTGCACGAGGTTCAAGCTGAACCGATCCCCTGAAGCGTTAACTGAACCATTGGTCATCATCGGTCTTCACCATGTTCAACTCGAGTTCTTCATTCACATTTGCTCACATTTGCTCACCAGTATCATTGGCCATATTGAACCATAGTTGACTGCTGGCTCCAGTGATCCACGATCATAAAACGTTAAAACAGGTTGAACCACAGTTGCCGATTAAGTAGTGATTTCCTGGTCCATGATTATCTGAGAACTGCTACGGTCGTATTGCAGATTTCCAGTATGTTGTTGTATCCTGATGTCTTATGATGTCGTCGAGATGTTTTGCCTGTTTTGGGGACTGACAAAAGAAGCGTGCCTTGCCATGGCGCCATGAGCCCTAAGATTCCCAGCTGAATATTCCTTCAATTATTATGAGCTTGGTGATTGTCGGCTGATGCTCCCTATTGCTCTTGCTGATTCTAATTATTCAGTAACCACCCGCTGAACCACAAGTATCAGCCTATTCACCACCTACTGTATCAACCATTCTATTTCCACTTGTTTTCCTATTGCCGTTGTTCACAAACCCACCACCAGTACCCACCATCAGTACACACCTGGATATGCGCCACCAGTCTCGGGAGAAGATTTTCAAGCTCTTCAACCAACGAGGAGATGATGGGAAGTGCAACACTGAGGGGCACTGAGTGGGGCACCCTGTGATGAACAAAACTTGGGACACGGCTTCGCAGCTGCCAGTGCCAAAAGTTGGGTTCCAAAGCTATTTCCAATATGGTTGTTACTCAAGGCATAGGGGTAACCCCTGAAGCATCCATTATCAATCATTCATTACTATAAACCGTCCATTTTTGGGGTTCCCTATTGTGATAAGCAGCTATAACTATGAAGCACCAGAAACATCCAAACAACAGCTGTTACTAGCTGTGACGAACTTTGGCTCCTAGCAGCCACAGCTGGCCCGTAGCTTACATCGATTAACCATGGCTTACATGAGCCACCGCAGAATCCTGCGGACGTGGCTGTCATGGCTCAGGCCGAAACACGCATGGCCCCAATATGTGGAAGGCGCGATAAGCGAAGAATTGCGTGGCCCGGGAGTTGTCGAGCTGTGATTTGGGGAAGTGATTTGTGATGATTAGAGATGAGTTAATGATGGGTTCACATGACCTATTGGTGGCTAGTCAGTGGTGGTTCTTGGTTGGTGAATTGTTGGTTGATGGTGGTTAGTTAACGATGAGCTCCTGGGAATGATGGGTCGGATGACTTGATGAGGTGGATGATGGGTTCATGATGCCGATTGGTGGCTAGTGAGGGTGGTTGATCATGGGAATGTTTAATGATGGTTGAAAGAACTGGTTTGTGGGCAGAGAGAACCCATCAAAAATGCTGAAACAACGGATTTGGTGGTTTCTCAAACTGCAGGTACCCCTAAATCATCCACTGAGAACTATGAACCATTTACAGTAAGAAATCAACCACTTTTGGGGTACCCTCATCTTAAGAAACTTCCATTTGTGGGCAGATATTTTTCCAATGAAAGATGCTGTCGCTGTCAGGGTACTCGTTGCACAACCTTGCACAAGACTGCTGATTGGTTGGACTTGTTCACCCTTTCAATGGATCCAATCCTTGAAGATGACCAGGGTCCATCGGGGTCCTAACAAACAGAGGATTTTTTGGTCAACTTCTGGCTTTGACCATGGTGTATCCATTTTTGGAAACGTTCCATGTAGGGATTAACCAGAAATGGTTCATGGTTTCTGCATAAATGATGTATCCCACTAAATTTGAGATTTCCCAACACTGCTGACATAGGTTCCGGGGGTGCCACCTGCAATCTGATACATTACGGGGTCTTATTGGATCATGATTATATGGGAATCGAGGGGAAGCTTCGACCAACAGAAGTGGTTTTTACTTTTTTCAAAGGTCACCAAGTGTGAACGAGTTGGCCTTGCAAAGACAGGCAATCATTCCAGAAATTGGTGGGGCCAGTCTGACAAAGCGACTCCCTGGCAGGCATACTGTCTCCTGAGCAAATCAAGGAGGTGGAGACACAAGATGCCTTCTTCAGGCCGCGGATTTGTGTGAGATTTTGAATGTGACAGCTTTTCGCTGGGAGTCAGCATTACAAACCATTACTCTCTAGTTGAAAATTCGCTGGTGGAGGAATATTGTATTCAACCAATCATATTTCGAGATTTTTTTTTATCATTGAACAGGGTCAGAAACTGATGGAATCATCAGCTTCATGAGGTGCGTTGGTGGATTTTTAGCTATCTCAGGTGGGAGTCTCGAAGAGAGAAACTGGTGAACCAAATCGTGGACCTGGACCCCGACATCTTGTCACTGGCAGGGGACCCTGGAGTGGCTGCCTGGGGAGACCATCCCAGCACCGGAATGGGAAGTGTGACCAGGGGTACCCAACCATTAGCAGGCCAGATTTTTGACATGGTCATGTGATCGTTGCGGTAGAATCCAGCACAAAGATCAACATGAAAGTGGTATATCAATCACAAATCCAAGATTTTTGGTGATATATGCTGATATGATTTGTTGTTTTTTATGGTGTTTGATGGTGATGCCCCCCTATTCTTCATTCATTTTTGGGTGTTCGCAAGGCGCAGAATCACAGCCCTGCCACCAGGTCGAATTGGACGATCACGCCTTCTTTGGGCAAAGCCTTGACGGTGAGTGGGACCGCTGCAGCGAACAGCTGGCAGTGCAGTGATGTAGCGAACATGACGGTAGGAAACCTGGTGGATCATTTGAGGTACCACCTTGAACCTGGTAGAATTCTATGGTAACCTGGTAGAATACCCATGATGTTGGATCCATTGCTGTGATCAGAGGGTAACAACTGGATCTTTTCTGAAAGCTGGGGAGCTGAATCACTGGGCATCCATGATGCATTCAACACCCCTGGTAGCATTTCATGGTGTTCAGAGGTGATGGAAATTCACATAGATCGAGCGCAACAGCCGGCAGACTTTGGGTCCTTGCTACCCTGTTACATGTCACATGCATTCAAATATGCATAGGTACACATATGGACCATGTGGATGAGAAAATCTTGGTGTTTGTACTTTTTGAGTATACCAGGGTATGATATACGGTATATTTCTTTTTCTTTCACGAAGTAGCAAGTTTTGCTGGTTTTTTTTCTGCATATTCTGCCATTGCCTGTCCATGCTTATGAGACAGGGGATCCCAACTACCAGGTAGTGACCATGTCTCATGTGAAGACTGTTCTGTTTAATTTTTTGTGCATTCACCAGGGGTGGTGAATTTCCCTAGGGTCATACACGTGCTATATGTGTTCATTTGCAAAACATACATCAATTGCGTAGGTTGTGTATAATCATACTATGTCAACATGCATACATGAAGTTGCCGAAGACATGCATTACATGCTGTATATTGCCAGGTGTTACCCATCATCACACATGTATCTGGAATGATACATGTTTGCTTATTGATTGTGTTCTGTATGTCAATGATGCAATCAATGTGCTTCTTGATTCCGTGCTCATTGATGTTTCTATCCATCGCTAACCAACTTAGCCTACTTTAAGCCATTCACCTATGGTTAACCCAGGGGGCCCCACCTTGTAAGCCTTCCTTCCCCATGGTTCCCGCCACGATGCGCCGTGAGGACTCGGTGTTCCGCAAGCGGCCACGGGCCAACAGCGCGGACGGCTGCGGCATCTTTTGGCGCCGTACGAAGTTTGAGCTCGTGGCCAGTGAGGCGACCCTGTGAAACCCGCGGTGCCGGATCCAGTGCTGGCTGCAACATGGCCAGTGGTTTCGACCTAGCCATAGGGGGCCCCCAAAATGGATAGGCAAAGCCCTAGAAACGGATAATTCATTGCTAGAAATGGATGGTTTAATATGATGGTTTCTTGATGCGTGGGAGCTCCCTTCAAACCAATGGGTGAATTGGCTGGTTAGTGGTTGATAAAGCTGGGGAGAATAAGCAACAAAAATAGGGGATATACCAACTATATGGCGGTTTCTCAGGCCAGTTTGGGGACCCCCCCCAGTCATGGTTGGTTTATTGCTTACAAAAAATGTCTGAGATAAAGGATGGTAGCTGGGGGTAGCCCTATTTTGAGAAACCACCATCTTAGTCACGATGGCCCCTTACATGTTGGCTGCTAATTAGGATTCACTTGTATTGGGTACTGCGCACGAGTCTTGGTGATTATCACCTTGGTGACTTGGACAGCAGTGGCCGTGTTTCACACCACCGCTTTAGCTAGGGAGAAACGCTGGCTGCTGAGAATAAAATATCACCTTGGTGACTGTCATTGTTGAGATAACTAAAGTTGACTGTGAACCAGTAATATCCAGAATCATCATACAACTGTCATTGTTGGTATCCAAGTTCTGGAGTGAACCTGTTGTCATGACTAGACTGCTGGAAGCTATGGCTCCAAGAAATCATGAGGTGAACACCTGGCCCAAGGCCGATGAAACCATGAGGTCCTGGTTCCAGCCCGCTGTGATTGGGGATGGTTGGGTTGTGAAGTAGCCAAACGATGAAGCAAGTGAAGCAAGCAAGAACACCCAACCAACAAACGCACAACCAAACAAGCCATGGCATGGGCACGACCTCGGTCCAGTTGGGGGTGGCTACCACGAAAACGTATGATGTGCCCATGGAGACTGATCATCCTGTCTGATGAGGGGGACTCTGAAATCTACAACAGTAATAAGCCACCTACTGTAAGGATTTGAGCTGGGAAAGCAAGACAGCAATTTGAATGGCGACAAGGGAATATTTATGGATGGTTTCATACTTGTCAATGCATCAGAATAATCATATCCAATCTTCACCAGTAATGCCACTGCTGGATGTAGGGTTTTCCCTGTGATTGTTGCTATCATAGATGGTTCTATTGCTAGTGTATCCCTCTGTGATGTTTCCAAAAAAACACCGAAGCTATCATCCCAAAAGGCCCCATAGGATTACATGGTTCAATCCTCATCCGGTGGATTCCTGGCATTGACACCGGCGCTGTCTCCTTGGCTCGGCCTTGCAGGGCTTCGACATGATCGATGGCAACGACGTGTGCCAGCCATGCTTGTGGCAGATCTGGGTGCCTCCCACAGGTTAGCTAGGCCACCAGGTTGCCTAGTAAACATAGCTGCCACCGAAGTAACCTTTAAGAAATGGAGTCACAGGTGCCCTTCATAAAGCGGCTTATGAATGGTGGGAGTGGAGTAGGTGGCTTGTGTTCCCATGGGTAGCATTGCGAAAGCTACCGGTACATGATGGGGGATTATTGTTAATAGTGATGGCCAACGGTGGTGAACAATAGTTGATAATGGTCATGGTGAATGAATTACCAAAACAGTAGACATTTAAACATTGCTCAATGAAGCAGCTGACTGACTGAGGTGAACAATGGCTGAGGACGGTGTATTGGTATTCGATGTAAATAATATTTGACATAAACATGGAGAGCCTATCACCAAGCTCAGCAACCAATGTTGCTCCTGATCAATATGGCTATGGGTCAATAGTAACCAACCAATTTCATGGGTGATAATGACCAACAATGATAAGGGAAACAATGGTTAATGAAAGGGGAACCAGGGGTACGGGGTTTTGACCCACAGCCATATCGTTGTTCCATGTTGCTCGTTGTTGATCAGAAAATCCCATGTTGGTGCCATTATGTGTTCTCCTTGTTGATGGTTGCTCAGGAATTTCCATGGTATGACTAACCATTATCAACTAATAGCCAATCAAACTATGGTATGTCATCAAACTATCGCAATCAACAAAAATGGTGTGTCATACCAAATACTAACAGTTTGTTGATCAACTAATAGCTAATCAAACCAACCATTATCAACTAATAGCCATCAAAAATGGCTAATTCCAGTCTCCATGTCATGAATTTGTCTCCATGTCAGGTTTTTTGACACACCAGGCCACAGAATCGCCGTGGGGATCGGCGTCAAAGCTCCGTGCCTCCGTGAAACCTTCCGTGTGGTTCATGGCCAGGACAAAGGGCGCGAGAAGCGAGACAGAAGTTGCCTCATGGCGCGCGGCGGGTGGTGGTTCAGGGGAGGTGTTTTTCGGACTCCGCGAACCTTGGATGGGTCAAGTCAGTGCCGGGTAAAATGCAGGTGGTTAATGGCAGGTGGTTGATGGCAGGTGGTTGATGGTGGTTGATGGTGGTTGATGATGGTTGATGATCGTTGATGATGGTTGATGAAGGTTGATGATGGTTGATGACTGCGGGCAATGACTGTTTCTCACCGTGGTCAATGGTGGTTGAGGATTGACAATCAAACCTCGATATCTTTGAATGTGATTGATAGTTTCACGATGGATGATGATGAATGATGCGTGAGGATTCGCTCATTTTTTGGGTTGAAACCCAGTGTACTAGCATTTTGATGCGGGTCTTGCCCAAGTGTCAGTGCATCGGTTGGCAAACCAACATGGACATCTAGCATCAAAGCAGTCGTTGGTATCATTCTTAGTAAGATACAAACTGTTGATATGTAGGGATGATTACAAACAACTTTCTTGACTTCCTGGGAATTCGCCACTATAAGGCATTGTGCTTGCTTTTGACATACTATAGGTTACTAGGGGTAACCCCGTGTATCTCACCAGTCCAAATCAATATCTGCTTGGTGGTTCTAAGCCGTGCTTCATTAGTAGTTCACTAGTGGCTAAGAAGTGATTGATGCACGAAATCAACTTCCAAGTAATCTTCCAAGTTGCTGGTTGTTTCAAGTGCATAAATCACCTATGAATTAACCACTAGTATCAACCAGCATGGGAATCTCCTTGTATCAACGCACTAAATCAACTTCCATCTTCTCATGGGATTCCTCGTTGATCAACGTTGCGCAACGTTGCGCAGCAGTTGTCCGACACGGTGCCGCGTCGCAGGTCTTGCTGAAGTGGAAGACCGCGGGCAACAACGTGGCGCCGTTGGTGGTGGTCTCGACCCATTTGGCGAAGGACCCACCGCAACGGTGCTGGGGTTGTCGATATTAGGTACGCCTAACCATCCCCAAAGAGTCCTTACTTATAGGGACCAGCTATAAGGGTACACCATGGCTTTGGACAAGCCTTGATGGTAGCTTGTGCTTGTGGTGATTTGTACTTGAGCACAAACCAACTGAGACAGGACAGCACCGGTTTTTTAATGACTCGGATTGATGCATCTTTCGATGTTGAGGTGAGTCAATCCTGGTTTTCCGATGTGTGATCAAAGCCAGGCAGCAAGGTGCTGAGCGTTCACCCTTTGGTTTTCCAACGAGTGATCTTCGCAAACTGAGGAACCAAAGGGATGGGCGCTTCTGAGGGACCGTTCCACCCAGCTGTTTGATGTCCGAAGGACCCCTACAACAAGGCACAAACCGCCATTCGCGTCCGACAGGCGGGGGCCGCTCCTGGGAGGAGTCCATGGGTGTTCGAATGGAGTTTTTTTTTTAGCGCGGCATTTTTCACGCCAGGACATTGTATAAACATCAAATAACAATACATACGTGAATTGAATCGAAAAAACGTATATGTGTAAATAGTTAAGTTCTGGTTCCGGCACAAATACACAATAAAGATAGTGGGATACATTTAGTACATCCCCTATTATTATCGTTTATCATCCCCTTTTATCGACATTCATCGACTCTTCTTCACCATCCACTTGTCCTTCTTCATCATCATTAGCAACCATCATTAATCACTACACAGACACTACATAGACCACAATGAATCATCACCACATAAATCACTGCCATAAGCCATCAATTCACAAGCAGCGACCACAATAAAGCAGGGCATCACTTGCCATGGACGACCATGAAGACCACCACACCTGCCCAGCTTTAAAGGTGACCCAGATCATGGCAACCTTGACCAGCTTCACTGGGAAACATGGAGCTCGGGACCCTAGTGACGCTGGGGCGGCAGGGATCCATGGTGAATCAGATCCCTGAATATATGGTTGATCCACGGGGGGGATCATTTCATTTGATCCATATTAGATGCTTGCGGTTGACTCATATGGTTGATCCGTACGGTTGATTCATATGGTTGATTCATATGGTTGATTCATATGGTTGATTCATATGGTTGATTCGCATGGTTAATTCATATGGTTGATTCATATGGTTGATTCGTAGGGGTAGTCGACAGATTTTGACCCATGGATTGATAATCCATTTCCATTGAGCGTGGTCAATTTATCGGTCAATGAATTGTCCATCAAGGGTTGATATGGGTGAATGCCCATTAGATTTTTAAAACCAATCACCATTAAGCTTTTCAACTGCAATCTAAGGTAATCACATATCTATTTAATACACCAATCAATATGGGTCAATTGAAATGGAATATCAATTCTATCAACCATCAACCATTAAACAATCAACAACTGGTTGATCATTAACCATCATGATTAACCATCATCATTAGCCATCATACCTTCCTTTGATTACTGTAACCATATGGCTGTTTCTCAAAATAGGGGTAGCCCAAAATCATCCAATATTAGTAACTTAAAGTAATAAACCATCCATTTTTTGGGGTCCCTATTTTAAGAAGCCTCCATATTGATCAACTGCTTATCAACCATCAAGGCAATGGTTGATCAATACGGATCCATCATGATCCATCAATGGTGGCTGTGTCATTCGCTGCTGATATTCCATTGGAGGCGGCGGCTCGACCCAGCTGGAGGCGCTGTTTCGACCATGGTCAGCATGGTGAAGGACCACCCAAGCTTAACGGTTTCACCACTATGGTTGGCCACCATGCCGGGATTAACCATCCATGTTTGATCAGTGTAAACCCTTATTGACTCACTGATCTAGTTATTAAGATGACCAGCCAACATTACTTATTGACCCTTAATATCCCTTCATAATCATTGTGGTTATCAACCGTAAGGATTCATGACTCTCAAGCACTATCAGCTGAGTTTCATGTTACTCCCAAGAGTGGCCTAGGCGCGTGACAGCCCAGTGATTCTCCTGGGAGATCTCAATGCGCGGCATTTCGGAGAGATCCGAGGGTGTGGCGACCCAGGGTACCAACCCACAGGAAAACTCACAGCTGAACTGTGGTCCGATGCCATGATCAACCAGCGATTTGGCGATCCAAGAGCAGATTTCTGGGCCTTGAGCCAAGAGATTTGGTGGTTTCTCAAGCCATAGGGGTACCCCACAATCATCCAGTTTATTAGCCATTTACTGTAAGAAACCAGCCATTTGGGGTACCCTATTTGAGAAAACCATTGTGTGATCACCAGAGTTGCATGGTGATATTTGGATTCCGAGCCCTGCCATTTCAGCTGATTTTATCAACCCATCACACGGCGATCACCAGTGGATTTGGGCAGGCAAGGTTGATCAAGGCAACCATTGGTAGCGGGAACCATCATTGGTTTAACGGCTCAGCGAACCACCACTTTTCAAGATCCAATCGGAACTCTCAACCGTCCCCTGCAAGGAGAAAGTCCCCCAGTTGAAATGAAAGGCCCCTCAAAAAAAAAGAACGCGGGATTTTGGAGCATGTTCTACTGTGGAACAACCATGTGTGCATCACCTTGGATGGTTGATGTGTTGATGTTGAAATCACCAAGCTCCAAGCTGTCAGACGTCCCCAAGACAACCTGTTGAAGCGTTGCTGCGCCAGGATTGCTCGGACGGCTGGGGGCACCCAAGTTGCGCTGGCTGACAGTTCCAAGCGACAGTTCCACGACGTGGGTGTCCAACCATTGGGGGCTTCCCCCTAAACAGCCCCCACTGATTCTTGCGAAGCTTGCGGAAACTTACAGGTACCCACTAAGGAATCCCATGGACAGCACCACATTTCGTCTCCTTGCGTGTTTTTTCAATTGGGCTCAAGGTGTCTAATCGCAGGACCTACCTCAACTTGGTTGAGTTCTTTTCATGTATGGCGAAAAACGGCGAGACGTCGCAGTTGGAATTCCTTAGATCCTGGTGGTCCTCGCTCTTCGCGGATGCCTGTGAAGAGGACACTTCAGGGCTACCAAGTTCTCCAGAGCAACAGAGATGTTACCAGATCTTGGTGGCTTTGCATTGGTATTAGCTTCAAGGTGGGCCCCCAAGCCTTAGCTAGGTTGGTGAACATAACTAGGCTAACTACCAGGTTTAGTAGATGTAACTTGTGACTATCTTGAATAGTGTAAATTGGCTTGTCATGGCTTGTCAATCATTACTGTAACCAACTTATAACTGTGGTCTACTCGCACCGCATTGTGCCATTAGGGTTTGTCATATAGCCATGCGAACGGTAGCAGGGCGACATGCAAACTTGTGTGGGTGTGTATGTGCGATAATGTGCATGTGGACAGCCCAACATTGGTTTCGCGCGCTGCGCGATTCATAAGGTGTCCTTTCCAGTGGGTAAAGCTGCAGCACAGTAATAAACCACATGGTTTCATTTGAATTCAAAACATACAATGTGTCAGGTCGTGTCAAAAGATCACCTCCCTGTATGCTAGACATGTCTAGTCCTCCGCCAAATAGGGGCCTCTCATAGCCTACATAGCTATCTCCGAGGGTGGGCCCGCCATCTCCCAGGAGCCCCGCAAGGGCCGGCGGTCCCCATCGCGCCCGGCTCCCTGGACGGCGGCCTGGACGTACGTCACCGCGGTGATGGAGCTCTTGGGACATGTGATGATGAGACCTGGCAGCGCTTGGAACTGCCTGTGGTGACTGGTGAGGTGAAGAAATGGCTGGAAGGATCGTCTGTGTTGGTCATTGGTGGGAAGAACTAGGAACAGCTTTGCTGGTGATTTTGATGGTTCGTGTGTTGTTGTCGTTGTCGTTGTCGTTGTCGTTGTCGTTGTCGTTGTCGTTGTCGTTGTCGTTGTCGTTGTCGTTGTCGTTGTCGTTGTGGTTGTTGTTGTTATTAATGTCGGTATGGATCAGTCAAGAAGAGTTGAAAGCATAGGTTCTGAACATCCTCTGACATGATCGTCTCGTTCAGGTTTGGGATGTGGAGGGTTGTTTGGGGTAGGGTTTCAACCCTACATAATGACGAGATATGGTGGTGGTGGTGATGGTGTGGTGGTGGTGGGGTGGTGGTGTGGTGGTGGTGGTGTGGTGGTGGTGGTGGTGGTGGTGTGGTGTGGTGGGGACATGCCCTGGATGCCTGCTTGAGGGTTTCCGAGTTTGAAGGATCAGAACCCAGCAATGACCAGATCCCACAGGGGCAATTGCCCAAGAGCCAACCATACCCCAGCTGGTACTTCCCTGTCGCAGAAACATCCACCGTGGGAGATGGTTTTCGTTAATTATGGACATTTAGATGGTTCATTTTGATGGGATGATTTGAGGTTTTGCTGACAACGATCTCACTGAGGGGACTTGGTATCTTACGTCGATGGCATCCATGGGGATCATTTTCAACAACTTCAGCATGATTTTAATGTGCAGGTTCTCTCTACACAACTGGGGAGTTTTGGACTTCACGCTGCATTCCACTGTTAGACGATTTGCACAGCATATTCCGTGGCACGAAGATGGTTACAGGGAACAATTACCCTTTATCAATGGTTACTGGTGTTTGATATCACCTAGTAACACTAAGAACATTAGTTGATAACATTGATGACTGGTGATATTACATTCAGCACTCGACCAGTTAGTTTGTTACGAGCCGTCCACCGGCTGGTATGGCAGGTGAGCAGCCCAGCTGGTTCGTCCAACATGGCAATAGTTCCTGGCGTTGGTTTACTTGGATGTGGGGTGAACTAGCCCGATGCTTTCCCATGAAATAGTAGGCAACCAGCGGGTCTCTACCATTGTTGTAACTGGGGGTGATCACCCACTATAGAATCTATAGAGGTACCTGGAAGGGTAGGGTAGTACTAACCCTCGAAAAAAACCATGGTTGACACCCGCTGACCAACTTCCTCCTGGAGATTCACATCCGAACTCAAATGCATCAGAGCCTTGCAGATCCCCAGCATGACCGAGGATCGTTGGCATTTGCTGGGCCAGTTGGAAATTCAGTACGTGTCGGGCTCGGTTTTTCGGAGATTGTTTGGGGGATTCGGCATACACGACCCAAGTGCTGGTTGGGTTGGGTAGGTTGGGCAGATTGGGTTGGTTGGGTTGGTTGGGTCGGTTGGGTAGGTATTAACTCCTAATCGGGTTGCAGCAAAATATTATTCATCAGAAACAGACCGTCGGCTTGCACGCTTCAGCCGCTCTCCCAAGAAACTTCCGATACTTTTTGTTACTGGTACCAGCCGAAATAATGAACACGATCCTTAGCAATTGAATCACTTATGATTATACTTGCCGATGCCAGTGGAGCTTGGCCAATTGAGATCCAAGGAACGAGAATCCATTTTGCCCGTAACCAAGTTTGATTCCTCATAGGACATCTTTAAACTGAGAAACCCAGAACCGTCACTAAACGTGATGATTTTGAGTCAGCAAAATACAATGTTTTTTGGGACCCCACCCACCAAGTATTTGAAGAAGGCCTGTCCCTAAATGATACACCATAAGTGATGCTGTCCCTCTCAAAACTGCCAATTCACGTTGGTTCATGGCTACCACCATCGTTACACCATTGATGTCGCACCAGTTGTGTCGTTCCTTGAGCCTTTCGCTAAGGTCGCACGACAAGATCAATGATCCTTTCAAGTTGACTCGCTACTACGCGACGCTGTCGCTTGGAGCAGCAGGTTGATTGGTTGGCAACGGAGATCCTCGTGGTACCCATGGATTGTACCAGGGGAGTCAAGCCACACCTTGTGTTGGGGAACCGTTTCGAGCAACACAAGTTGTGAGAAGCTGTGACTCTTTCCTGTCGATTTTGGGTCATGCAAGTCTGTAGGTGGCACTCGTAGCATGGATGTTTACGGTTTGAACAGATACTTGTCATTGAGAACCTCAGATTTGGGTGATTTGCTGGATAACCATCAGGGCTACATATCACATCATATCACCAGACTCTGAAGTTCAATCCCTGATTCTGTCTCATGAGCCAGAAAGTTCGCGGATTTTTTTGGACCCACGTGGGACAGGACGCCCTCAAGGGCCAGTTCCGACCCTTACCACCACTTAGGGTGCTGAATCAACTGCTGTCCGCCAGCAAAATCCCTAGCACCAAGGCTCCCTTTTCATATTCCAAACTGTTGGGTGTGTCTCAAAATGTGGGTCGGATACCCCCTAAAGGCATCCACTATTAACATCTATTAACCATTTATAGTTGTAGCATGTTATAGCAGGCAAGAAACTAACTAGAACTTTGGGGGTTCCCGTGGCTTAAGAACCCCCCTGTTGATTTGTTCGAATCATCGGTTTTTCTCAGGAAGTATCACCATATTCCGTGGTATATCCCCAATAACTGTTGGTTGTTATCAGGAATCATTCACCCATAAACAGGGTAGATGCGGCTCACTGATATTCACCCATTATGGAATATAACCATAATTCCAGCTCATATATTTCTATGATTACCCATTGACCAGCACTTATCGGGGATATCGGGATATATGATTAACATTGACTAACCAGCATGTTAACCCGTTAACCTATGATCAACCAGCATATTGACCAGCAATCATTGATGAAGCATAATTGCAGCTGGTATATTTCTATGATCACCCATTGACCAGTTATAGGGGACATAACTATGATTAACATATGACGAATCAGCATATTAACCCGTTAACCTATGATTAACCAGCATGTTAACCAACAATCATTGATGAACCATCATTGCAGCTGGTATATTTCTATGATCACCCATTGACCAGTTGTAGGGGACATAACTATGATTCACATTGACTAACCAGCATGTTAGCCCGTTAACCTATGATTAAGCAGCATATTGACCAGCCATCCTTCACCCAGGAATTTGCTGCCCATGGTGCTCTTCAACACTGCGAAGCACTGGCGTGACGGAACTCACTTCCCTCTGACCGCCTCTCACAGCTTCCAGGCAGCGGGGTGCCAGGTGGCGTCGACTGGGCATCGGTGGGCTGTGTGCATCACTGGGAGATCCCCAAGGCACTTTGGGAGCGATGGGAATCACTGGTGAACTGGGTGGCGAAACTTGTGATGGTTTCTTAATTATTTTAGATCGTTCCATATTTTTTCAACGACTAAACATCGAATGATCGATTCCGCTGCAACCAAATCGGCCATCGATGGGACTAATCGTGTCATGTCATGAGTCAGCCAATGGCGATCATTTGTGCAACAAGGAATGCTAGTCCGAGAACATGAGAGCCTTCTCCCAACACGATCAAGAATGATCATTCAGCATGATCAAGGTATGGGTAGACCAGAGATGGTGCAAGATCTATAAAAATGATATTCCCTTGACTCGAAGATATCAATCATTCAATCATGACAAATCGACTATTGTGTCTCTTGATGATGGAGGAGAATTTCAGATCGCCCCCTTAGCGCCGACCACGAGTCTAGAGCCTGCTTGGGCATTTTTCAGCACTGGGTGGACTTAATCACCATGATCCCTCTGAAAGTACCATGACTATTCTGATGATCAATGATCTCGCATGATCTTGCAATAGTATCTTAACCCACAGTACAAGTATCATTATTATGGCAACTATTCACTTGTGATTAATCTGTGGACGATTTATCACTCGCTGCCAAGCACCAAGGGAGGTCCTGGTAGTGTAGCAGGTTGAAGGTTGGGTATTGCAGGGCTCGGCACATGTAAAAGTGGTCCCCTCCTCCTCCTCCTCCTCATCATCATCATCATCATCATCATCATCATCATCATCATGATCATCAATCACCACTGCATTCCCTAGCATTGGTTGCTTATTATCCTCTGTAGTTAAGCACTACTTTGCCATTGCTGGTCGTCATCACCTTGGCCCCTCAGGTGCTGGCGCGAGATCAATGGACTGTGGAATGCCCCGAAGAGCTCAATGGCCTCAACCTGTTGCAATGGCTGGGCCTTGGGATCTTCTTCTGTTCCTTGGCGTCGGCTTTGGCTACCTGTGGCTTCCACGGCATCCCAAAGCTTGATATCTCAATGTGGCCCTTCCTCGCTTCACAACTGGGGTGCCCACCGCAACCGGCACATGTCGCTGCTGTTGGCTGATGAAGGTTGTAGACGTGGGAACCTGGGCATCAACTCTTGTGATGTTGAGCTTGTTGAGCTTGTTTATTTGGAGAACATTGGAGAACTCGATGTGCCCAAGTTGTTTCAATTTGTTGAGGGGAAGCCGTATGACTTGTAATTATAGGCATCATTTCGGTCCATTTTGGCAAACCTCTTTTGCCTGTAAGTGATGATCAGTCCCTCAGTTGGATCAGCCACAACCGCATGAGCCGGCGAAAGCCTCCTGGTCGTAGGAAAGCCTCAGCAACCCAAGAAGTGATCGAAGTGATCCGATTCTTGTTTGGAAATCGTCACAGCACATTATTTGTTTACAAGGAAGCAACCACACCGCACAGTGAATCATGGTCAGCTGTTAGCTGCTTCAGCTTACCATATTGGTAACCAGATCCATGTTGTGATACACACTTCTCCATAGTTTGTCAGACAGGTACAGTGTGACTCAGAATCAGCCCTTGCGATATGGCTCCAGCCTCAACTTGTGGTTGCTGCCATGTGCAATAAGCAGGGTCTTCAAATGCTGCCCCAAGCTCTTCACCTTTGATGAAAAATCCGGGCGCCAAAACATGGCACAATTCTGTTGTTGTTTCCAATGTGTGGTTCCTGTCTATTTTCATGGCCACTGCTGCCATCACCCACTAAGCCCCTTACGGCTAATCCCTGCCCACACCTCCTGCGTGACTCGTAGGTTACATCGGCACTTGGAACCTGGTTCTGTTGATTGAGCGGCGAAACGACTCGGAGGTGGCCGATTTGGTGTCGCGGTTCCTGGTGCCGCTGCTGCTGCTGAGCGCCGTGCTGCGGGCACCGGCCACGGTGCTGTCGTTGATCTTCTTCGGGCTGCTGGCCGTGGCGGTGCTGATGCTGCTGAGCAGTGCGGGCCTGGTCTTGCTGGTGTTGATGCTGCTTGGCGAAGATGAATGGTTGATGATTGATGATCGATGATGATGATGATGATGATGATGATGATGATGATGATGATGATGATGATGATGGTGATGACGATGATTGATGATTGATGATGATGATGATGATGATGATGATGATGATGATGATGATGATGATGATGATGATGATGATGGTGATGACGATGATTGATGATTGATGATTGATGATTGGTGATTGATGATCGATGATGATGATGATGACGACGATGATGATGATGATGATGGTGGTGATGATGATGATGAAGATGATGACGATGATGACGATGACGATGATGGTGATGATGGTGATGATGATGGTGATGATGGTGATGACAATCATGATGACGATGACGGTGATGGTGGTTCATGATGAAGATGAAGACGGTGATGATGATGAGGACGATGTTGATGAGGAGGATGTTGATGATGGTGATGATGATGATGATGATGATGATGATGATGATCAAGATGATCATGATGATGATGATGATGATGATGATGATGATGATGATGATGATGATGATGATGATGCTGATCATCATGATGATGAAGACGACGACGGCGACGACGACGGCAACGACGAGGAGGAGTAGTAAGCGTTATTTGTTGCGTCGTAGAACCAGTGGCAGTATATACCATAACTACATCACGACGACGGCGACGACGACGGCAACGACGAGTAGTAGTAGTAGTAGTAGTAGTAGTAGTAGTAGTAGTAGTAGTAGTAGTAGTAGTAGTAGGCTGGCAATAAGGAACGCTAGAATAAGGAACGCTGGCATAAGCAAAAACGCAGCTGGGTTGGGGTGCAAAAAGCGCGTGGCGTAAGCCCGGCGTAAGCTAAGTTAAGCCCATGATCCCCGCGTAAGCTACAATTGTGGTGGCGTAAGTAAGGCGTAAGCGACCGCGTAAGTGTTTTGTTGTCGCCTTGCTAAATGAAAGACTTTGTGATCAAAGCTCACATGTGCATTTACGGCCACCGTTGAGCCAGGTATCACATCCTGGTCACAACGGATGGTGGTTTGGATGTTCAGGGTTTGCCAAAGAGCATCGAGGAGATTCCCGGAGCTCCTCCCGCGGGTCACAGGTGGCCAGGAGCTAGGGCAACCAAGCTGGTAACAATGGGATTCCTAGCTGATAGCCCTTGATTCATGGGAGCTGTCCAGCGGAGTGGAAAGCAATTTGCCGCTGTTGTCAAATTGTTTTTGACTGAGCATCCGGGCAGCGCGCCGTCCAAGATGCTGCTCACGGAGGAGCAGTTGCTGAGTCAGCGACCGGATCTGGCAGCAGGCCCATTGTTCGGCAGATGTCACCTGTGGCTCAACGACCACCGGTGCAGAGGAGCATCAATGCAAGTCCCAGGTTTATTCTTCGGGCTTCCTCGTCGTTTGATGGCAGGCTTGCCATTCCGGCTTCCTCTTTTGATGGCAGGCTTGCCATTCCGGCTTCCTCTTTTGATGGCAGTTTGGGGATGAAGACTATGAAAACTCGTGATTTGATTTCGTTTTGGAAGATCAGACGTTGTGTTAAAAGTGTAAAAATTGGGTTTTTCGAGCATTTGGGGATGAACGCCTTCAAAATTTTGGTTTCGCTTCCTTTTGGAAGATCAGATGTTGCAAGCATCGAGAGGTCAATGTTTTCCGACATCTTCGACGAAGAAATTCAACATCACCATCATCATCATCATCCTCATCATCCTCATCATCCTCATCATCATCATCATTTCCAGTTTCATCCGCAACATCATCATCATCATAATCATCATCATCATCATCATCATCATCATCATCATCATCATCATCGTCACCATCATCATCATCAACCATCATCGCCCATCATCAACCATCATCAGCCATCACCATAATCGTCATCAGCCATCATCATCATCATCATCTCCAGTTTCATCCGCAACATCATCATCATCGTCATCATCATCATCATCGTCATCATCATCATCATCCTCGTCGTTGTCATCCTCCTCATCATCATCATCATCATCATCATCATCATCATCATCATTCTCATCATTCTCATCTTTCTCATCATTCTCACCATCAAAATCAACACAATCGACGCATTCGCGCATCACAACACACCGCCACTCAATTACAAAACCAATCAATGACATCTCCAATCAGTTACAACACCACTCATTAACATTACCAATCAAGTACATTACCAATCATTAACGCCGCCAATCAACCGCATCACCAGCCAAATTCGTCACCAATCAACCGCATCGCCAAAACAAATACATCACCAATCAATTACAAAACCACTCAACCGCATCACCAATCAATGGCATCACCGACCGAACATCACCACTCAATTACATCACCACTCCATCACAGTACCAATCAACTTCATCGCAAATCAGCCACATCACCAACCAATTGCATTGCCGATCAATTACATTACCAGTCATTGACATCACCAATCCACCGCATCACCAATCAATTACATCTTGAATCATTTACAGAACCAATCGATCGCATTGCCAATCCATCACATCACCATTCAGCCACATCACCAAAAAACACATGGCCAATCAATCCCCTCACCAATCAGTAACACCGCTAATCACCAAAATAACCAATCAACCGCACCACTAACCAATTGCATCACCAATCATTAGCATTACTCATCAGTTTCATTCCCAATCATTGGCATCACCAATCAACTACATCACCAATCAACTACATCACCAATCAGTTACAAAACCAAATATGGTTGATTGATTGGTTGATCGATTGGTTGATTGATTGGATGAATGTTTGATTGATTGGTTGGTTGGTTGGTTGGTTGGTTAATTGCTTGATTGATTAACTAATTGATTGCTTGCTTGGTTGATTGATTGATTGACTGGATGACTGTTTGATTGATTTGTTGGTTGGTTTGTTGATTGCTTGCTTGTTTGATTGATTGATTGATTGATTGATTGATTGATTGATTGATTGATTGATTGATTGACTGGATGACTGTTTGATTGATTTGTCGGTTGGTTTGTTGATTGCTTGCTTGTTTGTTTGTTTGTTTGTTTGATGGATTGATTGGTTGATTGATTGATTGATTGATTGACTGGATGACTGTTTGATTGATTGATGATGATGGTTGGGCATCACGGTGAAACATGGTTGATGATGGGTAGTGTTTGGTGATGGTTTTTACTGATAAATTCGCAAGCGAAGGTTTTGACCGGCGCAATCGCCAGCATGAACCGGTGGGCCGTACTGAAAGGAATTGGTTCAATCTGCTTGGTGGGCTTGTTTGGATTCATTGGAAGATGGTTTTTGCATTTTCGCGAGGTCAGAGTACATGCGTTGATAATTTGTTTACCGAGATCTTGTCGGCTCTCATCCTTCCAAATGATGTTTGCTGGAAGGTTTGCCCCCCAAAAACAGCTGACGCATTAAGTTCGTTGTTCGAGACCTAATGTTTGTGCCATTGACAAGGCAAATTTGGCATGATTGGGTGTTACCAGCATGGCCATGGAAAATCTCAAAAATGGAAGTGAAACATGAGCGATTCAGTCCTGTGTTCGTTGAACATGCAACCCTGCATTCTGAGCAGCGAACTGGACAACCCGCCATTCACTATTGACACCCACTGAATTGATGCTGCTTAACTTCCCACCATTAACCCTTTGCTAGTTGGTCAAAATACTACTTTATATAATTCTGTTTTTACTGGTTATATCCCATCATTATTTGTCCCTTATTGACCCAAACATTGTTGGTTGTGAGCCAACTCAGTTTTGAAAACGATTTGGTTGATTGTCAATATGATATTTTACTGGCCGTAAAAACCATAGTCTACTATAGCAATCCCTAGAGGGGAATAGTTCTGATAATCAGTGCCAATACATCCACACTATTCAGCAATGTTAACACAATGTTAGCCATTCAGAAAGAATTGTTAACCCCATAGAAGTGGATTATGACCCGTGCTACTAGTATATACTATGGTCGATATAGTCGTGAATTAATCAAACTATGGATATGATCCGGGGTGATGGTAGTGCTAAACCTTTGGGAAACTAACCTGTCAGTGGGAAATCCGCCTTGTATAGACCTGTATTGATGCTTTACTTGTTAAGAAATGGTTCATTTCAGAATGTTTGAAAGACATGTGCATCATGTCCATATATCAGATCATATGAATGAAGCCAAATCACCATGATGAGATGAAAATCACATTCACAAACATGAATATCATTAAACACCATCAAATCTAAAATGTTGGATCATGATGAACACCATGCATCACCGCGATCCATCATGATAACCAAAGGGAGCTCAGCTATCGTGAGCAAACCATCAATTATATCACCACAATAAACCAGATAAACCATAGAAATCGCTAAAGCGCATTGTGATCATAAACCATAATGAACCATACGATCCTTTAGAAATCGATGAAAAACCATCTAAATCATCTAAACTATCTAAACCATCTAATCATATAAAGGAACCATAAGGAAACATATGGCTCCGTCTAAACCGTTGGATGATTGGATCAGCAGATTGGTTTTCGCTCGCTCCGAGGCTGGTGTGGCTGGCCACAGCCTTTCAGGGCCGAGAGAGTGAGATCAAGATCTCTTTCAGCCTCGGCCGAGCGCATGACGTTGTAAGTTCCCCGGAGAACGGTGGCGAAATCACGGTCTGGGGTCCTGGTAGTGGTTCAAGCTGGTTCATGGTAGTGAACCAGATGGTTTTCGGTGGTTCCTCTGGCAAACTTACCTGGTTGCGCAGGAAAGCACTGGATTTTTGGAGGTAAAACCATTATATACAGGGGATTTTCTGGGTTAGTTTGCCGGAGTGCATGTGCTTATGTTCTCACAACATTTCGTTTGACTCTCCGCCCCAGCCTCCTGACCGCGGCATTGAACAAGGCTGTCCCCTCAGCCCCTATCTTTTCATGATAGTTCTTTATGCTCTTACAGCCGACCTCGACGAAATGTTTGGTTGCTCTTTTCCAAAAGGTTGGTGAAACAATGGTTGGTCTCTGATTTAAAATGATTACTTGAAATTGGTGGTTTATTGTGAGAACTGCCCAGTTGGTTGTTTGATGTTGGTTGCTCAGTGGTTAAGAGCTGCCGAATGATTGGCTGATTAATCATTGGCAGGATTTCAGGATTTCATGGTTTAGGATTTGTTTTGGTTGAATGATTGGATGGTTGGTTAGTCGAGAGCTGCCGACTGGTTTGCAACCACGAAACCACGGGCTTTTCTTGCTTAACGTCAAGATTTTGAGCCAGTCATAGCTTGAAGATGTTCAGCTGGATTGGGAAGTGAACATTTTGGCACACAGCAAATGCGACGTGGATATCCATTTGCTGCGGCGCAATGTTGATGGTAAGCACGCAGTTTGCTCAGCAGGGTGGGCATTTATGGTGAATCCAATTCATTTGGAGGTGATTTTCTTGAACCACAGTCACGGTATAGAGGCTGTGTGGTACAGATCAAATCATTTTTGCCCAACATCAGGGTTTCATGCGAGATATCATCATTGTCAACATCGATCTGTTTCAGCGCACAGCATTTGACCTTGGAGCAGGGTTTGTAGTAGCCAGGCAGAATGGAAAGCTCAGGATCCACCATACATTTGTTCGCTGTGCCATCTCTGGAGCATGAAGTATGATTATCCTCCATTCTGGAGAGTCTTTCCTGGAATGGGGCTACCCCTGGATCCATCAAACCTGCTTATTTGGATGCACCCATGTGCACATGACAGAAGTGATCGGTTTCTCCATCATAGCAAGCTGAAGGGGACTTCAACACTGTCAGTTGCGCACCTGCTTTGTGTCCAGCACGAGGTTTCTTCTACAGGAACATGTGAGGGCTCGCGCCTCGCAATGGCATGAAAAAGATGTGGCCGTGCCAGGAGTCAATGATGGGTGCTTAGCGATGTTCACTTAACGATGCATAATGGCTGAGAGATTGATGATTCTTAGTGGCTTGTTGATGATCGATGATTGTTGGTTTACAACGTTGACTTATGTTTGCTTCATGAGTATTGGTAATGGCTGGTTGATAGTGGTTGTTGATGCGTGAGGCTGGAGAATGTGGTTGATTAGCATTTATAGATGTAATTATCAATGATTTTTGTTCGATAATGGGAGTAACGACTGCACTTTTGATGAGAATCGAGTTTGCTTTTGAATGATTTAACGGCTTAAGTGTGTAACATGAGGCACCCCAGGGTTGACGAGTTTTCTTGATTTTGGGGATGCTCGATCAATAGAAAGCCTTCGGCTGTGCATGAAATGGGCACCCGCTGTGGATGACTCACCAAAATCAACTGTTTGTTTTGGATGAAGGTAACCAAGCAGACTATCACTCACCACCATTGACCAAGCTGCATATGGTTCTAGATAATCAACATGCCATTACCCGCCCCTCGCCATCACCCCATTTTGCCGGATTGATCCGTTTTTTTCCCAAACGACCAACAGGCGAAGTTGTTTCGCGCCAAGCGCATGCTGAGGTTTGGCAAATCAAGGGCGATCCTATTCACAAGCGATACCGGCACGTTGGTAGGGGAGGGCACATGGCGATGCCAAGGCGTTGTAGTTTGCATGACTTTTTGAAGCAACGGAAGAAGCAGAACATCTTTTGATAAGACATCTATGGCAGTTGTCTTTCACCTCAAGATGAGTAAGCCTGCTGCAACAACAGCATCAACATCCATCTCAACATGTTGATCCAGTATGAACCGGCGTGTATAAACACCATAAACCAGTACTTTTGGATTCTTTAGTTAAGAGTTTGCCAACCATTATGAGCAACCCTAATGAAGTGTTTATAACGAAGAGGTTATGTACCGAGTTTAATGTCGTCACAATGATTATGAAGCACCATGAATAGACTGGTTGATAAAACAATCTGCTTATAACCAGTCTTATAAAGCAATTATTTCACCAATGGTTAACAAAAAAGTGACTGGTTGACTTAGAACACACCGCTATGGTCTGGCAAACTAACCTGGTTGCGCTCACAATCACCTAATTTTTCCCTACGTGTCAGGTGAGGGTTGTGAGATTTTATCAGAGCTGTACTTCCTCCTCCTCCTCCTCGTCCTGCATCTCCTCCACAACTGCCACTGTCCGATCTCTATAAGCACCGCTGGACCTCAACCGCGAATGTCAGATCTCAGTGAGCACCGCAGGGCGCCGCCGGAATTCGCAATGCAGACCACGATGGGCACCTGTTCGGGTTTTCCAACGATCCCTGGTGGCTCAAAATCGTCGACATGCTGCCGGACGGGTCGCGCAATGTAGAGTTCATGCGCGCGCAGGATCGGGTTGCCAGCAACCTTCCCGCCATAAGTTCGCCCCCGCCAAGCGGAACGGCAGCTTATCGGGACTTCATTTTGAAAGTGGATACCATGCCGGTCCGAGGGCTGGTATGCACTATGACCGAAAGGTTGCTGGCGTTTGCACTTTTTAGATCGCCCGACCCCCGGCAAGATGGGAGCCTTGTGGCTGCGATAGAGCTGGGCTCATATGCTCATCCGGCAAACGACGCCCCGAAGAAGTACTTTCCGAAGGAGGTCTTCAACCAGGCGCGCCTCCGGTTAAAGGGCCGCCTTAGGCTGCAAGCGGGGAAGCCGGTCGAGCACTTAGCCAAGGTTTTAAAGGATTATCCCTTGGGAAAGGCCGGGGTGCCTTGCTTGGAAGTGCGGTTGTCTAGAGAAGCGGGCGCCGCCTTCCGCCGCCACCTCCTGACGCCCAAGGCGCGGGGGGAAGGTATGGAATCTGAAGCCAAGCGACGGCCTTTGCCTGAGCTTGGGGCCGTCCTTGCACACCGAATGGGGCCGCCTAAGGCGCCCAAATGGTTTAAACAGACGGTTAAGGCCGGTGATTTGCAAAGTTTCCTTGAAGCCGCGGCCGCCCTTGACAAACGGAAGACGGCGCCGCGGCCCATCAACTCTGTCAAGACATTGAAGGACCGCAATTTGTTTTGATTCAGGCATCTGTTTTCACCGTTACATCAACATGTTCTATGACTTCGTGTAAGTTAGACACCAAAGTTGGAACAAGCATCTTTTCATCACCAGCGGATCGTTCAATGGTTCAGCATCGCGCCTGCAAAAAAAGGAGACGCGTCCGTTCCACAGTCCACGCTCTCACGCAGCCGGAGTTTGCCACGTTCGGCGGTCGTGTTAGGGGTTTCTTCCAGCAGTTTGAGTTTCACGTGACATGTTTTGTCAATCCACGTTGACGTTGGCCTGCAAAGTCCTACCACCGACTCAATCTTTCATTTCTTTAATCTTGCATCGATCCTTTGTTCGCCGAGGCCCTGGGCGACTCGCGGCGTTGCTTTAAAAAGCATACACAAACAGAGGCTGGATGCTTGAGCGCGGAACAGTGGTGACATTTCTTTCCCAATGTCGTCCGTATGTGTGTGATTTTGAATTGCGTTTGCCGAAGCGCATGACCAAGCACGTGCCCAAAAGAATTTCCATGAAAGATCTGAAATTCAAATACGTTGCTATGGTAGCTCCAAAGCTGCAGCGGTTTTCTGTCGTTCATGAGGGCGCTCGTCCGGCGCCATTTGCCTCAGCCGTTTAAATCGACAACCAAACAGAGTCCGCGCTCCCTTCCTGCGCTCGAAAACGGCCAGGCGAGGCCCTCAACCGCGAATGTCGGAGCTCATGCCAAGGCCCAAACACCCCAATGTTTTCCTTTCCCCGTCCGACCCATTGATGCACCACGGTAAACTTTAAACTATTTCATTTTGGTTTTCATTTTGGTGCCTGAAGATTCAGGACCTTCCAGCTGCTTATGTCCAACCATTGAGTCAATTCACAGCGCCATCCGGGTCCAGTTTATTTTCAATGCATCTTGCTGGGTCCACAGGTTGGGCCCACGGCAGCAACAAAAAGGCCCGACTTGTCCGTGGTCCATGTGGTCCATGTCTGTGAGTGCCGTGACATGGAGGATTTTGACTTGTTGTGTGTCGCTTCGCTTGCCAGGTGCTGGAGCTTGAAACCCAGAATTGGAACCAATTCTGTCAGTGCTGCGCTCTGCTTCTGGCTGGTTTGACACCTTTAATATATGGTCAAATTGGGGTGCGCAGATGCCCGCTATGAAATATTTGTGCTTTCACGCTTTGGCCCGGTTTTTGGTCGTGCTGGTCCAAGGGCCTGACATCCCATGAACATCCATGAGCTGTGTTAAGCAATTAATATTATACAGTTTGTGATTTAGCTATGCCAATACGAGGCGCAATGGAGTCCTGGATGGGATTGATTTTTGAATGCGGGGCCTTCCAGACAGCAGTTTCAGCCTTGAGCCCGCCCGAGCCGTTTCAAATGGACGGATCGAAATGGCCTGCAGCCGGGGGCATGGCGTATTTCTTTTGCGTACTGCGTCGCTGATCCACCAAAGGCTTCTTGTCAGGATGTGTCGCGGGCCCTGCCCCCACAAAAGAAGAAGGGAGCGTCCACAACTGTTTGGTACCCTGCTGAGAACGACCCCATGGCACTGCAAGGACGTACCGCTGATCATAAAGTTTGGTATTGACTACTGCCATCTTAAAACACCATGGTTGCGTTAGATTAGGGGCATTGGATGCTTTAGTGACGCCCTGAAACGGCTTTCCAGGTGATTCCAGGTGATTCCAGGCGCAGAGTTTCGGAAGCAGATTAAGACGAAATATTGTAATGATCGTAGTATTGATCAACCACCATTGGCCATGAGGTTGAACATCAAAAACCATTTTATTCTTTTTTGCCGAGCCATAATCATTACCAATATTACACCATCAGTACAAACTACCGATGACCGGTACGAACCATCAACAGCAGTCATTGTGACTCCTCGCCATTGACCATGAGGGACATCGCAATCGCCATCATTTGTTTGCCAAAGCTAGTCATCATCATCAAACAGTATCTTTAATTAGAAAAATGAATCATCAGTGTTACCAAAAACGATTGCGAAACATCATTGACGGCAATTGCTGAATGATATCAAAACCATTTGGCTCAAGAACCTTCTGAAGCTCACTTCATCGCCTCGGAGGTGATGTGGGAGGAGGGAGATCCAAGAGCCATGTGGGACCAGGAGGTGGAGCAGGCCCTGAAGTTGGTGGAGAGCCGAATGGGATACAAACACATCCCTGCTGGCTTCATCGCAAGGTCTTGGCTCTACCAGCCACGCTCATCCAATCTTAGCCCGCTGTAAGCCATATTAATGTTAAACCCAACTTGATGTCGTAATTCCTGTCCATGATGGACACAATGGCCACCATGTGTTAGCCATAATCATTGATGGTCACCGCGTACTGTACTCAGCAAGAAGAAAGTAGGATGCGCCATCACGCATCCTTGTGGTCAAAATGAACAGCCTGTCGACCAAAGCCAGTCGTTGTGTTGCAGAGCTGCAGGGAACAGATCACTGAGCGCTGAGAGGTGAAAATATTCTGTGGTCCGTGGTTGGATGACCGCAAGCCAGGTCCATAGTTCTAGTTGCATTTTTCCTTGGGCAGGTTGGTTGGTGGTGTGCATGGCTCATCATGCTTGGAGAAGGGTTTTATGTAACCACTGGCTGAGAATATTCACTATCTATTAATGATGGTTTGCATAGTCCGTGGTTTATCGTAATTGAGTACTGTCAATGTTTCACTCGCCCAATTTATTGCGGATATTTCTGGTGAATCACCATGTGTCCAATGATAGCGGGTTTCCATGGCCAGATTTGTTTACCAGAGCGCCCGCTCGCAAATCAGAATATCTGAGGAATTTGCTTCTTAACGCACGTTAATTGCTATATGACTACTGTGATTGATGCGCGCTGGAAATATGTATACATGTACATATACAGACACACAGGTATCTGTGGTTGGAATGGCTGATACTACATACACACGAGCAATGTAAAATTTGTGGTTAGTTTCTCAAGTCATTGACAGGGAGGAATTCGGAGGCATGATGGTAGACAGGAACCGGAAGACACATAATTAGCTGCTTACGGAACTGATCATTCTCAACAACCAGCCAATATGCCAGAAGATATGTCAGATAGAATGCATGTATGTGTATGTGCATGTGTATATGTACATGCCAAAAGATATGCCCAGAAGATATGTCAGAGAGAGTGCCTGTATGCGCATGTGTATGTGTATGCGTATGCGTACGTATATGTTTACATTTGTGTATGTTTACGTAAATGTATGTGCATGTGTATGTGCATGTGTATTTGCACATGCGTATGTGTATGCGTATGTTGATGTATTTGCGAATGTGTATGTAAATGTGATTATGTATGTTGATACGTATGCGTTTGTGAATGTCTTTGTAAATGTGTATGCGCATGTGTACGTCTATGTATTTATGTTTGTGTATGTGTATGTGCACGTGTATGTGTATATGTACGCATTTGTGTATGTAGTTGTGATTGTGTTTGTTTATGGGCATGCGTTTGTGTATGCCTTTGTACACGTGTATGTTTTTGTATATGTATGGGTATGTGTATGTATGTATGTGTGTATGTAAGTATGTATGTAAGTATGTATGTATTTCTCCCTGGTGACATGCGTTGCAACAATCTATCCCTGTGATTTTCATAATGTTACGTCATGGTGGAGATCCCTCGAAGTAAAATCAATGATGGGTAACACCATCAATGCGCGGCAAATTTTCCACGCAACCATGCTAGTTTGCCAGAGGTGACCCACAGTTTGCTTCAGGTTGGTCGGTCCACAGATGCACCTGCCAGGTTTTTGTGGCACGCCACAGACGTGAACACTGGAGCAACATCTGTGACCAAGGCTGGGCGGCTTTCTGGCTCGTTTTCACCGGCTCACGGTGATAGATGTGGTTGATCAATTGATCCGTCAACGGCTGCCAGGCACGCCACTGTCGTATTGACGTGGTACAATACCTCAGCAGCCACATGGAGGCCCCTGGCGAGCAGCCATTGGTTGTTGAAGGTGGAAATCCACCCGTTGTAGCTGGTGTACCAATACGACATGGTGATTTTGAGCTTCCAGCTTAGTTTACCAGAGAGTAAAGGTGATGAAGCTTGTTCATATTCGTTAGGCGAGTAATGATGATTCATGGTGATAGATGGATGATGCATACTGGTGGTTGATGATGGTTGATATTGGTTTGTCATGAATGTGATTGAATGTGTATGGTGCTTAATCATTATGGTTCATCATGGATTGATGATGGGTAGTGATGGTTAAGAATAGATGTATGGTGGTCAGTGATGATTCAAGTGATTGTCGCGAGTGGTTATATCCAGGATCGTGGATGCCTTGTGGTATTGGTTCTTGATGATGCAAGTGGAATGCTAAACCAATCCTCGGGGAGGCGATCTTTGGGGTAGCTGGTTGCCTGAAAGCATCAGCTTCAGTGGCTGGAAAAAGCAATTGTTGGCTTCGATCTTTTATTGAAGTCATGACAGTTGTACTGCAACAGTGACTGGAAATTTGAATGTCATGAATATCAACTGGTTATTTCATGATGCTTCAGTAAAACAATTTCAATTTTGCGCAATTCTGAAGCCGTGACGTCCAAGGTGTTGGATGTCATGCCGATGCCAAAGCTGAAGGATACGGAGGCTGCCCCTCGGGTCGCCAGGAGAATCACTTGTGGCTGGCGGCAAACTACAGGAACACCTGGCAAACTGCAGGTCGTTCGGTGATTTTGTTTGTCACGGTCACCGTTTCTGGAATAGATCCATAGACAGATTGGACTACATTCTGAACAAAGCTGTGAATAGCACCACGTAGCACCTGGGACACTACCCGACGACATCGTGACATGCTATTGACATATCAACTCGATCAACTCCAGGTCGTGCGCACTTTTTGTGGCGCAAGTATGGTCAACAACTGGTTGGATGATGATACCACGATCAGTTTTCACGACCCGTGAAGCCATTTCGTTCAAGTTGAAGAATGAAGCCACTTTTGCGAATGGTTTGTTGATTACTGAGCCATTGCCACTGATTCATGTTCGTCAATCACGCATGATCAGTGATGAAACTTGAAGTTGCATGATTCCCATGACGATGAAAGCACTACCTTCCAGAAACAGCGTAGCTGTGCGTAGCTGTGCAAATCATGAAGCTGGGCACATCAACCACATTTATCTCCGATGTAAATTGAACAAGCCAACAATAACAATCTCAACTACAGAAGCTGATCTGTGGGAACACCCACATCTTGGCAGATTCCATGTTTCATCAACATGCACACATCACCGGCGCAGCCCATGGCAAGCCGACCCTGCCATGCAGCTCTCCCTGGTGTGTCAAGGGAGCAAAGGTCACAGCCTGCAATGGATCCAACGCCAAGCCAAAGACCGCTGGGTGCAACGGGCACATGAACGGCTCTACAGGCGACTTGGACGACATGTGAAGCAGGGCCAACTGGGTCCCACAATGTCCTTTCTTGTTTGCAGAGGCTGGCAGCTCTACATACGTTTTATGTCAAGTATTGACATTCTATAGGTATCAAGTGCAAATCTGTATGTGCAATAGACAATGCGTTGCAGAAGTATTGCGCATTCGAAATTTTGTGGCTGTGGGTCAAAACCCCGTACTCCTGGTTCCCCCGTCAGTAACCTCTGTTTTCCCTTATTATTGATGGTAAATCCTCCATCAGTTGGTTGATTCATATTGACCCATAGCCATATCAGCAAGTCTACATCAAATTGCATGGATAGCATCTTCGGAAATCCTGTTGCAGGTCAAGGGCCGCTTTCAAGCTCAAGCAGATGGATCTGAAGTATTCCTTTCTCACCAGGCGTCAGCACGACAGCCATGATCAAATTTGACCATCATTGCCTAACAACTGTTAAAACCATGATGCTCACGAGTTTCTTCATTGTCAACCATCACTCTCAACCAACCATGACTCTTAACCATCACTCTCAATCACCAATCAGCCAGTCAACCATTCAGCACTCAGCATAACCGCACCGCTAGCTGCGAAGCCAAAAGATCAACGCCACGTGGCGCGCGGTGCAGGCGTGCAGTGGTACTGGACCTGGGTTGCCACGCGGGTGGCTGGTCCCAGATCGTCTTGGAACGCGTGAACGGTCGCGAGGGGCTGGTCGTTGGAGTGGCCGCTGGGCGCAGTTGGGTGTGGAGCAGCAGGGTTCCATGATGGCTATGGCGATGGTTCCTTAGTGGTTCGTGATGGTCAAAAATGGCCGGTCAATGGTGGCTCATCATAGTTCTTCATGGGCTTTTTCATGGTTGTTTGATGGTTGGCTAGTGCTTCATGATTCGTGGGTGGTTGACAAGGGTTAGTAGCGGCAATGGCTGACATTTTGGGGTAGTTGCCAAGAACAAGGGGCCAGCATGGTTGTTTGAGTGTGGATCATAGTCATAGGGGTTAAACAGCTTGGTGCATATGGGTCTATGATGACTTGCTACTATGGCAGCATCGTCAGGTACAGTACTTTATATGTTTATATTCTTGCGAGTCAAAACCTGGTACCCCTTCTGTTCACATCCAATGAAAGCCAAACTAGCCAAACGGTTGGGATGTTAGCCACATTTTGGCCGGTTGATGTTGTTCCAACCACGATTCTTGTGCAGGTACTCTTGATGCCACTTGGAAGCCCGGAAAAAATTGGAGTTGATGGCAATGGATGATATACGCATACCTACACCCTGGAAGAATAGGGTTGTGCCTCACTGGCTCTAGGGGTGAAGCCTGGTAACCTTACTAAGAGGTAGGTTCCTAGGGGGTTCCTAGGGGGTTCCTGAGGGGTTCCTAGGGTGAGCTTCAGTATTATGGTCACATCACAGTAATGATGTATTTGTGTTTTTTGGTAAACATATTTGAATTCCTGATTTCGCCCAATTTAGGTAGACCCTTGGGACGGCAAGAAAACACTAAGATAGAACATTTCCAGGGTGACCAAATCCTGTGCTATGTTGACGAACAAGCGGTGTTTGACCGCATTCATCCTGGGGCATATTTTTGTAATGCAGGATATTATTCTTCTAGGGAGTATTTGATACAACCCACAATTTCAACGCACAGCGGCATGGCATGGTTTTGGCTATTTTGTTCGAACGGAGCTGGGATAATAACCTGTATCCACATCCATGATTGTCACACCCATACCTTCTGGCAATCCAACAAAGCACAAGAAGCTCACTACCGTATCCCCAGTAAATTGCCAAATGATCGACTATCGCTGCGTTGGAATAACACCAGAGGGTACACAATATGTTCCACACCCGGAGTTTGCCGCATGTCCAGGATGAAATTGGGTGATTCTTAGAGCAACTTTTCAAGTTCAGATCACAAGTGATCTCCACAAAGTGGCCCGTGATGGATGACCAATAACCAGCGGCGACTGGAAACTGTCGCTAGTTTTGTAATACGTCGCGGTTCACAGTCATTAAGTAATCATTCTCGATGGTTTTGGTGACATTGCTTACAGTCATCTTATTGACCATTAAATCCACAAAACAATTGTAAGCATGAATTATATTGTATATTGTTGATATTTCAGTATTTTTCTTCCGAAGTAACAAGGTCAACAGCCTTTGAGGACAAGATCTTGATGGAGCCTTTGCCAAATCACCACTTCATTCAGGGTGATATCGAGAAGGAATCGACCATCAGGCCGGGTGCCGCACAGAGCGGGCTCCAGAAGATGATTCTCGAGCTCATGGAGACATGTCTGTGGGGAATCCACACATAGAAACACGTATCAATCATGTGTACCTGCAACATGCACTACTAAATTTGCCTTGTGCCTACACAGAGAGTTGGTTTTCAATGAGCCCTCTCTTTTCAATACGTCAGTGTGTATAATCATAGCTTTCTTTTCTCAAAGATTTGCATGGAGGCCACCATTCTGTTGGAGTAAGCGTATTCCATAATCAGTATACATCAACCGTTCTTAATCAATCGGTAGCTACCATGATCAATCATCTTTAAGCGTCATTCATCATCACTCAATCATCAGTTGACCATGAAATTTCACCACCACTTGATCAACCATTCCTTAACCCTCCTTCCCCGCCAAACAACCAGGCTATTGACATGCCAACCAACGGGTCTCCACTTCTGAGGCAAGTGGAAGGCCTCCTGAGCGGCCGCCAGGCAAGAACCTTAGTATTCGCAGCAGCCGTGGATGCCTCGGGAGGAGTTTTCTCGGGGATAGTAACGGTTGGTGATGGTTGTAGTGATGGATAGTGATGGTTAGTGAGGGTCAGTGAGGGTCATTGAGGATTGATGATGCGTGAAGATGGTTGATGAAAGCATTTTTCCATTCCCTCGCTCAAAGCAGGTGCTTGTGCGGTAGTCTCATGCAACTTCACTGACCTTGGTAATCAGGAAGAAAAGTGGCCTGCGCGCTTTGAGCAGCGCTGGCTCGCATGGCTGCCCATAGCCATTCTTCATCATTACGAGGAAGATCAGGGCAAAAATGGGTGCCATGTTCTCGAATTCGACGTCGAAGTCCATTGATGAGGCAAAAGGCGATGCTCCGTGAAAGGTGAATCGGGTACTCTTTTGCCGCAGCCGTGCGGTAAGTGCCATCCTGTCCACGGCCAAGGAGAACTTGACTCGGACGGGTACGAGTCCAGTCAGCTCCCAGTGACAGATCATTGAGGGTGGACTCAGGAGATCCAAGATTCAACACCCGAAGATCCGTCGGTTTGACCGCTACACTGCCGTAGTGGTACTGCAAAATGTGATGTCGGCAAGCTTCATGAAGCCGCATAATCCATTGCTCATGGGTGCGGGTCGTCCATGTAGAAGCAGCCTCAGCACGGACAGGTTCACTGGGATGTTCTTTGACACATCCTCCACCTTGTAGAGCAATACCAGTCTCCAAAAGCCAGGTGTGGAGCAGGAGAACAGAACCTGTTCCTACCTGCCGCAGTTCTCGCAGTGTGAGAAATCTGGTGCCCCAGGGATGCACAACAGTGCGCAGCGGCCGTGGTCCAGGTCTCGTGGAACCGTCTGGAAGCTGCACCGGTTCCCACCGAGCTGCGCTCCACGTTTCACATGGTGGTCCGGCAATACTGCCGGCAAACAAACCCAATCTCACCAGCCGATGGAGGTGGTCAAATGCGTGTCCAGGGCTCAGGTCACCGTAGAGCTGGCTAACTGCCGTGTCACAGGATACCATCTTGATCTCAAAATCTGGCAGAAGTTGAGTAGCAAAGTACAAAACCCATTCATGGATATCACCCCATCGTCGACGTCCAGAAAACATATGGAGGATCCACAGAAATGGTTTGTGATTGCGCTTCTGCACAGGAACTGTGTGACGGCAAGGACAACGCAAGATTGGTTGGACAATTGGTTCCAGAGCTGCAGTCAAGTTGAAAAGGTGATCTGGGATATGCTCCTTAAGTCGTCGGTTGCTGCTCACCTGCTGCACGTCATCTGGGGAGGTGAGCAGCTGGGAGTCGCAGATGCGCCATTTCCAGAACAGCAACTGCGCCATGGGAACTGCAAGCAGAGTGCATTCCAAATCCTCATAAAATGCAGCAAAAACAGAACCTGACATCTGGGGGTAGAGAGAAGCACGGCAACAGTCCTTAAACCATAAAATCAAGGCCCAAGTCCGACTGTCAACGGATCCATCCTCATCTTCCATGTGATGGACTGCATGCAAAATCTCCTCAACCAGTGTCGAAGGGCACGGATCACCATTCTCACATGATTGGCAAATAATCTCGCGAACTCGCTGCCAAACCTGTTGCTGACATTCCGGCTCAATATGCCGTGGAAGGTCCAAGCGGTTCCAGAGGTGGTCAATACGAGCAACAGCCTCTTCCTCCGTTTGCGGCTGTAATGCTGGATCATTTGCTGGGCCAGCTGTGGGGGCAGCCGGAATGCGCAGGTGTCCTTGCAAGGCAGGAGGCAATCGAACCGAACCATACTGTAGAGGTTGGTAAGTCCAAGTGATGCGCGAGTAGCAACCATCACGAGTGCGCCTCGAGTAGCGAAGGTGTTGTTGGAGTCGTTGTGACGTCCAAAAACAAGTCCCACAGTGGAGACAAACATCACTGGGCATGAATTGCCTCTCAGCAGACGGTTGTTGGTGTTTCGTCCACATATGATTTGCAAGTTGACGAGCCGATGCAAAACTAGCGCCACACCGGTGGCACTGAGAAACACCAGGTGGTGGCGGAACATCACATGGAGGTTCATCAAACACAGTGCTATGATCAAGCAATGTTTTGCGAATGTCACCATGGAGTGTCTTGACCTGCCATGCCACAAACTGCTGTTCAACGTATCGGCGAACTGCACGTCGAACTTTCTGAGGGCCGAAATGTGCCTGAGATGCAAGCCATCCAAACATTTGGGACGGGGACCACGCTGCCCAATCAGAGGGCAACCAGGTAGCATCCATGGTCTGGATCCATTCAAGGCTCTGCTGGAGAGCTGCGAACCATGACGTGTTGTCAGAATGCTCACACTGATGGATCAGGTCACGAAGCAGTGCAGGGCCAATGGTGGCCAGGCTAAATGCATAGAGCAGCCGGAGTTTGGCCAAACGAACAGCCAACGGGACTAACCTGTGTGCAGCCATGAGGGTCCAATCATCCATTGAGTCCTCTTGGTGGTAGGTCTGCAATAGAATAACCCGTTGCCACTTCAGCACAAAGGACTGTAAAGAAGCAAAGCTGGCTGGTGCAAGCAGTCTCCAATTTCCAGCTCCATGCAGCAACACCGAAAGGATAAGGGCGTCGTAGAGCTGCAATCGCACAGCTGGGGCCAGCTTGCGATTGGTCAATACAGGTCGACGAATCACCCGGACCGAAACGAGAGCTTTGTTGATGCGGGAGCGAACTTCGGAGTCGATGTGACCAGATTCATGGAAGACCGTTCCCAAGTGACTGTAGGCTGCCACAATGCGAAGATCCACCCCAAGCGTGGGGACTGGGAGGATTCCACCCCCATCAATCAATCGAGTTTTGCGACATTGTGCTGCGTTGGATCCTCTATAGTTGCAGACGGCCTCCGTCTTCCCTTCTCTATAGTTCAGCCGGAGTCCACGTTTGCGACATTGTTGTCCCACCAGGGAAACAACTTCCTGCAAAGCACCATCTAAGTCTCCTGCATCACGAACCATGATGGGTATGGCGAGGTCGTCAACCCAGGAAACTACCTGAACATCCCATGCAGCAACAGATGCAGCTTCACAAACTGCGGGGATGGCTCGAATGAGAGGCTGCAACTCAGCAATGAAGAAGCTAATCATTGCATTGAATGCAAGGTCTGCAAGAGGACTACCCGGCCTGGAGCCCCTGGTTGTCTGGAAAATGCGATCCGTACGATGGAGTCGGATCCAAGTGGAACTGTGGGCTTCGCGGAGAAGCCGTTGCATGGATGGACTCACATCGGCACAAAAGGCGGCAGACAGTTCTTGAATAGCACCTTGAATGATGTCACTGGGCAGACCTTGAGCACGAAGGATCTGTTCCAACTGGGTCGGCAGATGGTCTCCTGAGAAAACTTGCTCTCTCACCAGCGAATGAAATGCCGCATGAAGATCGACATATAAGGTGGCGGATGACAACCGATGCAAGCTGGCGAGACGATCACAATCACGGATGTAGTGGGTTGCGAATTGGGTCTGTTGGGCCTTGTACCCGCCGAGCTGCAGAGGCATTCTCCACTGAATGGCTGTCTGCATGTATCGGTGTCTGAGCACGGCGTGAAAGCACTTGGCGAGAGTGTCGAGCACCAAGATGCCCCTCATGGAGTCCATCGTCCGAGCCCCTGCACGTTTTCCTATGCTTCTCATAAGCCCCCCTTTGAAGTGAGCGGGCTCAGCCCCAAGCAACCAGCACTTCATGAAAAGAGCACATAGCTCATCCGCAAAACGGGGTGCAACCATTTGGAGCTCTTCGGGGCGGATCCCATCGAGGCCTGGAGCACGTCCTCGGCGTGCATTTCCAATGAAATGCAAGATGTCTTGTTTGGAAGGGATCTCATCGAGATTGACATGTAATGGAGCGTCGGAAAGAGCGTCCCATTGACGTTGATGGCAATCTTGAACCAACTGAACAGGTGTGGTCTCAAACCCAGCTTCCAATTGACAATAATGTTCAATTTCACTGTTGAGCTCCGGCTCTCGGCAGCGAAGATTGTTGCGGCGACGAGTAGTGGCCTTTGGCAACAAGTGCTTGATCTTGGGCCATACTGAATGGATGCCTTCATCACCAGCCCATCCGACCTGAGTAGCTAACTCATCAAAGTACTGTTTGTCATCGAGGCGCATGGCAGCCGTGACCTTTCGAGATTGTTGGCTAAACTCAGCCTGCAACCGCGTCAGGGCAAGGACACAATCTTGGAACATTTGGCGCGCACGATCTGCACTGGCACATCGATGAGGCTGATCAAAGCACTTGACAGCCCAATGGTGGAAAGCCAAGCGGAGTTGGCTTTGAGCAAGGGCTTTGCCAGCCTGCCGGACCTGTTTGCGAAGGTCATGTTTGAAGCGAATCAAATGCCAAGTGGTCTCACTCATATGGCCTTTGCGAGGTTTGGCCGCTGGACGGCGAGACATGCTGCCGAGAATTGCCTGTTGGATCTGAGCAGCTTGAGTGTGAATATCCATAGCCCAAGTGGTATGCAACATACCAACCCGAGCAGGGGGCTGTCGATGTCGATTGGTGCGGGGAAGCAAAACAGGCCAGTCAAAGTTGACTTGAATGGCTTCATGATCCGGGCGGTGTAGTGACAAATCAATGCGATCATTCACGCTGGATTGCACATTGCATTCACCAAAGTGAGAGGAAAGCATGATGAAATCCAATCGAGCGTGAGTACCCTGGGGATGGGTCCATGTATGATGCGGCCCGACATGGTGTTCAGGCCATGTTTGAGGGGCAAACAGGGCATGGGACAACATCCATTGATGCACAGCACTTCCTCCAGTCCAGGGGTCTCATTTTCAGCGCCACATGGACCAACTGCTTCCGAAGTCCATTCACCAAGTCTGCCATTAGCATCAGCAAGGACAATCCACGGCCATGACTTCGTCCATGAGGGAATCAAAGAAGTAGTGTGGTTCCACCACTCTTGGCTGGCAGCTTCGTCAGTACCAGGGGGAGCGTGCAGAACAAGAATGAAGAAACGTAGGCTACCCGTGTCCATTTTGATGAATAGACGTCTGGGATCCTCATGGACAACGGAGAGATGCTCGTGAGCAATGTCAAGCCTGCCATTTTCAGTCTGCAAACTGCGTCGAACCCACAATTGCACTCCATAGTGACCCTTGGCAGTGGCTGGTGCGGCAACGACATGGAAATCCAAAAGCAAAGAATGCCCCGATGCTTGTGATCTGCTTTCTTGGATTCCTATCATGAAGGCCTGTTCATCCATGAACTGACGAGCAAGGGATTCAGCTCTAGAGGAGTGAAATGTTCCAGTACGATCACCTGTAGGAAAAAGTGTCATGACATTGGCGGAGAAGCACTTCAAAGAATGCATAGTTTCAATGGCTCGAGGCATGTCTGCACTGGCAGCAGTCATCGATAAAGCTGTGGGGTCAGGCAGCGATGACGCTGGTTGAGCAATGTTAAACTTGAGGCGAGTGCCATCCACGTGCGAATGCCAATGCGAGTCTGGGCAAGCAAAGATCCACATCCACTGATGCGAACAGTCGTCACTGTGATCAAACGTCATCAGGTTGAAGACTGGCTCCAGATCATGCAGATAAATCAAGTCGTTCCGGCCAAAGGAGCATGCATAATCAGCGGCCTCGTTCCAGGGGTCGCCTGGTGACCTGGAACATGTGTCCATTGACAGCTGTGACGTGCTTGTAGACAGTGTGTCAGTGAAACCATCATCTTGACCAAGCAAGGATCAGAATCAGACTGCCAAGTACCATTGGTGGTGAATCCTGCAACCGTGGAATCAAAACAGAATTCAAATTGAACAGGAGCCCATGTCCACTTCACCGAGAGTTGTATAGCCCAGACCAATGCTCCCAGAAGACCAATTCGTTCAGCACGTAGTGAGGAGGGCGGATCCCAAACCCGGAAAACACGAAATCCACCAAAGTACCAAGTGTTTTCGATCCACACCACCATAACAGCAGCAGCAAAAGCTGTCTTTGTGTCACGACAAAATGACCCATCAGTGTAGAACTGGATATGTGAGGGGGTGGAACCATCCCAAAGCTCCGCAACATCAAGCATGTGCTGCGTGGATGGGTGCCACTGAAATCCATGCCAATTGGTGCAAGGAGCTCTCCACTCACCAGACGTGACCTGATGCCAGAGAAACAAGGGTCTCGCAACGTCAACAAAAACCCAAACGGGACTTGGTATGGAGTTGGCCAGGGAAACATGCCGCACTTCGCATGGCTCTGAGCGCAGGGAGACTCTTCGGAGACCCGAGTTACCCTCCGGCTCGAGGTCCTGCAACCCAGGCTTTTCTGAAACATGTGCATCATGATCACAAAGGTGATTCTCAAACCACGGACACTGAAGAGAACCAAAGATGTCATCCAAACAAAATTGATGAGGGATTTCGTTCCACAACAGCTGGTGCGGTTGAGCCACCTGTGGTGGCGCAGGGTCTGGCAACTTCGACCTCCATTCAGCACAAAGGTCTGTCAATGGCGTGGCATGTTTGGCAATGGCCTGGATCTGGATCAATGACATATACTCAAGTTCACCTGCATCAGGATGTCGGGGAGCCCCTTCGATCAAGACATCCATCATCTCTTCTTGATCCAGGACCACCGTTCGAAACTGCAACAAATCACCACTATACCAAGTCCGCAGTTCCTCTGTGACAATATGGTTTTCATGTTGCAGAACCAGGGGAACATCAGGATAAATCCAAAAGGGCGGTGAACGTAAACGTTCTTCAATCGCATCGTGACCAGCACGAACCGGAATGCGAACCGCCCAGTGTTGAGCATGGGAGTGATCCATATTGGCCGTGACCATAGTTTGGTGTACCAAGACAGGGCTGTCTCTCGGATTGGCATCGTAGCTCACAATGAAATTGAGAATGGTGGCTCGAATGTTGTGAGGTTCATCGGGATTGACTGAGAGACCAACGTAGGCGACAGTCGCCGTGATGCCATGGAAAGGCCAGAGTTCACGAACTTGTTCCAACCAAGCCAAATCATATAATCCAGCCAACTGGAAAGGGAGAACACGAAATTCCAAAGGCCGGTTGGACGGTGAGATTCCGTGGAAATGGCAGGTAACAAACTCCTGAAACAACATTCCAGAGCGCTGCAGTTGATCTGTGGCAAGATGGAGCCTCTCAGCGTTGGCAATGTGTTGTGCCAACGTAACTGTCGCAAGCGGCATGGGGCCTAAAGAGACAGTGACAAGATCTCCATCTCGAAGGCGCTGCACATGCGTGTCATCAAGTCGATCACCTCGACATGTAACCGTCACAGAACGAATGCTGTGAGGATAAGTCAGGTGTTGGAGTCGAAGTCTCTCCAATAGTTCACTCCTGCGCAAATGAATTGGAAGTCTCTCTGCAAACGGCTGTATTGCAACAAGCGTGGGGTCATCAGCTTCCTGAATTACGAGTACAGCAGGAGATGGTGCAGGGAACCATTGTTGTGGTGTGAGAATGGAAACGAGCAGAACGAGGTGTGGGGATCGAAGCCCAACATCTGGTTGTGGATCCACAATGAATATCTGCAGCTGTCCCAAATGAAGAAAGTCTTGCCACAGTCGACGGACTTGAGGAGCAAGACAGTCAAGGTCAAAAATATGTGTGTCCCGTCTGCCAAGACTGACCAGGTTGACCCCAAACGTGACCAGTAGCAATGGCTGTCGTGGTGATGCTGTGGAGCGGACCCAAGGTCTCGTCAGATCAATCAATTCGAGCCATTGGGGAATGAGAACTTCGGGTTCGTTCATCTCATCCATCAAGTCCGTTGGTTCAGTCATTGAATGGCCCACATGGGAGGGACCGGCAGAACTAGCTGATGGGGCTGCAACTGTTGACCGCGAGGTTTCCATCATCGAAATACTATCCTCCTCAGGCCCCTGTGTGAGCAAGGTGGGAGGCGGTAGATCGAGACCTGCATGCAGCTGAGTGACCACAGCATCCCAATCACGCATATCATCACAATCAGTGCAAACTTCATCATCGGTTGGATCACACGTTGACGCAGAGTCACTCAAGGCAGGAAGGATGGCATCAGTTGAGTGGAAGTCAAAACAAACTTGAGGGTAGGCCGCATCCTCAAGAGTGATATTCCGCTGGGATTCAACAACGATGCCTGAGTCCAGAGGCCATGAGGACTCAAGGGCACGAATGATCGTATCCGATTGAAGGGAAAAGAAACTAACAGGATCAACATCGTCGTCACTGTCTTGTTCGGACACATCACTAAATCGGTGCGAGGGAGTGGCCGTGTCACACTGACTGGTCTGGGAGTCTTCCTCAGAATCAGTGTCATAAGCAACCAAACGAGGTGCATGATATATCGCAGCATGAATGAAGGCACCATCTGGAAACCAAATCACCTCGTCATTGTGAACAATGGCACCATCAGAAATAGACTCAAGGGTGCCATGCATGTCATGTTCAACCGAAATTGGGTGGCCAAGCCTCATGAAGAGATCTACTCCCCGAGTGATCTCATGACCTATGACTGCTCGTTTGGAGTTCGCAAATGTGAAGAAACCCGCAGTGACAAGGTAAGCACGATCCCAAGGGTCAAATGCCTGACAGAGGACAACATCAGCAACTGTGGTTGGCATCCCAGGCACAGGGGAACGAATAGTGCGGATGCTCACAGTGCCAAAACTGAGGTGGTCTCCCCAGGTTGTGAGTAGGTCCCGAACGAAACGTGCTCCATTGTCATCTCGAAAGACTTGGATTCTACGAGCATGATCACAAGTCGGCTGGTCAGAGGCATGAAGAAACCATGTGTCAATCATAAGCCTTCCACGACGAGAACCAAACAAAGATTGGATTTGCTCCCGAAATTGGCGACCTAAATCATCAAGCTCATCTGCAGGAAAGGTACCAGGGCCACCCTGTTCAGGCGGCAGCCCTTCTTCCCCATCAAAACGATGGACAGTTGAAGTAGGCGAAAACGAGGTAGGCTGTAAACTGACACGAACAATTTGATTGGTGGTCTGATTGAACTCAATGACCTCAGACGTATCGCAAAATCGAAGGGTATTGCAAACTGGCTCGCAACAAGGAACCTTCTGCTCACGGCCTTGATCGAACATAGCACTTGAAACAGAGGGCTCAGGAAACACTTGCTGGTCACAGTTTGATTCATGGAGTTGGCAGTGCTTTCGGAACTGTAGGTGCAGGAACGGAGGCAAACATCCATCAATCACATTACAGCTCATCTCCACATTGGAGCTTACCCTTTGGCAGCCTTGCTCTTGCCAATGGTAGCTGCCACTTTGGTCGGGGACTGTGGTGCGTGATGGGAGAAGGGTACAACGTTCCGCACCTTCGGCACTGGTTTGGTGCCCTTGTCCTCCATCAATTCGGTGTCCTCCTCCATGTCTGCATCGACCTGTACTACCATAGAGGCCTGTTGAGCAACTTCCTGAAAGGTCTGGAGGGCCTCCGGCAGGTTGGGCAGCTCGGGAACCGGCATCTCTTCCGGAGTCTCTTCCAACAGGGTCTGTGAGGCAGCGGTGATGATGGCCTTGACCTTCTGCAACTCCTCCTTTCTCGCATTCAAGACATCCACCATCTCGGCCCGGCATTGTTGAAACATCTGAGCATGTTCCAAAACCTTCTCTGTGGCAGATTTCAGGAAAACTTCCCAAGACTGATCCAGGTCTCGAACCTTCTTGACCTGAGTCTGAATTTGGTTGCGAAGTCTGCTCCATTTGTTGAGATGCGCATGTGTCAGGGTAGCCTGTGGCTGGGACTCCAGGCACTTGGTTTCCAATTCCTGCAGTTGTGTCTTCAGGCAATCTGGAAGTTCTATGCCGGCATCTCGAAGTCCTCGTAGATGTTCCAACTGCTTCACTTTCGTAGGATCCATCGTACCAGCTGGGGCCACCACCGGAGCAGACGAAGCTGGAGGTGTTGGCAGGGAGGGAGCTGGCGGGACTTCTGGTAATCCTGAAGCTGGCAGACGGCTTTGAGGCGTGGTGATCACCCAAGGAGGTTGATCGTTCACGGCCGTGGATGGTTCCGGTGTAGACGGAGGGGGACCATCTGCTTTTTTCGCACGTCCGTTCTGGCTTCTGGATCTTCTTTTCTTGACAGATGGCTTCCAAACATCGGTCCAGTGTTTCAGACACTTCCCACATGTCTCTCGCCGATCTCCGTTTTGATGGTCGCAACTTGCGCAGTGCCACGTCATGTTCGTCCAGATGTGCTGTAGTGGAACTGGCAACTCGAGGTGATTGAAGCTGTGGTGTGGATACAATGCCCCAAGTATCCTCCTCACAGATTTTCGACTTCGAGTTCCAAGGGGCCCAAGTCCAAGTTTCCTCAACTTGGCACGCAGCACCTGTCTCCGCCGCCTGCGGTACCGATGCCAGGTGGGTTCGCTTGGTCGGGCCACAGCTAATCAGGACGATGAAGTGGAACCACACAAAGGAGCGAGCGAGGAAGGCAACCATGCACAACGGCTACCCACCCCTAAGGATTCGCCTTACTGTCACAGTGAGGGGCACTCACTGCAACAGCCAGAGCCGATACCTTGTTGATGAAAGCAACAGAATCAACAGCGCAATCACGCCTGAGGCGAATGTGGTTCTGGCAGATTTGGCAGGAGCCTCAGGGCAGCCATTCGACGTGGAATATCGTGGTGTGTAGTGAGGTCCCATTCTTTGGGGTTTCCAAATTGTAGATTAAATTCGGGAACCTGGGAGTCTCACGCCAAGGTCCTATTATAGTACAGGTATATCAATGTCTATCTCTATTATCAGATTCCAAATTCATGAAACTTTATGAAACATCATAGACTATCCGACTTGGCGTATCCCTTGGCTCATGTGTTTTCATTATGAATCAGTCACTGCCAAGGATGAAGGTGATTGCGTACCTCATCATTGCCATGATTGTCATTATGACAACATGTGCTTTTGACCATGTTGTTTGGCATGGAGCATCACTCCTATCAGCCTCAGCGTATTTCTTGAAAAGCTATCATATGCCACTATGATTATGAAATCTAACTGAGATTTGTTTCAACTTACCCAACTACAAAACATGATTACTGTAATCAACATCACTATGAGCCATCAGAAACCAACGCTCAACCGCTACTGTATATTTGCATGGACACAAATTCCTGGTCATCAAAGACATGTCAACCTTCAAAAAAAAACACCATCAACCAAATCAACCATCAGCAACCAGCTGACTTCCACCATCCAACCACCAGCCCCTCCCCAGCATCGCACCGCCCCAAGGCTCCCCAGATGTCGGGGTCCAAGATCGACGACCACATGAGTTCCGTGGAACTGAACCGTTCAGCTCTGCGCTGGGCCTTGAAATTCCTCCGCAGCAACGGATGCTTTGCATCTCGGCGGAACTGCAGCTATGAACCGAGATAGTGAACTGGTGGTTGACAAATGAATGGTTAACGAGCATGTTCAACTAATGTGGTTCACTAAGCAATAAGGTTTAGTAAGAAATGGTTAATTCATGTAGCTCTTTGAGTAGCTATCTGCATGACTGCATGGTGAACTAATACGGTTAACAAAAAAGGGCTAACCAATGAACGGTGATCTGGTTAATTAATGATTAACCAATGTAGCTTTACTACCATCGAGCTTATGGGTATCGCTGGTGGTTCAGCAACGGTTAATGATGGTTACTGGTTGACAATAGGGGAAAATAGCCAGCAAGAACAGAGGACATACCAACCATGTTCACCAGCCGACCCGGTGGAGCTGCAAACAGTGCCATGACCTTCAACCTAGACATCACTATATACTCTCTGGGAGTTGAGATGGCAAAGATTCATCATCATTTTCAATAGGTAAACCAGTTTGAAGGAAAACCATATTGAAGGTAAATCGTTTTGAGCAGGTGATGCCCAGAACTCATCCTTTTCAATAGGTGAAGCATTTAGAGATGGTGAATATATGGCGAACAACAATCATCGTCGTGGTGAAGACTGACAGCTATCGTTGGTTATGTTGCTAGTAATTTGCGTTTTCAGCCAGCAATTTGGTGAGCAATCACAAACATGTTGAAATAGCTTCCAGTTGGCTTCTGACTAGAGACATGTGAGCCAGCTGGTTATTACCCTTTCCCTTGACTGATTATAACCAATGATGCCGAGTTATGGTTCGTAACCATCATTGTTCTTGACTGTTGCTGATGGTTGGGATTGGTTACAACTATAGACTATAGTCATGATAATAATATTATCACTGACGATCAATAGCAATAGAAGAGACTACAATAGTTAGTAGCCATAAATGATAGTGATACTATTGCGGCCGACTCTCTCGGTTTGCCTCACAAGACCTGCTCAGAAGTCCACTGAGATGCCAAAAAATCCTGCGCAACACCCGTTTTCTCTGAGCTTTTCAAGCAAAAGAAACCGTATACGGCAAAACTCTTAACCACTTAATGCAAATCATTGAAATTCGAAACCCTGAATCATTGGGTAGAGTCAGTGCTTCCCGAATTTTGTTAAGACCACTTTTGGTTGACGGACACATATATCCACTGCGATTCGCCGGTATGATCAATGAACTATCAACCGACTATTTCAACCACTATTACATAATCCACTATTAGTCCACTATCCATCATCATACAACTGACAACAATCCTAGTTTAATCAACCACTACTAATCACTATCAATCGCTATTAATCCACTGTTAATCACTATGTAAACCACTATTGACCATCCTTGCTTGTTAAACCACCCTTAACTACGGTTAACAGCCATGATATAACCACCTCGAAGGATTGCTGTCATCTTCGCCATTATCAACCAAGTATCAATCGCTATTTCAACCACTATTCAAGCACTTTAAACACCATAAGTCCACTATCACGCATCTAACATGATTTTTTAAGAGCCACTATTTTAACCACTACATACTGATCACTATTGACCATTACAAGCCTGACTATTTGAGCACTATGAGGACCACCGTTGCTTGTTCACCACCCTTAAGCAGTATTAACAACCATGATATAACCACCATGAATGATTGATGGTGATTTAACCATTCTCAGTCCGCTATTGGTCCATGGTTAACAATTTCCCTCGAAACCGCTATTAATCACTAGGAATTTTGCTTGCTCTACTATTCATCACCGTTTAAACCACTCTGAATCCTCATGGCTCATGTTAGTCACTGGCTTAGTTCAACCGAGTTATTTGCAAAGGTTATGTTTACAAGGTATGTATTGGCAAGTGTTTTCAACTATGCATGACCTTTGTTGCTTGTGAACCGCACCTGTGAGGTCACCAAGATCTTCCAAGGCAGCTCCCTGCAGCAGTTCCAGGGAGAACTGCAGAGCTACTTCGACAAGGCGACGGGCAACGACGCGACGCCAGGGCACGCTGTGAAGGTGGGTACCCTGTCCTTGACTCATGATGTTCAAAGTTCAAGCATGGTTAAGAGATATGGCTATTGGTCAATATTCACCAACCAATGATGGGAAATAATAACCAACAATAATAAGGAAAACAATGGTGAGTGATGGGGAACCATGGTGGTTTCTCAAGCCAAAGAGGTACCCCCAAATCATCCAATATCAACCATTTACAATAGTAAACCAACCATTTTTTGGGGCTCCCTATTTTGAGAAACCACACTTTGACAAAGGTTTACCAACAGTTAAAGGTTAGCATGGTTAACATCAGGCGAAGTGACTCATGTTGACTGTTGGGTAACGAAACTAGTCTTAAACACTTGATTCATGGGGATTTGGATTTTGTGGATAAGAGTTACAACAGCGGACCATGAACCAGGAGCGATTTGAAAGCAGATGGCTCATTATGAACAGTTCTTGGTCATTATCAAGCATTGCTGATGATTGAGAATGGTTCATAGCGACCATGATACTAGCTGAACTGCTGATTGCCCATAGTGGTTTGTGGTGGCGACTGACGGGAGAGCGTTGGATCCAGCCCTCAAGTAGCTACAGAACAGGGGGTTGCAGCAGCAATGGGGTGCTAACAGATCGACGTCCCATTCACCAGCCATCAGGGACCATACCATTAACAAACATCTCATTCTCATCAGCAAGGATTCGCTGGGTAATTCATCAATTAATTTTGCTGATGGTGGCTAGTACGAGGGTAGTGACTACAGTTTACTGTTAACTCTGAACTGTTAACTAGCCACTACATAAATTATGCTTGTGATTGGATCACTTAGGTAGTGGCTGCTAATAGTTGACAAACATGTTTAGCCCTTCTCGGCATCAGTATAGACCAATCATGAACAGGGGGATCTCCGATCACGTCATGATTCCCTGGCCACGAAGAAGCACCTGCGACTGGTTGACCCTGATTGATCACGGTTGATCCTAGCGTTGATGAGAATCAACTCGGCTGATTGATGTGGGATTGATGTTTCATGGGATTCTAAGGCTTGCATCTTGGGGTTGATTCTGCTAAAAAACCAAGCCTGGAAGCATCCCTGAGGATTGACTGTTTACCTGAAAGTCTTCTATGCCTGCCGGGATTGATTTCGATGTCAACTCCCAGGGGTTGTTCACCAGAACACACTTCGAGATGGCAGCTGTTGATTGATCATTTTAGAGTCAGACCCGCTCCAAGGTTCGCATTCGAAACCATCACATGATTTGTGAATGCATTATCTTACACTCAACCGCTGTTTGCATCTTGTGAAACATCCACTGGGACCCTAGCTGCTAGGTGAACATCACGTAGCAACAAGCTGAGTTCTCAGGAAACAGCACCGCCAGGTGCGCGTTGCAAAGCCTTCAGCCTCTAGACCAGAGAGCAGTGAGATCTACTTAGTTTGTCAAGGTTTCACCGGAGATCAAACGGAGCTGGAAAAGAGAAGCTGGTGCTGAGCGGGTGTGGCTGTGATGAACCTAGCTGGGTATGATCATCATCATCATCATCATCATCATCATCATCATCATCATCATCATCATCCTTATCATCCTTCATTACTTATCGTGACCGACCTGGTATTTGATCATCATTCTTCATCATGCATCCTAGTCGTTTTTGTGATTTTGATGTCTATGAAACCATCATCGTTCAGAGGTGCAATGCATGCAATCGTGCGACTGGACGCTGTGATGCTGTCTGGTGCAGGTGATTCCCAATGCGGAACATCCATCTGACCATTTTCCAGTTTTTGTCACCTTCATGCTAAAGGCCCCGGGCGGCAGGTGTGCTTGTCATCCAGCTGGATCCTTTGGCTTCCATGGGGAAGCCAGTGAACTTGGTGAAGTGACAACCATGGCTAAGTCAAAAGCCTTGATGAGCAGAAATGATCATTTTCGATGACGAAAGTGTTCTCAATATCATTGATAGTGGATGATAGTGGGGAAAAGGTCGTGGCGTATTGATGGTTCTATCCAAAGCCTGTAGGCACCCTGTTGCGATTCAGCTCTTCCCCAGGTTCCCAGGTTGTGAGTTGCGAGTTGCATCCAGGACGGCTATGAGAAACATCGCGAATGTGCGAGGTTGGATCTGGGTCAGCGAAGTTGATGCAGAACGATGCACGTGAGCTGACCTCCTGAGCTTGCGGCTGTCAATTGAATGTCTACAAGTGGCAGCTGCCACATTTTT